>CM065919.1:1347590-1629238 GCA_033439105.1 Magallana nippona | reverse complement strand
AGCATTGAAATAATATTTTACGAGTTAAAATTATTAGCATGTATGTTTATGGACTTTTATTGATATGCTTATAATTTTTTTATTTTATTCATATAATATGTTAAGATAACGTTAAATTGCTAAAGGGTTTTTGTTGTTGTATGCATTCCTGTTATCTGGTTATATCACTTTGGTGTAATCGAAAGTATTAAAAACAACTCTCAGCCAGTACTGAAGTAAAATACACATCTTGAAAAAAAATAATCAGGTGTTTGAAATTTCACGTGAAATTAACATGAATCAATTCACATGAATTTCACGTGAAAGGGATTTCACGTTAAAAATGTGTGAAAATCATGTGAACTTTCACATGAATTTCACGTGAAGATGTTTCACGTGAAAATCACATGAAAAATTTCACTTCACACGAATTTCACGTGCATTTCATGTGAATTTCACGTGAAGCTTAACGTGAAATTCACGTGAAGCTCTCTTCACGAGAATTTCACATGAGGCACAATTGGCTGTGTAGAAATGTTAACTATGACGTCATGATGTAATGGGAGGCTTAAGGAATACATTCATGACGTCATGATACGATATAAAACGTTAAAGTTCGGGAAAACTGAATTAGACAAAATATGAAAATAATGACATCAATAAATGTACAAATATAAAGACTGGCTGGAATAAAGATGATTATATATAGATATATTATTGTTTGTTGAGTTTTGGGGAAAATAATTTAATAAGATAGTTCTCTTTCACAAGTATCATGGCGGTTGAATCAGTTTTAAGTTTATTAAATGGGAATACTTGATAATCTCCCTTAGCATATCTGTCAAATTGTTCACTGCAAGGTGTTTTTCTGGTGCTGGGATCATTTATCTCTTTCTCTCTCTATCGCTCTCTCTTTCTCCCTCTTTCTTTTCTTTCTCTTCTTTCTCTCTCTGTCTTTTTTTCTCTTCTTTCTCTCTCTGTCTTTCTCTCTCTCTTTCTATCTCTCCTCTCTCTCTCTCTCTCTCTCTCTCCTCTCTCTCTCTTCACAATTATATACTATGTACTATGTGGTTTTTTTGATCATAGGTGAGACAATGAACGTTCCAAAACACCCATCTTTCTAGTTTTATATGACAGGTGGTGATAAGGTGATAACGAACAGTGTTCAAATTCAAAAGTCTAAAGGATAATTACAAAACAGGAGCAGAGCTAACACAGAGCTATTGAAAAATAGAGGTAGTTAGGTGCGATGGAGGAGTAAGCATCCTCTGCTGACCGGTCACACCCGCCGAGCGCCCAATGTCATATCGGTAAAAATGACACTATCGGGGAAATTGTCGTAATTTGGGAAATAAATCATGATCGAGAAAAACGGAGAAAAATCCGTGGACATTTCGGTATTTAATCAATAGTCGAAATATACTATGGAATCATTTTTATTCGTCGGGGTCAATGGTCCTGGGTAACCAACATTATTCTGGTTCATGGGGATGTATTTTAGTTGGTAGTGTATTCGGGAGAGTTTTAATGAATATTAAACAAATTCTTGTGTATAGCTTCCTTTGGATGTAAATTCGTGGCAAAGGGTTACCCATGAAAGCCACGATCATTGGTCCTCAACGAACAAAGATGATTCCACAGTATCTAATATTGGTATTACAAACTGTTGATCTACTTCTTTCATCACTAAAGATTTAATGTAAGGCTTTAAGAGTTTACAACGTTAAAAAAATAAAATATTCCAACTCAAATTACATTTCCATAGAGAAGAAAATCGATGGTTATATTATCATTAAATGAACAAATAAAATAAGCTACAGTTACTGTTGTAATAAATCGCTTCCCACTTGTTGTTTGAAATGATAATCATACTAATTGTAATCTTTATAGATCTTTAGAAAAAATGTATTATTGCAAAATAAATTTCAAAATAAATGGAGATCGGGCTGGTATCTAAACATTGGAATCTATTTTTTTTATTCTTAAAAATACACAAAGTTAAATAGTTTTGAACTTTTAAAAGAACATTTCTCACTTAAGGTGTTTTAACAAAAATATTAAAATGTTTTACTCGTTGTCGACATGAACTAATGTATACACAGGTAATTGTGCCTCACGTAAATATCACGTTAATTTCACGTTAAATTCACATGAAATTTTTCACGTGAAATTCGTGTGAAAAGAGCACTCACACGAATTTCACGTGAAATTTTTCACATGAATTTCACGTGAAATTAACGTTAATGTCACGTGAAATGCACGTTAATTTCACGTGAAGTCTAATAGCTTAATTTAGCCTTTTCATTAGGTTTTCACACTCAAATGACGGTAAATACACCTCATTAGTTTTTTGTCATTAATTTTCAAAGCATGTGCACTTGTATATATAATTGTACCTCTACAAAATAAGGACATTTAAATATTCAAAATCTGAGTTCTTAATCAAGCTTTCTTAAACAAGTATTGATCATTTGCATTAATATATTCAATTGGTCAATTGATTTCGAAATCAATGCCTCCATTGGATCCAAAAATATGAATCATTCATATTGCAAACCCTGGCAATTACCTTTAAATAAACAGTAAAACTTTGATATAAAATTCTTTAAGCTTTATTTTTCTCTGTATTACAAACAGATGTAAGATACTCTTTGGTGCTTCAATCTAAAAGAGAAAAAAAATTCGATTTAGTAACTTTAACACAATGCTTCTAAAGCTCGTTCATTTTAATATGAAATAAAACCTGTGATGTGACAACTTATTTGCTTATAATTCTTAGTATACTCAGGTGTACTATTTTCATTTATTGGAATGCAAAACATAAGGTCGATAGGTAAAAAAATAATGAAAAAATGCAAAACGAGAGAGAGAGAGAGAGAGAGAGAGAGAGAGAGAGAGAGAGAGAGAGAGAGAGAGAACAAATTCAATAATTAGCATTTTATTTTTTCCTGTAGGGTTTTACAACATTAACTTTTCAACTTTTACCTCATCTTAGTTGTCTTCTGTCTACCACCTCCACGTTCTCCTTTGTCAGTGTTTTATTCTGTTAAGGCATATTGGGATAATTTCTTAAATGTTTATAAATATAATCAGTCATAAGATAGAGTGAGTTAGAGTTTTTAAACATTATTTATAAAATTGACAAGCAAGATTAAAAAGTACTGAAAAATTTATTCTTGAGGAAATTCAGTACTATCCTCATTTAACTACATGTAATATAATTCTGATATATTAATACCCTTGTTCATTCCTGAATTCTTAAACTTCTTTTCAAATCCAAAATGGTATTTTATTCTTCATACAAACAATCCAGCTAAAAAACTTTTCAAATATTACCTTGGATCATTGTCCCCATCATATCAGCTGCAGTGCGGAGATTATAACCTTTGAATTTAAGAGGAATGGTTTAATCTTCTGGCTATGTCCAACCACATCTTAGAAGCCTACAAAACTGTACGTCTGTCATTTACTATACAAGTATATCAAAAGTTGTACATCAAAAAATTGGCATTTGGTGCAATTGGATAATTTTTTAAAAATACATTAATAGTAAACAACAATCCTTACATACTGTATCAATGTAAGAAATATTACCATACATATACAATTTTTTTGGGTATAAATATATAGATCTAGTAACTTTAATACTTTAAAAAATGATACAAAATGCTTTATAGCTAAGTGTTCTTGAATACTCACAATTAATATTCTGAAGAGACACAATGAATTTCTATGATAGACTCTGTGTAAGACTGCATATGAAGACAATGCCTTCTAAACATCATGTAATTCCTTGAAAAAATAAAAAATAAATAAATAGATGGTTGATAAAATAACAAAGAAACTATGTACATGATTACAAAGTGATAAATAATAATTTTTTTTAAAACCTACTTTTCTTTATTAAAAAAAACAGGTGTACATTGTTTTATTTTTTTTAAAAAGAGGGAAACTACAAACAATCGCCCATTTCGTTAAACAATTAGGCATAAATAAGTCACTCACCGAAACCTGAACATGATCATCCGTAATAAAGCTGATCTATCCTGTTTTCATCTTTCGTTGTTGGCGAAGTCAAGTCTCCCCTTCTACTTTCAATTTTCTTCCAATGCCACTGTATCTAGCTACACCTTCAATAAATATATGTATGTGTGGACAAGTGTGCTATTAATCATAGTTAGTTCCCCTTTATATGTTAATTACGTTTTAGTATTTTCCGGAAATGTTTGATTTTCCGTATCTGGATCCGAAATTACATATAGTGTATGTTTAGTGCTGCCATGCAAATGGTGTAACTTCGCATTTGTGGAACATTGTCTGCATATCCTCATTACTGTTCTTCTGTGCAACTACATTGTAACAGGTATGTTTGCGACTACAACTTTTGTATGATTGCATAACATCTAGGTTGTTAGATTTCCTGTATATTGTATCTTTATGTTTTGGCACATACTCTTTTTCCCGCCATATCCAAATGTTATCATTTTACCATGCTTACGTTAAAATACTATTATCTGAAGGTTGTCATTATTTCTAAGATTGTTTAATATCCTTAACCAATTGAAAACGATACTGTTGTAAGCTATCCAGAATTTATCTCATAGTTTTTGTGTATTTTGTGATGCACGTGTGTGGTATTCCGGAATAGGCTTATCCGTAAGGTTCTGCACGTGTCCGGTTTAGTGTTTAGTGACCGAAGTAAATATCCTGTTGCATTGTTTATGTCTCCAAGAATGTAAATATTATTGAAGTTAGTTACATTTTAGACGTTTAATTGAACGTTTACATTTTGCTACAATTTGATCTTATAGTTTTTACTTAATTCTAGTCAACATGTCAATTAGAGGTTGCAGTCATTTTAGGTCAGGGTTATGTTTTAGAATGGTAATTGTATTGTTTTTCTTGACTAGCCATAGGGTGCAGTGATACATCTGTGGAAGTATATTTGATAGTAAATCATACCATTTTATAGTCAAGTATAATTCAGTGAGCAATTGTTATATGAGGTTAAACATCTGGTCATCTGGTTCTTGATAAGCTAGATCAGGTTAGGTATAGTGGTACGTGTGCCATCTTCTTTTGTGTACAATAATAGTGCATAGAGTATATATAGTAGTCTATTGATGTTTATACTACTTGTACCTTGTTTAACCAGACATATGTAGACAGGTATTGTCTAGTATAAATCGATTGCATATAATATGTAGCCTCGCCACATTTTCATATTTTTGACATGTGTACTTATTATTCTTCTTTGTTCATTGTAGGCTACTGTTGCCTTTCTTGTTCCTGAATAAATAACTTTTATTCTTCATAAAATTTTATTGTTTTTTTTTTATTTATCAAACCCGCACAGCTTTAATTATATTTAAGATCTTTCCGAGAAAATTCGGATTGACAGACCTACCGATCTCAATTAATTTGATTATCAACATTATTTCACAGTGAACCGTTATTAAATTATTTTTTTTACGTAGTTCATTGAAATGTCCTCATCAGCATCACGCTATATATGTATAATATAATTGTAGGCATATCAGGTGTCGATCGCGTCTTCGAGACAGTCAATGTTCAAAGTGAAACAAAATTCTCACGGATATACAGCTTACCTTACAAGATTGGCATCCAAGTAACACCAGTCCACAGCATAACATACACAGTGCAGTCCATCTTCTGCTTCAACCTGTGACGTAAAATGTGACGTCGGCACGAGCACGACTATAGTCTGTCCCAAGATATTCATGCAGCACATTTGACCGATTTTTAATAAAAATACACATACCTGTGAAAGAAGTGCCATTGAAATCGATGAAAGGGAAAATTTCCAAAATATCTTCATTGACACGTTATCATTTTTCAATCATAAAAGTTCACAGGAACGAAAACAGATTTCTTACGGAGATTTATAATGGGGAATGTTTACATCTTTTCTCCATTCGGAAATACTCGGAATACCTCGCTCAATTTTTCAACGTTATCATCCGGGTCTGCTTCAATACAAAATCCCCGTAGACATAACATTTTTTAGCCATATATTGAAACATGATAAGCTAGAGGGGGCGTTTCAACGGAGAAATCTTGGAAATTTTTCATACTTTTGAATGAATATCGTTTGAACCCTGAGGTATTTATAAATATCGAGTAATTAAGCAAAATGTGAATACAGGATATCTTGGGACAGAGTATAATTCAAAGCCGATTCAGATTTCAATCCGGAATTCATTTAATTAATAGCATTGAAATAGTATTTTACGAGTTAAAATTGTTAGCATGTGTGTTGATAGTCTTTTATTGATGGTTATACATTTTTAATTTTATTTATATATGTTAAGATGACGTTAAATTGCTAAAGGGTTTTTGTTGTTTTATGCATTACTGTTATCTGGTTATCACTTTGGTGTAATCTAAGGTATTATAAATTGAGTTCAACAACTCTCAACCAGTACTGAAGTAAAATACACATCTTGAAAAAAAACAATCGGGGTTGTTTAAGAATTGTTTGAAATTTCACGTGAAATTCAAATGAATCAATTCACGTGAAAGGGATTTCACGTAACGTAAAAATTGTGTGAAAATCATGTGAACTTTCACATGAATTTCACGTGAAGATGTTTCACGTGTAATTCACATGAAAATTTTCACGTGAGTTTCACTTCACACGAATTTCACGTGAATTTCATGTGAATTTCATGTGAATTTCACATGAAGCTTAACGTGAAATTCACGTGAAGCTCTTTTCACGTGTATTTCACGTGAGGCACAATTGGCTGTGTATAAGAGCTGAGGTTTGACTTGTCTCTATTTTCATGAGCTAATTTCCTGCATTTTTTCCTGAATTGTTTTTTTTTTGAGTGGATATAGCGACACTTCCTAACTAACTGGTCGCCCTAGAGCACTTCTTTAAAATATGAAGTTTTATAGAAGGCAATACCACGTGTTCCTAAAATAGGATGTTAAGTTAAAATTGTTTTCAACGGATACTTAATCTCTTGAACTTATGGTGATATATATCTGTCTCTACAAGCTTGACAAATCATGACAACATACACGAACCTTATGTGAACATGCAGTAAAAGTTAATGTCCACATGCAAGAAAATAATGTGATCAGGTACATTACCTATCTTTTATCATATTTTGGTTTAAATATGGATATATTTATTAGCACTAGTCTAGTATATGTATTTTGAATGATTGTTTTCCTTATACCAATACAACAGAGCACATTATCCTTCTAGATCGTGTATTTAATGTACCTTAAAGAGAACGCCTGTTCAGAATAAAGCATATTCTCCCTCTACACCGTGTATTTAATGTATTTTAAAGAGAACGTTCAAGATAACGCACCTATTGTATTATGTTTAATGTTTTGGATTAAGTTCTACATACGACCCATATTGGTATTGCATAATTCCTCAAGAAAATTATGGAATAAAACGAAGTATACAATAAATAAAAATAATGACATAAAATGTTTAGCATCATATATGTGATAAATTCTTATTTTTAAATGTCTGTTTCATACACGGTCAGCTGTTTATATACTCGTACGCTTGTAAATGAATTAGATATGAATTTAAATATTATGAAAATAATTCCAATAAAGGCATATAAGCACAATCTACTAGTATTGTGTTTTAAAAATTATTTTAAATACCGTCCTTTATAATACTATTCACTGTAAAACGTTATGATGTATAACTGTTGAGATATGACACTTTTCTAGCTGACGAGAATCTAGTACCTTTATAAAGAATTACAAACGACGTTGTTTAGAGATAATATGCTATAACTTTCAGGAACAGCGAAATCCTTAATTTGATTCGATTTGTCCTTGCAAATAGGAATTTCAATTTTACATCGGCATACTGTGTAAAAATTAAATGTTTAAAACAGGAGAGTGGTTTTTCCACTTAAAATATTAATGCACATAAGCTTGCACACACCTTTCGGAGAATCAATGGTAAGGATTAGTCATGCAGTAGTCCGTTCTATTTACAATAATAAGAAGGTTTGTATAGTTATTTTATTCCATCAGCATCATGTCAAGCGTTAAATTAATTAATAAAACATGTAATATCTGATCAAATTTGTAAGACCACATAATTCCCGGTTTTAAAAACTAAATTCCGGCAAGAAAAACCGAGTCTACCTAATACGTAATCAGGTCTCAAACCAGGATTTTAAACAAATATATATTATTTATAGTTAAAAAACCACACATGAAAAAGTGTTCAGAGAGTAAACACGAGTATACATGCCATGGAGACCTCTTCCTTTTTCACAAGTTATTGGAATGACTCTAATGGGTCAGACTCGTCGAAAGATTCATATTCTTTACTATTGAAGTTAAACAACCAGAAGGCCCTAAGAGATCTCCCGGTGATCCTGTTTCTTGTTACTCTAATGGTCGTTGGAATAAGTGGCAATATAATTGTGTGTATAATTTACTCTAAAGCAAAGAAGAAATCAACATCCGATCTCTTCATTTTGAACTTGGCAGTTCTGGATCTTCTGTCATGTACGTTCGGAATCCCTTTGGAGGTTGCTGACCTTAGTTTACCGTACATGTTTAATGCTCCAGCTGTTTGCAGCATTGGAAGGACTCTGGAATCGTGTACAGTTATGGCGTCAGTGTTAACTCTGGTTTTCATATCAATTGATCGGTACAAACGTATATGTAATTTTGGCGAAAGTTTTAAAATTTTGATGGTCAAAATTATGTGTGTCGCTGCATTGTGCAGTGGTGCCTTGTCATCGCTGCCATTTTTAGTGGTAATGGGAAAGAGGACAGTCAACCTTGGATTTTCCGGAATAGAGGGTGTTGGATGCGAAGTCTCAGACGATATGAAACATACTCACTTTACATTTGCTTATTATACTGTTATGTTGATACTTTACACCGTTGGTCTAGTTTTCGTTATTTTTGTATATTTGCGCATCTCTATATTTTTAAGAAGAACCAGGAGCATGAGAATAAGGCATGTTGAAGATAGTAATAAAAGCTCAACCACGGGCACTCAACATATTCATTTTGTTGAGATTGAATCTATCACTGTGGAAAGTGGACATCAAAGTAGCACTGATAACCACCACCAGGAAGCAGTGCATGCACTCTCGAGAGAAAACCCAATTACTTCCGGTGTGAAAGTTACTAGGACAACAACAATATTTGTAGCAATAACTATCACTTTTATAATTAGTTTTCTCCCCTTTTTGGTTGTCATGATATTATATAGCATCATTAAAGACATAGAGAAGGGTATGTCAGAACCAATGATGGTTTTTACCGAATTTTGTGCAAGAACATATTTTCTGAATAATGCGATTAACCCGTTGATATATAGCACTTTAAGTAGAAAATTCAGACAAGATGTTCAATCACTGTTTTTTACAAAATGCTGTGTGAGATAATTCATTGATGCTAGTACTTCAGAGATCGGAAGTAAATAAATTCTAGATTTCTGAATACGAATTTTACTATATGGAAACGTCGGAATCCATGTTTAGCATGCCAACTTTTCTGATTTGCAAATTCCTTAAATTGTATCTTGCATTGTTGACTATTTCTTTCTTTTTGGGATGAAATGTTATCTTTATGTTTTTATGTATTTATCATTGTACACGTACGTGCTGAACCAGAAGTAACTCTTTAAGATTATGTAGCTGTGTGCAACAAATCTAAAAGGATATCAAAATATGACATGGCGTATTCAGATAACTAATATCAAGAATATCTGTTTCCTACATATGCATTTTATGTGCTTTAAATAAAAAACACCTACCATATGCAATAAAAGTCAACATTGAAAATTAAATGTGTTTAGATACATTCTGGTATATCTAAATTCTTAAGTGTTGGAACATTCTACCCCTTCAATGAATCTGCAAGTATAACTTTTAAGGACAGATAATATGTTGTTTATATATTGAAATCAGGTCTTCCAACAATCTGTTGGAATTCCCTTGGGTACCAATTGTGCCCCATTGTTAGCAGACCTATTTTTGTATTCATATAAAGCAGTATTTATTCAAACGTGAAAAAAATAAATCACTCGCTGTGGCCTTCAACTTAACATTCAGGTATATCGACGACGTATTATCAATTAAGAATTGTTACTTCCATACCTGCGTCGATTCGATATATCCCAGTGAACTTGTAATAAGAGATACCACAGAGTCTGCTCATCTGTTTCATATTTGGATATTTTACTAGAAATGGACATTGATGGTAACCTAACGACAAAACTTTATGATAAACGTAATAACTTCAATTGTTCTATAGTCAACTTTCCTTGCGTTACTAATGTAGCAATATACCTTCATCACCTGCATATGGTGTTTTTGTCTCTTAGTTAATTCGATACGCAAGGGCATGCTCTTCGTATGAACAGTTTCGAAGGCGAGGCAAGCTACTGACAAACAAGTTGATAAAACAGGACTATCAACAGTCTCGTTTGAACTCATCTTCTCGAAAGTTCTATGGTCGATACAACGACCTTGTCAGCAAATACAATCTTCCACTGGGTCGCATGCTGACTGACGTTTTTCATACTTATTGTTAGACCATAATTAATCACCTAATTGTCTACGGACTTTTCCGTTTTTTCCCCGATTACGACAAAGAGCACACGGCGGGTGTGACTGGTCAGCAGAGGATGCTCACTCCTCCATGGCACCTGATCCTACCTCAGTTTTTAAAGAGGTTCGTGTTTGCTCTGCTCCTGTTTTGTAATTTTCCTTTGGACTTTTGAATTTGAACACTTCGTTATCACCACATGTCATATTCAGACAAAAATATAATGTGCAAGTAAATAAATTCAAGATTTACAAATACGTTCGAATAAATTAAGTCATGTACAATTTTACCCTTGCCACTTACATCCATCGGATGAAGGACCTGGGAGCTACAGTGCTACTCATTGAAAAAAATGTGTATTTATTGCGCACGAAAATGTGCGCTAGTTTTGGACTGATTTACCTTATTTATACGCAAATTCTGTGAAAATAATTAGTACCATTAAATTATTCATGAAATTTACTACTGATATCGTCTCTTTACTTGCCCAATACCTTCTCTGGAACACACTACTGATCTCAGAAAATCAAGTATGTTAATTTTACATCGAGAGGCGCCATCTTTACATGTAAACAAACTGCACCACTTCACGTCACGGGGCTAGTGTTGGTGTTTAAAAGATGATCTGAAATCTGATCTGATGATTAGTTGGTTGACCGCCTAATCTTCTTTTAATGCACACTTTTAAACGTTTAAATTTCCTGTTTTAGAAACTTTTTCTCAAGAGCCTTGATTTTAAGACTACTTTTGTTCTACTGGAGTTTGGAGTCAGCTGAAGACACTTGATACTTACATAATTCATAAGTTGTTGACAAGTGGCTAGAAAGGACGTACATGTATGTAGGTTTTTGTATATAGTTTAGAAAATGTTTAAAACAGTAGCACTGAACAATCTCTCTCTGTCTATCATCAACAAAACAAAACACCTGCCAGGTTTAGTACTGACAACCTGTTGAGAATATCTGTCGCTTTCTAGGGACCTAAACAACAAATTTCGTAAGAAAGTCTTGATAATAACGGTTAAGTTCAACACATGTCCACCTTAAAATAACTTTATTACTCAAGCAGTGTAATAAAACCGCCTATATAAGAATTACCGATAATGATACACAAATACATTATATATGGCATGATATTTTATGCTTGCAATGTATGTTAGCTTTATAAATTTGATAGCATAGAACTCTTTTAAGTTATTTTAGTACGGTTTTTATCATATCGGGACCCCAACTTGATAACTTGTTAAACGAAATGCTCAATATCAAATTTAAACAACCATATCATATTTGTTTTTCAAATAAATTGGATATTCATAAGTACTCTCTAATTCTAATAAAAGCACTCAATCATAATGTTTTATTATTTAGAACTATTTCGTTGGTACTAGTTAATCTATGAAGGTTTTTATATGATGTATCTTTTTTCTTCAAGTAACGATAACTTACTTTTGACAACGATTACTCATGTCCATTGTTTAGACTTCTATTCATGGTGATGGTAATTAAATAATTGCATTGATAAAACATTTTTAATAAAGAAATGTATATGAGAAAACCTGAAACTTTGAAATAATTTGAAAATTATTTATATAATATGATTAATTTATCACGAACACTACAAGTATTGGTTGAGTGATGGATGGCCCTGACCAATTTTGAATTATATATACATATACACATAAAAAAAATAATATAAAGGAAATATGTTTTGTTGCAAACTTAAGGATTTCACCTGGAAATACTCTGTACAATAGCATTCTATAGTTTGACGGATGCAAGGATTTCTTTAATGGAAGTTGTTCCTTCTTATATGTACTTTGGGGGCATTCACTCCTTAGTCATGAGTCACGTGATCTGTACAGTAGGTAAATATTCATTTCTTGAACCAAACATTGGTTCGCTTTAAAAGAAGATACGTCCATTGCTTTCGCTATGTCATGGCTAATGATGAAGGGAATCCAACATATATTCCTCATTTCGTCAGATCTTGTTCTTTGTGTTTTTATTCACTTCTAAATAAAATAACCTTCCATCAATACTTTGATATATTATATACCTAAATTAGTTTTGTGTGAATTACATGTAACATCTATCATCTCTCTCTCTCTCTCTCTCTCTCTATCATCTATCTATCTATCTATCTATCTATCCATCTATCTATCTATCTATCTATCTATCTATCTATCTATCTATCTATCTATCTATCTATCTATCTATAAGGAGAAAGTGAGATATTCCTAAAATAGCTAACTTATTACGTCGTACTGAAGTTTACAAACTGGGACGATGGGAAACCCTTTAGACAAATACATCAACAGTATCTATCTATCTATCTATCTATCTATCTATCTATCTATCTATCTATCTATCTATCTATCTATCTACCTATCTATCTATCTACCTATCTATCTATCTATCTATCTATCTATCTATCTATCTATCTATAAGGAGAAAGTGAGATATTCCTAAAATAGCTAACTTATTACGTCGTATTGAAGTTTACAAACTCGGACGATGGGAAACCCTTTAGACAAATACATCAACAGTGACTTAACACTTTAGCAACTATATAAGTGTATGTATTATATCAACGGAATACTGAATTGCCTTCTCTCCGGTAAAATTCCCTCTTAATCAACTTTGTTTTCTCATAATCCAGTTTTTTGCTAACGTTATTATGTTCGTATAATTTACCTCTATTAATCTTAAGTTTTGTAAAAAAAAAAAAAAAAATGTTACATAAAAACACAGCTCTTCATAATGAAATAGTGTTTGGCAATCTTTAAAACTATGACTTTTTACTAAGCGAGTTGACAAAAATGTTTTTCTTATGTGAATTAAATGATGACGACGACATATCAGACACATTGAAGCTGCATATTTTGGTCGTAAATTCATATTTCTTAAATTTAACATCAAATTTATGAGTTTTGTTGAGGTTTATGATTACAAGTTTTCAAATACAAGACGAAACAATGACAAGACGATCACATGTTTATCTCAATATGCGGTGGATATCACTCATGTAATATTTTTTTGATATTCCACTGCGTGTTCTTACGCCACACGATGTCATAGTTAAACATTACGTAGCTTCAGGCGGATGATTGACGTAAAATGAAAAAGTAGCGAAATAATTCAGTTGAAAAGTGTAGAGTTTTAAATCTGAAGCATTTAATGCTGTTTTAATTTTTTCTGAAGTAAATCTATAGACTGTAAGTAATTGTTTTATATTTTATGCTATTTATATTACTGCTTATTAACGAAGCATATTATATTTACTAAATATGTAAATCATATAGTGAAATGCAAATCTGCTTAAATGTAAATTATCATGAGTGAAAACTTGGTGTTTGAGCAATACTCATTACAGTTATTTTACCAACTTTAATCCAGATAACCTTAATGTAGGTTTAAGAGTATTGTTGTATGAATTTAGATACCATACCTGATGAATTCAATGTGAGGATCATGCAGATCAAGGCTTTGTGTCACACATAGGTATGCATATATATAAATATCAGATTTGATACTTATTATAACTCTTTAGATATCTAAGTTAGCACTGCGATAAGGGGAATGACTCTTGTTTATAAACTGTGCTTGGCAAAATCATGAAATGGATATTTTGAATCTGATACAATGCAGTGTTATATTATGTGTGACCTATTTTATTTTTATGATGATGTGATATTGATAAATTACTTATTGTGATACATGTATTGTTAAATATTTCAGAGCTTAATGTAAAGAATAATACATTATCGAGAACCCTACTGTTGTCTATATATCTACAATAACACTACCATTACAATAATATAAATATAAGTAATATGGAATTCTTTGAAGGGCTTCATTGGATTTGACCATGCCCCGACCAAAATTGCCGCCTTATAATACTCAAAAAATGATTTTTTTATTTCTTAAATAGCTAAGACAATGAAATTTCAAAAACAACCGTTTGTCCAGTTTCATATATCTACATTGGTATTAAAAATGTGGATTTGCTTCTTTCATCACCACAGAATTAATGTAAATGCAATAATAGTTCAAAAATTAAAATATGCCAACTCAAGTCACAATATAGTTTGTAGTATATGACAGCTGATTTGTACACTTTTCATTAAAAGGAAAATCGGTGGTAATATTATCAATAAACGAACGAATTAAATAAGATACAGTTACTGTTGTATTAATTAGTTTTCCACTCGTTGTTTGAAATGGTACTTATGCTAATTGTAGATAGATCTTTAGAAAAAATGTATTATTGCTAATTAAATTTTAAAATAAATGGAGATAGGACTTGTATCTAAACATTGGAATCTCTTTCTTTTATTCTCAAAAATACACAAAGTAAAATAGTTTTGAACTTTTAAAAGAACATTTCTCACTTGAGGTGTTTGAACAAAAATATAAAAAAGATAACAAAATGTCTTATTCCTTATCAACATGATTTCGAACTAGTGTACACAGAAGCAGCTGTGAGACTTGTCTCTATTTTCATAAGCTAATTTCCAAGATTCGTTGTTTTTTTTTCCTTTAGTTGTTTTTGTGTGTGTGTGCATTTAATGACACTTCTTAACTAACTCGTCGTCCTAGAACACTTTTTATGTAAATGAAGTGTGACGGAAGGAAATATCACGTGTTCCTGCAATATGATGTTAAGGATTACATTTACTCAGGGGCGAAAAAGAATTCCACTATTAGGAACGAAAAACTACTGATTGTACATTGTAGCCCTACTATTGTGGTGCTGTTTTTCACTTTCAAATAACTAGGTCAATGACCTAATTTTTATGCTAGTGACCTCTGAACGTTTATTGAAAAATTTGTCAAAATTGTCCACCCTTACCTAGGTTTTCTTTATTTTGAAATTATTAGAAATAATAAAACAATTTGTTCGTTGGGAGATGATAAAATACGAATAGTTTTACTAATTTCATATTTCAATGAATCGTTTAAAGCTCATATTTTGAATTTAATTCAGTTCGAATTTCCTCTATAATTTTCACCCATTTTTGATCGAGTATTACAAAAAACTGACTAATAGGAGCTACAAACTATTGATTGCCTAAAACTATTTTTATTGTCGGTATTCTGTTGACATTAACATTATATAAGATCAATGATCAAATTTTCGAGATATTCTATCTGAAATTAATTTTATGTAATTTTTAGATTTTTCCCTTCGCGTGCCATCTAGTGACATAAAATTATACACAAGATAATACAACCACAAATTATGTAAAATGGCATGAAAAACACGTAGAAACTTAACTTTTGTAATTTCATTGCTGGAGAAAGTTTTTAAGAGAAAAAAAGAAAATGAAAATATTAGTCCGAATTTCCTCTGTTTCAGAATAAATCTACCTTTCTCGTAGTATATCTTCCGTAAATGAACAAAACATGGATATTGATATCGATATTTGTTTATAACATTGATATTTTGTGTTTTTAAAACAATATTTGATTTCAAGTATTGAACTTTGTAAAAATATTTTCTGAAATCTCAAACCCTGAGTAAACGTAATCCTTAAATTAAAATTGTTATCATCGGATATTTAATCTCTTAAATTTATGGTGACATATATCTGTCTCTACAAGCTTCATAGATCATGTCAAGATACACGAACATTATGTGAACATACAGGAAAGGTTATGTTCACATGCAAGAAAATCACGAGATCAGGTACACTACCTTTTATGATATTCTGATTAAAATATGGATTAATTGATTAGCGCTAGTATCTGTATTTTGAATTATTGTTTTCCTAATACTTATACAACAGGGTACATTATCACCCTGCATCTTGTATTTAACGTATTTTAAAGAGAACTTTTTGTCAGGATAATTCATATAATAATTGTACATGTATATCGTTTTTGTATCAGTTTTTAATATCTCTCATATTGGAATTACCTTATTCCTCTTACCAATTATTTGATATACATTAACAATACAATAACTATAAATAATGACATAAAAATATTTAGCATTACAATTGACATGAATTCTTTTTTCTATATTGTCTGTCACATACAGCTGTTTATATACTCGTATGCTTGTAAACAAAACAAAAACAAAAAATATCTATATATAATTATTTTTTTAATGAATAAGATATGAATTTTTATATTATGAAAACAATTTAATAAATGCATATAATCATAATCTACTAGGATTATTTTTTAAAAAAATTATTTGAGATACCATCATTTATAATATCATTCACTATAACGCGTTATGATATAAAACCGTTGAGATATGACCGGTTACTTTTCTAGCCGACGACAACTTACCTTGAACAAGACATGCAAACGACGTTGTTTGTAGAAATATACTAGAACCTTCAAGAACATCGAAATTCCTAGATTGATTAAGATGATCCTTGCAAAAATGAATTTCAATTCTACATTCATTTGAATTACTGTGTAAAAATTAAATGTTTAATAGAGGAAAAGATAGTGGTTCTTCCACTTAAATTATTCATGAACATAAGCTTGCACACATGTTTCAGAGAATCAAAGCGAAGAAATAGTCATACAGTAGTCCGGTCTATTTACAATAATAAGGCAAAGGCTTGTATAGATATTTTATTCCTTCAGCATCATGCCAAGCGTTTTAATATGGTATGGTATACTGCAGGGAAACACTGTTTTAATATGGTATGTGAAACGCGTAAGTCTAAAGAAATATTTGAATTTTATTCGAGCAAATAACAAACGTAAAGAACTCATACCTTCTACCGTATAATAACAATTCTTTACTTGACAAACTTTGACCATACTTGTCTAGGCAGCAAAAAAGAAAAAGCAGTCCTGAGAGAAAGATAGCTCTCATGTTTACTTGAACATTTTGAAGGTTAACAAATATCAATACATTTTATTTAAGGACTGAATGTTTTTGTTTTATCATTATTTTGAATTCTTTTTTCGTGTATCATGAAACCTATATCCAGCCTCCTCTCTTATCCTATTCCATACTCTAGTCAGTGTAAAGGTTATAGATAGTGGCAATATGCCATATATGTTTTTATTAAATCATTCTGATATGATTTTTGATATCACTATAAAAACAATTTTGAGAAATGTATTTAAGGAATGAATTCAATATTTATTAGTTTTATACTATATAAAATGGTTTGGGGCAGTCACGCGAAGCGGTTTATCAAAAACTGTAAAGTGTCCCAAACCAGCTTATATCGTATAAAACTAATAAGTATTGAATTCATTGCTTATAATTAAATTCTTTGCTATTATTTGTAGATAAAAACAGTCATTTGACCTTTAAAATGACATTAAATCGTAAAAATTTATACCTAACGTCAGGCGGATTGATACGTTTTTGACGTTAGTCTTACTATGACGTAGGCAACATTCTTTATACGATATAAAATAATTTTCTAAGCCAATCAGAAAGTGCGTTACAACCAAAAATTAAATTATTTGAAGAGAAAATTTTGAAAATTTGAAAAATGACTGATATAAGGATTTGCGAATTATTGTGAAGTAAAATCAGGTAGAACATCTATAGCGGCGGAATGTCACCAGTGACCCTTTGATGCCGCGATAGTTTGGAAATCGACTTTGCGCAAAATTGCATTTGTGAATTATATGTTTAGCTGAGAAAATTACGGCGATCTGTTTACAAATTCTTTCCTGATTTTTTGTGTGTTTCTTCATATAACAAAGCAAATGTTGACTATGTTTTCGGGCAACATTGATTATATTAGCCACCTTTGGACGACAAATTGCCCTCCGCTAGGCGTCGGCAATATTTCGTCCCTTTGGGACTAATATAATCCATGTTGCCCTCAACCCCAGTCAATATTTGTATAATATTAAAACCACTTATGATTTTGTAAATCTACATTTCTAAAGTTAAAATTCCCCCATCTTATGTATTTTTACTTAAGAAACTTTACATGATACAACTGATCAAAATATGACAGCCTACACAAAAAAGAACTGAAAATGTGGGATTTTGGGGCTAAAATTAAAATGGAGATGTTTTCTTTACCTTATCTATAGATTATATAAACGATTCAAACATTTTTACTTTTAAATTGTTTATAACATTTTACTATATTTTCTATAATAACTGTCATGTATCAACAAAAGTCACCTGATCAATGTCCTGTCTCCCCTTAAAATATACTAAACTTGTGTTTGAAATTTAAATGGATTTTTTCTACTGCTTCTTAGAAAAAAATGTTTGCACATATTTTGGGACCCTCCTTTTGGCTAGTAAATGTGCTTGGTCGATCCACCCACCCTTTGAACGCACCTATTTTACATGAATGAACGTGTTTTGTTTCGGACAAGAATAACTTTCTGACACAAGTGTCACGTAAATGCTGTATGAATTGCTTTGGACGGTAAACGTCAAAACTTAGGGTGCGCTTGACTTGTCTACACTGTCGTACACCCGGTGAAGACGATTTACACCATATAATCAAGCGCAGTTTGGTTTAGAGTATCATTTACAGTATTGATGCCAAAGAGGCAACATCAGCTGAAGAATTTCTATTTGGAGACGATTGCTCCGTTTTCTTTTGGTTTAGTTTTTTTTTTGGCAATTAATTGCCACCCTTGGTAGTTTGCTGGTAGACACACGATGTATTTGTTTCCTTTAGGCTGATAAGAAACTTTATTCAGGAGAGATAGATTTAAAAATGAAAATATTTTATGCTCATTTTTTTTTATTTTTAAAGTGATGATAGACAGATGAAGAAAACAATAGTCTATGTGTTGAGTCTGTAGTAATGTTCCAGAATACGATGATATTACATTTAGGAGAATTTGCAGACTCAAAAGGTCATTCGTTGAAGTTATTTGACAAGTAATAGGTGGAAAGCTCATTTACAAAGAACCTCCACTTTGTCCGGAAAAGCAGGTTTTGATAACACTGTGGTATCTGGGCACACAGTCAGCGGTTCTAATGACGGCGGACAGAGTTAAGATTGGCATCACCGATTTTAGCGTCATCAGAGCTTGTCGAAATGTTGTTGATGCCCTTGTTTCTGTCATACCAAGGGTAATTAAGTGGCCAACTAGAGGAGAGATTGAAACCATTATACTAGAATTTCAAAGAACGAGGTTTCCCTGATAAGATGGTACTCATATCAAATTTACACCTCCCCCAAACCATCCAGAACAAAATATTAACCGAAAAGGATTCCATTCTTTGCAGTTACAGTGTGTATGTGATTCAAATTTACTTTCCATATATGCCTATGTAGGATGCCGGGAGTGTCCATGACGCCCGCGTTCTTAAAAACTCAGAAATATGGGACAATGACCCACAACTGTGTGGAGACAGCATATTACCGCTGATTCAGCATACCCCCTACACATAAGAATGGTTACTTACACTATTTCGACGTGTTGTCTTACTAACAAATTATAACATCGCCTTGTCAGGTACAAGAGTCGCAATCGACGAAAGTGCTTTTGGACTCCTGAAAGAACGTTTTAAGCAATTGCAGCACATTGATTAAGTAGGACTAGAACATACATACAATATTATAATGTCATGTTGGCTACACAATCTCTGCATTCGTCAAGGAGATATTTACCTGAGTACTTTGACAACAACGAAGACCAACAAGATGCTGTCGTCAACGCCCTCGGTAATGTTTATGGAGTATTCAAAACAAGCCAATAGCCAATCGACTATTGCGTCCTGACGCCAATATTGCATGATTGATTTTTATGTATAAAAGCCCCACTTGCAAACGTGATATTGTAAGAAAGTGTTACTGAAATTTTATAACTTCAAGAATAAACAATTAACTTTTGTGTATATATTTTTTTTAAATTTTCTGAATATCATAAACATTAACATATTTTTGTCATTTATCTGCATGTACAAAATATTTATATATCAGACCTATTGTCAAGACTAACAAAGTCAACATGTATCAAAATTAACAATTATTTTTACCAAACAAAGAAAGGAAACGTTTGGATTATCAGAAAGCATTAACTCTACGAATTTGGTTCCAAATTATCTACCAACGTCTCAAACATCTTTTTTCCCTTCATTTTGAACAATTTGAAAAAACCCTCCAGCAAAATAACTAATTGAATTGGTACATGTTAAATGTATATAAACTGCAAATAATTGGATTATTAATAACATAGATAATCTTTGCGTTTTATATACCTGCACTGTCCTCTTTGTCTGTAGATCGCTGCTGTGGCTGATCATGGTCAAGCTCCGTCTGCTCGGCATTCTGGATTACCTCAAGGGTTCCATCATCTTTAACGAGAACGTTAATAGCCCCAGCATTACTTTTTATGAAATTTGCGATTATTTCTTTAAATTCTTCCTCAACCAATGGATGTACAAAACGGCGCAGTTATCTTTGTCAAACGTCATGAAAGTTAGATAACTTGTTATACAAGCTACAATAATTAGTGACATTGAATTTCATAATATTTACATTAAACAGGTCATATTATTTTTGCACAGTATACCTGAATTCAATATTTATAATATTTACAATAATTTATAATTATTTATAATATAATAAGGCATTATTAAGAATATTAATGATTTATTTTTGTTTTTGTTTTGTTTTTGTTTTGTTTTTGTTTTTGTTTTTCATGTCTTTTTTCTATAATGGATAGGACTTATCCTTTTCCATTTTATTAAGATAAATGGGAAAAAACCGTGCATGCCTCGTAACTTCCTCCATCCCTGGATTCAGGCACACTTGTTACAAAGGATATCGATGTCCTTCTCGAGGCGTAAAATTTACCCTACGTCAAAACCTTCACAAGCTGCGTGGAATACTAATTAAATTCTACCTCAAAACCTTCACAATCAGCGTGGAATACGGATTAACTCTACGTCAAAACCTTCACAAGCAGCGTGGAATACTGATTTACAGGCTTTACATCGCAGGAAAATCCTAAAACATACAATCTTAATTATTGTTTTATTATTGTCTTATTATCTTAGAAACGTTCTGCGCTTTACTGCTTATAAATATTCATAGAAGTATTCGTAATTTTCACTTATTGAGATTAAAAAAATACCTGTACTCTGCATCCACAAAAATTTTAACTGCCTTTGTTTCTTTTTCAAACGCCGGAATTGAAATTAAACTTCGGAAGTTGCCACGAATATTACTTTTAGCTATTGTTTACATCGGACTACATATATCGAAAGCGTTTATCAATTAAAGTACACATTAATTTATCACAGTCTATCTATGGTATGTCATAGAAAAGTTGATTTTTGTATTAGCCTGATCTACATTTATATACATTATTAAATAAATGCGTTTGAAACTATCTTCTAATACTTCATAGTACATATAGCCGTTGACTTTTGCCGCCGAAACATGTTTAATTGGTAATAAAAAAAAATCTAGGCTTTTGATTTTATTTTTCTTATGCATTGAACACTTTAATATTAATACACATGATGTGCTACAATTAGGTTATCAAAACGTATTTTTTGCATTGAAAGAGAGAGACCCTGCAGATTTTGCAGCTTACTATTTTGTCGCCATATTGGAAAGTGAGGTGTAATTTCCAACACAAGCCCTGAACAGAGTGTAGACGGTGTACACCTAAAGTGTACACTTTTGCACTTGCTTATAAAAAGGTGTACACCGGTTATAAGGTGTAGACAAATCAAGCGCGCACTTAAATGGTAACATAGCAGCCATAATCTATTATGCATTTTCATCTTATTATTGAACAAAACGTTCCAACATACCTATAATTTCTCAGTTCAAAATATCTGGATTAATCCTCCTTCGCATATTATGGAACAAAGTTATCATCTATTATCTAGATCTAAACCGTGTATTGTCCATTACTCTCCTTTTGACAATGGTGTGGAAATGTTAGCATCTCTAGGAATTTAAAGGGGTCTTTGCTTGTTATAGCAAACATTAAAAGTGCAATTATGTAACGTGTTCAAATGCGTTGAGATTTTTTACTCATGATATAGATGACATATTGATAAATTGGTTACTCAATTTATTAATCAATCTGCTTTGCTCCTTCTTCTAAAATTTCTTTCACTAATGTATGAATTTCTTATGTACATCCATTTTAGATGAAGAGAGAGAGAGAGAGAGAGAGAGAGAGAGAGAGAGAGAGAGAGAGAGAGAGAGAGAGAGAGAGAGAGAGAGTAAAACAATAAAACACACTATTTATATAGATCTTTTCTCGTAATAAAGAGATCTTTTCTCGTAATAACGAGATCTGTACTCATAATTACGAGATAATTAATTGGTAATAACGAGATACATAACTCGTGATAACGAGATCTTTTCTCGTAACAACGAGATAATTAACACGCAATACCGAGATCTTTTCTTGTAGTAACGAGTTATTTTTTCGAACTAACGAGATAATTAATTCGTAATAACGAGATGGATTCTCGTAATTATGAAATCTTTTCTCGTAATTACGAGATAAAAAGAGCTTTACACACAAACAAATAAATGAAACATCCAGATTTCAGGCTTTAGCGCGAAAGAAAACAACATAGTCAGTGGTGCATAGGTAGAGTACCCAGGCCACGTGCGGTGAGGCGTGACTAATCCTGCATGTCTGGCTAGCGCTGTCGATAAATTTCAAAGTGATTTGGGAAGTCAGCGTGTTTTTACAAGCTGATAAGAGTGTTGCGCGTGAAAAAATAATATAGATACATTTGACAAAAATGTTTTCTATTAATTAAATAGTGAATTACGGGGGTATTTCAGGTGTTATAGCACATATTATTTCACAATGATATTGGTTAAAATAAGTATGGGCATTAAAATATATCCTTTTATATAATACAAACAATAACCATAATATCATTAAAACTGGTATCATATAACTAAACTTGAGTTTTCTGCAAATTCAAAATAAACAGCAAAATTAAATTCATGTGTTTATTGTGTCCACAGTGCGAGAGTTTATTATTTTTAATACTGAAAAGTGACATCATTTGTTGCTTGTTGTGTTTTTTACTAAGCAATAAAATAATAGATTATAATAATAATTGTCTTCTGAACACAGCAACACAAGCTGTATGAATTTCAAACTAGTAGTCATATATTAAATAAGAAATAAATCAAATTAAAAACGAATGCATTTAATTACATTCTTAAAAACATGCAAAATCACTATCATAATTTACGTTAGAAAATGTCGATTACACCCAATATCCCCCTAAATCAAATGGGTAAGGGGTAGATTCTCCAACTTATTAGGCTCAAAAGGTTAACAGGTATGCGTTATATTATATCCGACAAGCAAACCTGAATGCCAGACTATGAATAGAAAATTGCATTTAAAAGATCTAGCATATTATATTTAATTTTACTCATGTTGGTTATTTCCCTTTTTGAACACACTTCGATAAAAGAACAAAATTTGTGCATGTAGTGAACGATTGAATCTTTTTACTGCAATAAAAAACTCGGATAAGGTGCAATGCAATAACAAGCACTGCTGCGTACTCTTTTGCAACAGATATTGAAGGATAAACCCAGAGCTGTCATTCAACACAATCCCGACCGACCCTAGAGTAGAAGTAAATGGATTTCGGCTATTCGGAGAGACATGATGGATCTTTTTAAGCGTGAGTCTCTGTGATTTCTGGGTTTTTATTTAACAGATCTTCTTATGTTTTCACCAAAAAAAAAAAAAAACGTTCTGGTAATAGTGCGACAGAATTTTGATAGAACTCTAAATGCATTTAAAAGTTTGATCAAAAATGTTCTTAAGTCGGTTGACCTGTCTGAATGATGAAGTAGGCCTATGAATGGCATTTTTGGCTAAATACTTGCACATGTACTATGATACTATGATCATGCACATGTAGGTTGGCTTTAGGCCCCAAGTATGGCCAAATATATTCATTCAGTTAATATCAATATGTTTATTTTATCATGTAAATGACATATAGGAAAACTTAATTTAGCTGTATTTCAAAAATAAAATATGTACTATAACTTGTTTATCCCAAATGATTTATGAAGACTAGCTCTTCTAGTTTGTTTTCAACATTTCAAGTGTGGAGACTTTTAAGTGGACACCTTTAAGAAAACCCTTGAAAATATTTGATGTCATTTATTAACAAATTGTCTTGTTGGTGGTTCTGTTACTGCTGTCGTATTCATCCAGAAAAACTTGTTTCTCTGAATGATGTCGAATAACCCATCCCCAGATTTGATTTAGTTTTCGCTTTCATGCGAAATGCAAATGAGAAATTGTTTAGTACTATTCCAGTTTTTCAGTTTCAATTTCTTCATTGACCAATATTTAGGGCCCTCGAGGGGCAACAGGAAGATTGTACAATAAACATTCATAATGCTAAATAAACACATACACAAGACTTAGAAGGGAAGAGTTGGATGATTGAAAGAAGACAGCTTAAACATTTATTTAGCATATACTTAACATGTATATTTATATATATTAAACACCCATACATAAATATGTCAAAATAATAAAAAAACAAATCTGAACTAGTTTATCACATGATGAGAAACTACATGTAATATTTGATTCAGAAATGCAAATTAAGGCAGTGTCTTTTGTACAGATTTACCAAGAGAGTTGATTTAATATGTTTCTAATTCTTCACTTTAAAATCCAAAAAAAATTTTTGTTGAAACTATATCTTAAACAGTAAATAATCTACACAACCATATATGATGTGCCCACTTTTGTCTTTGAATGTGTGTAAACTGCAGTCAAACATTGCTCGCTAACTAGTAAACTTGTCAGATACTTTGTGTTATTATTATGCTATAGGAGTTTAGGTTATTTTGTTTTACAGAAATAAGTGTCGGTGAGCATAGTTCAATAAGCACAGACCCATGGAAAAGTTAGTGAACTTGTTACAGTGTACATAGATAAAATGATAGACTGTATGTTTTATTATTTTTAAACTCATACATTTTAGTGAGTAGAGATGATTGTACATAATAAATATTTATTTTGAAACCATGGGCTAGTGTTTTCGATTGGGTATCGTCTGTATTAAATTTTACATACATAATGTGATATATATATATATATATATATATATATATATATATATATATATATATATATATATATATATATCATGCCAGTTCTAATTTATTTATTGAAAGGAACGTGAGGAAATGTACTCACTTGAACATTAAACTAGTCCCGGAGAAAGGTCTATTTAATGTGTCTATGAATTATAATTATGAGTTTATCAAGTTTATGAAATTAAGTGTACTTTTATTATTTTTCAGAAACTATGTCAAGTTTAGATGTGGATCTTCAAGGGAATGTTTTGGACCTCGTGGCTGAGGAAGATTTCAGTTATGAAGATGGTCTTAACTTTGACCAGGAGTTGATCTATGTTGCCAGCATGCAGTGGTCCTTTGCGGATTTCAATTTCCGAGGAACTTCCCTATCGAAGGTGAAATTCTAACTCGCTGGGAAGAGCGACATGTTCAAAAGTGGGTATGCCTTCATCAAAGCTGTCATTCACTGGTCCACAGGTCAGAGGGTGTCGTATATGAAGAGCCAATTTACATAAAAAATCATTATATCCATACGGAGATAAACCATACCATCTTGGAGACAATTGCCAAGGCAACCAGCCAGATGGTTATTGCCACAAATGTCTTTGACCCTGGACTCTTCTCGTACATCTTTCGTCATGCCGACAGATGTTACGCTGTACAGCTACAAATTTCATTGCGCCTGGACCCCCTCAATTAAACTTCTGTCAGCACTTGCATTCCTCCTTCGACATTAGATACTGAATCCCCCTCGATGGTGAATGCTGCACCCTCAGCTGTGGAGATTTCTCACCCAGTGACTGAGCATTCCTTATTGGTGGAGCCGTCTTCTTGCTCATTGGTGGAGCATTGCCTTTCGATGGAATCTACAACAGAAGCAACACAGACCGACCACATCAAGAAAATATCCTTTTCTGATTATCTGTAGACAGAAACCCCAGTCTAGATCTACACATGCAGACTAATTTGTTTTTGGATGATGACTTTTACATTCCGACCATACTTTCCAGAGAAGACTCTCTACAAATTTATATCGCTAAATTGGGTATCAAACTAGATCGCGGTACTGCTCTTGATCATGTGTTAGCCACGGAGTGCTTGAAACTGCTATAAACCCAGTGTCTTTTCGCAAGCTACAGAGTGAAAATCGCGCACTGAACCGAAGGATTTCTGAGCTAATGGAACGCGAGGAAATTTTCATGGAGCAGTGAACTGTGATATCAGTTCAATCAAAGGTGTCAGATTTATGAACATTTTTTAATATGTGAACTAAAATCAGAATCATATTATTTTTCTGTGTGATTTGACATGTTTGTTATTGTTATTTGAATGTTCTGATTTAATTGTTGTATGTAAATTAATAAAATATTCTTCTCTCTTTCTTGAATCTTATTGGGTTTTATGTTTGGCAACCACATGCTTTAAATGAATAACAAATTGTTTATACTTAGAGTCAGTTTAAAAAATACTACGTACAGTTTTATTATTATTTTTCTTTTTTAAATTTACAAAGATAATAATTAACACACAGTATAATCTTTGGAATATTTCTTTTAAAATAGTGTTGCAGCTTATATTATATTAAATATCATTGTAAATTCTTTAAATATTTATTTACATCAACTGCAAATAATGTTTTTATATATATATATATATATATATATATATATATATATATATATATATATATACATAAATATATATATATATATATATATATATATATATATATATAGTGGTAGCAACGTTATTGTTGACAAACGACACGCACGAATCTGATACACGAACGATCACGCACGATACACGAACGATTACGCTCGATACACGGACGATCACTAACGTACTGAATTTTCACGATACACGAACGATAACAATAAAAAAATTCAAACGAACGATTCAACACTATTTAACACGCAAAATCAAAATTAATGTTTAAGATTAGAATTACGAAAACGTATTGCTTTAATTTGTATTACAATATGCCTGTGTTTTATTGAAAAGCGGCATGTACAGTAGCCATGCACTGTTTTATTTATACAGGTAAACGATATGATAGGATCCATACACCAATTAAATTGTTTCGTCTCCACAACGAATATTAGCTTCTATCATAAGTTAAAGAAAATTAAGTGAAAAAGAAATGAAGATAATGCATAAACTACACGAAATTATTTACATACGAGTTGATGTTTATGTAATCCGATTCCCTAGCGTACGATTTAATTGTGCGAGATACAGGTTAAATTTGTTACCTTGTTCCAAAAAAATTCGATTTTACACATCCCATATTTCCATAATGTACGGTACATAATTGATTGACTTTTATTTCTAAATTTTAAAGCGTCTAAATAAATTTTATTTCTAATGAATGTTTATACAATGTAACAGAGAGGAACGCGTATCGTATTTTCATTTGAAAGAAAACTTAATGATTATTGTTTAGCTTGAACGGGAAATGGTTAACCTTGACCGCTTTCATTCAACGTGTCTCTTTTGCTTGACGCTAAGATGATAAAAATTATGTTTCAAGACACGATGAATGCTTGATATACACTGATTAAAATTTCATGCAAAACTAAATCGACCGATCAAAGGATTAAATGACTTGTTGAATTACTAGTTAACGACGAAAGAGAGAATATTTCAAAAAGATTAGCGCTGACATAATACATTTATGTAAACAATTGTTAATATTTTTTCTATAAAATAGTTTAAATTCACATATTGTTGGGTTGTTTTAAAAACTACTCGAATCATATTCTAGTAGATCATTTGGCTACTGCAAACAAATTGACGTTTTTTGAAACCAGACTTTTTTGTAAAAAAAAAAAAAAAAAGTCATTTTTCAGCCATTTAATGACCCCCAGGACAAAATTGAAATTTCCGAAACCTTATTGCGCATCTATAGGTCACCCTAAAATATATCCAAAGATGATGATTTATCTTCTATTGAAAATATAAAAGGTATTCGAGGAAGAAGGTTTTTTGTGAAAAACCGTCATTTTTTTTACCTATTATTTGACCCCCAGGACTACCAAAGAATTTTTGAAACCTTTTTACAAAACAACATGACACCCCAAATCTAAGAGTTACTACAAGAGTTCAGTTTGCTGTTTTATAAGATGTAAGAGCAGTTTTAGAAAGTAAAACCTGACAGACGGACGGACGGACCGACGGACGGAACAGGATAACAACAATATACTTTAGAAAGTGCGGGTATAACTATATTTAAAACATAGACGTTTTGTGTAGAAAAATAAAACACAGTTAAAAAAGTAAGTACCTCGGAGAAAAAATAACGTGCTCACGAAGCAAAGGCCATGGCTAGGTTTAAGACTACCGATTTCTTGTGGGACTATTTAAAACAGACAATTAAAATCCACATTACTAAGGGGAAAATGAAAAAGTTTTTATATCGGTATTTAATATAATTCAACAAAACCCGATATTATAAACAGATCGTCGTTTAATTAGCTGTTGTTTACATGTTCTTGTAAAGTCGGCCCGCCCCCTTCACGAGAAAAATAAATACCCCGCATCTGATTTTCACCAAAGTATTTTTAGCCTCTGTTTATTTCTTTTGTGCCAAGACTGGCCAATGACTTTTTTCATCGTTTCTTCAACAAATCCTAATGTAAGAGAGGACACAACATTCAAATCACGAGTAGAGTTTGGCGACGTTTTTATATTTTCCGCGATATTTTCGATAACGACCTTAACCTCGTTTTCAGTACGATATGAATATTCATGACTATCTCATTAAAAATGGAGTTTAGGCATACGCCTTGTACATTATTCAAAACTAGACCAACATTATTTCAGAATGATCGATGAATGCTTATAACATGATATACTGATATAAGTATTAGCCTAACACAAACATTAATTATTCATAAAATTCAAGAAAACGTCATCACGATTATTAAAACGTGAAAATCTGTAAAATGAGGCACAATTTTATACAATGAGAATGAGCACATTAGTTACCTAACTTATCTTGCGTATGTCGAAGATGGACAGTCACCTGTTGTTCTCAACGTGAGTTTGTTGACAAAAATATCACGCTCTCTGAGTTGTATTAATAAACACGTGTGTAAGATTACTACGCGATACGTTTGTTTGTTTACAAATAATTTATAGGCATCGTATCGTTCTAATCATCCTTTTTCAAATAGAATTATACACACCATTGTTCTTAAAAAAAAAAATTCATTACATGTGCCCCAATTAATTTTCCTTCTGTACTCATAAACACACAATTTTTATATCGAACTATTTTTCCCTCGTAATTTTTTCTACTGGCCTCAGACTCCGTGCTTGTGAAACGCTGAACCCCTTTGTTTATGTTGCATACCAGAGCAAGAGTTATTGTTCGTTCCTCTACTATCAAATAGAGATAAACGTAAAT
The DNA here is from genome assembly GCA_033439105.1 of Magallana nippona. NCBI lineage: Eukaryota > Metazoa > Mollusca > Bivalvia > Ostreida > Ostreidae > Magallana > Magallana nippona. The sequence goes on along the minus strand of CM065919.1, from coordinate 1,599,251 downwards.
TCATCTAACACGTGCTATCTTTGCTATTAGGCATTTTAAATGGATATGCGGCTAGGTTAAGGCAACTCTGAGTTTAATGATGGTCGCAATTATGGTCATTTTAAAAATTGTTTACTTTTATTAAAACAGTGCTAAATATTAATATCAAGGGAATGTGTTCAACAATATATTATATTTCTACTTCGGAATCAAGTCGATCGTTGAAACTGTCATGCCATGGTATCACGTGACAGTTAAAAATAGATCACTTTTTTACCTTAACAAAAAATCAAAAAGTGTAACACTACCCCGAAGTTCATTTGTATGTATTATACAATAATTCGATCGGCAATTAGTTCATGTTTATTAGTATTACTGCTAGAATCCTATTGTTAATCGCATAAAATAAATATTGTCATTATTCATCGGAAACCCCCTCAGCTTTTTCAATTTCACTGAAAATACTACATATTTTTTAATTACAACAACGAAGCAAAGGATTCTAGCAGCACTATCAAGTATTTTAGGTCTTATGCTTTTGATATTTGCCAAATTCATCTTTCATAATATTCGGGGTAGTGTTACACTTTTGCCTTTTTTGTACACACTGACAGAGGAAAGGCCGGTCAAGCCATATAAATGTTTATCTGCTTACCTTATAACACTCCCTGATAAAACAAAATATCCATGCCTGTATTATCCTGAATATATTCCTAACTGACAATCATCTAAATCTTGGGTATCTGTATAAAATATGTCTTATTTCGGCATTGTTTACACTGCATTCCGATGATTTGTCTTCCGACATTGATCTTCTCTATTAAACATGTTTGTGACGTCATCAATGTTAATAATACGTTATACAGAGAAATCGAAGATATATTCAGTTAGAAGAGTTTCTAGTGAGGTAAAGTTAAAATTGACAGGTTTCTTAAGTAAAATATGACATCATGCTGCTTATTGTGACGTCATATCGATCAGAGGAATTTTTACTCAATCGATCGCTGAGAGTTGCCTTATCATACCCGCGTATTTATGAACGGATAACCTACAAATTTGTACACTTACCAGAAAATTTCTATTATTAAAAACGATGTTCAAGCGGGGAAAAGGGGGGGGGGGGGGGTTACAGAGTTGTATACCCTTAGTTTCAATAACATCCGATAGAGTTACCATAAAAAGGGGAGGAATTTGACCTGTTACGTAAAAGGTCATGAAAGCAATTGCAATTGGCGCTAAAAATGAATATCAGTAAGTACCAACAAAAGCCCCTGCGGCATTCGAACTCGGGATGTACGAATCACAAGCACGACACTTTATCCACTCAGCAATGGAGTAAGTTACATGGTGCCGTCGATAATATTCTTTAAATAAAACGAAATGTCGTTTCGATCAGAGATCACCCATTTTGTGATGATGTGTTATTCTACCTTTATGCTTATATTTACATTTTTTTATGGAGGAAATCAATGTTTTATTAAATAAATCGGTATAAATTGCAGATCACGTAGGAGTAAATTAGTAACAGCAAAAACAGCTGTTTTCTAAAACCGGTTTAAAACTGGTTATTGCGTAGACTGTTGAGATGAGCTTTAAAATATAATCCAATAAAATAACTCTTGAAATTTCGCTTTTAACAATACAATCAACTTTATTGTTGAATAATTGTATAACATGTCGTGTTAACAAATGCATGAAATATATTTTTTAACTGATAACATAAAAATCAATGTTTGGGAGCTACTTATGTAAATTACATGTAAATTCATACGCAATGGTTAGGTTGTTGCATTTAGAGGCATTTAAAGATCACTGGATTTGATGAAAAAACAGAGTAGAATGTAAATAGAGCTGACTATGGTGCGTTTAATACATTATTTTTGGCTGTATCTTGTGGATTGGATACACGCCACATGTATAACAGTTTCAGGATAGGTTTTTACTACAGCATTTATCTAAGAGTGTTTCACAGATACAAAGATAAAATAATGTGGAATCATTTAAATTTGTGGGGGCCAATTTCCGTGGATTGTGGGTTTTTTGCTTATCCGTGGAGATTTGATTTTATGGATGCGTCGGTTTTCAGTTTACGTAAGAAATCAAACTCTCTCAAAATCTTTTTTTCGTCGAGGATGTAAATTCGTGTGGTAGGGCTACCCACAGATACCACGAAAATTGAGCCATCACGAATTCTAATGAGTCCACAGTAAATTGGACGCTATAGTCTGGTCCGATTAAGTCGAAAAACCCTTTTAACGGCAGATTATTATTATCTAGTCCAGCATAGTTTTTTTTTTATCATAATTAAAGTGTGCTGCGTCCAAAAAAACATTATGGCCTTCATGAAAATGGCGTTAAGTACGTCAAAATGGCGATTCAAAATGGCGGACAACCAAACTTCATATTTTTCTCTTAATTATTAACCAACAATAATGAATTGGTCCAGCATTATATGTTATGATACCTAAAGTGTGCTGAGTCTGAAAAAAATATGATAGCTTTCCCAAAAAAGGTGTTAATGAGGTCAAAATAAATATTAAAAATGGCGGACAGCTGAATTTCATAATTTTTTTCTAAAGTTTCTCAAAGGGGAAAACGCATGAGAGAAATATTAATAATTCAGTCCAGCAAAGTTATTTTGCATATTAATTAAGGCGTGCTTAGAAAATACGGCGTTAATAAGGTAAAAAAAAAAAGCGGTAAAAATGACCAAGGCAAATTTTTATATAATTCTCTTTTAACGTCTGATAAATTGCGGAACAAATTTTCACAAAATGGTCCAGCATGGTATTTTATCATATCGAATCCGGGTGGTTTCGCTCCGATCCTTTGTTCGCGCTCAGAGGTTCGCCTTGAATACATGTTCGCCCCGAGTGGATTCGCTATACACCGATTGTCGGTATTGCGATTGTCGGGCGCTCTTTTGATCTCAGTACGTTAACGATGAGCAGTTTAATTAAACTTAATGATGAGAGGGTGAGGCCGATCATTTGCCATGTCTTTCGAAAAATATCATTTTACCAAGAAATTCAGCCATGGCTTTCTGTATCTATATTACGGTAAATCTATAAATAATTTTTTAAAACTTAATTATTCATAAAATTTATGGCTAGCTGTGTCCAATGCAGTGAAACTGTAAGTGAATATTTTAAACTTAATAATTCATAAAATATACTGATAAATATTGAATTTACGTATTTAATTAGTTTTTCTTAAGAAACTGTAAGTGAATATTTTAAACTTAATTATTCATAAAATTTACTGATAAATATTAAATTTACGTATTTAATTAGCGTCTTCCGTTTCTCTAATGTTTTTCGTTGGATTCTTCTTTTCTATTATTATTCATTTTCTGACTTTTTTAGAGCGTTATTTCTCAAAAACTAATCGACTGATTTGCAACAAATTATCATCATTCATTAGTCATAGTCATTTCTTACTCGAGATTATTAAATGTTGAGCTAATGACGTCATTTCCAGTTTGAGATTTTGAGGATTTTGTGATTTTTTACTGGTGATTTTGTCCACGCAACTCCTCCGAATCTTATCGTAATAGAAACGTGAAATTTTCAGGCATTGAAGATGAATGATGATCCTAAGTATATTCAAAAGTAGAATACATGCAAAGCCTTAAAGCTCGCCTGAGCCCGAAAATTGGCACCACATTTTTTATGAATTTTTCGCACATTTTTTATATTATCGTTTCATGTATAAATAATTTGTTAAAAGATGCAATGCAAAAGTTGTTTAAATTTACACGGGCTTTCATTTTTTAGCAAGAAAAAGGGTTGGCCCCTTCAATTAGGGGTCAAGAGCGCTCTAAAGTCTTTTTAATTATAACTCTATACTGAGCAATAATTTGTTATTAGTTCTAGACACAACTATTCATTGTACAGCTGTTTAGCTATACAATTCCATACTTTTAACATATGTTGGGTAATTAGAGGTTTCAAGGGGCCAGAAGTCCAAAACTTTGATCACTTATATCAAAAAAGGAGAAATATTTTGAAAAGCAATGTAGAAGAAGAGTCGCTCAGAATAAAGTTCTAAACAATATGCTATCTTAAAATTTTGGGTTTATGGCCCTGGTAAGGAGTTAAAGGGTCGGCCTCTTATACACTTTTGCTCAGATATCTCTAGAACGGTTAACAATTTCTGAACACTTTGTTGAACAAAATATGTTTATATATACGATACCTTTTATTTCACATCCAGAAAAGGGGCTGAACCCTTCAATTAGGGGCCAAGAAGGTCCTCAGGCATTTTTATTATAACTCTTCACTGGTCAATACTTTGCTATCAATTATAAAAGCAAATATGTTCATCTCAAGGTTATCTACCTGTATAGTTGTAGATTTAATCATGCTGAATTCAAATCTGAAATCCTTTTAAAAATTAGACAATGCATTGCAGAGATATCGAGGTTTAAAAAGCAATTTTTCCGGAAATTCTTATTTCCACGGTCTTGGTTAAGTAAAAAGTACAACTAAAGTTAACTCGTACCAAAAACAATTTTAAAATTTGTTAAGTCGTACTTAAACTTATTCGAATTCTTCAAATCGTTCTTGGAATCGTTTGAATATCTGTTGAGTCTTACTTAGAATAATTAGAAATTTGTTAAGTCATACCAAGAATCATTCGGATGTTTTTCTTTTATTCGTCTTACTGCTATTCATTTCAGAATCCTGCTTCCAGCAGGAAATGCCAACTTTTACTTTTGATCTTAACGGAAGACCCACTCGTTGCTTTACAATGAGCTTTGCTCTAGTTATATTTAAGTTTATATTCACCAGTAGTGGACCTTATATATATAATATTTGCATTTAGTAGTTATAATTAGGGATTTTTGTGGGAGAAAATTGTCATTTCAAATGTATTTTATGTTATTGAATATTGTATACATGTGTTTATTGAAAATTTATCACAAATTCAGTAGTTGTTGATAAGAATATACATATACAGAGCTAAAAATGCTTTCACTTTCAACATGACAAATATTTATTAAAAGCATTAAATAAGAAAGCACTGTAAGTAATGTGAAAATTCTACATAATTAAGTGAAATCACGGAAAATTGGCTAAAAATGCCTTCACTACCAACATGACAAATGTTAATAAAATTAAGGTCATTCTATAAAACACAACGTTAGCGATCATTTTGGGTTTGCTTAGAGCGATAATTACAGATAATCCTTGATATGTAATTTATATATATTGAAACGGGGCGAAACCACTCGGCGCTAAGCCTCACGGTGCGAACACGTGATCGAAGCAAAACCACCCGTTACCATCAAATCTAAGGTGTGCTGAGTACGACAAAATATGCAAATCAAATTGGCAGATAGCGAATTTAATTAATCTGTCTTAAGGGATCTCTCTTAAGGGCTCTTAAAAGGAAGAAAAATGTGTGAGTATTATACTTTATAATTATGTCAAAATGGCAATTCAAATTGCCGGATAGCCAAATTTAAATAAGATATCTTAAGGGCTCTTAAAAAAATAACGATACAATATCATTAATTGTTACAGCAAACATTTTAATTGTAATTGGGTTGGGCCAAGTCTGAAGAAATGTATTGCTCTTTACGGAAATGGCGTTAATTTTGTCAAAATGGCAAATTAAATTGGCGGATAGCCAAATTCAATAATCTCTCTTAAGAGCTTTTAAAAAAAAGAAAATGTGGGAGTATTATACTTAAGTTTATGATTTTGTCAAAATGGCAATTCAAATCGGAGGAAAGCAAAATTTAATTAATCTATCTTAAAGGGCTCTTTAAAGTAAACAATGTGTGAGTAATATACTATTGATACCAAATTTAATATGTAAGTAACAGTTAAATTTGAAGACTTTTACAAATAGAAAAACAGTTTTTTATTGAAAAAGTTCTAATTTTTGTCTGCTTTGTTTTATTTAGCTACAGTATATATGCTAATTTTACAATACTTTTTGGGAATGTATGATGCGTTTGTGATTTTAGAATTTTCAAACATCTATACACTGCAAGTTGGCACATTTGCAATCACACAAAAAGGTTCCACAATCTGTGGGGCAGTTGCAAGCTTTCAAATCTCAGAAAGCTTTAGGATCAAGATCGTAGGTCACTCATTCCAGCAGCAAACAACTATCACTCAAATTTTTCATCCCATCTCGGCTGGTCATGGCAATATGGGCATGCTTATATATGTAAGTATCACAATCACATTACCTTGTAGTGTGTTTGTTTCATAAGCAAACGTAAGGCATATCTTAAGTTGGGGCATATTTTCGGGCGCTTTGATTTTATGAATAAAGCAAATTGAACCATGTCAGTGGGCAATATGTCTTGTTATATATATAACTGAAGAACTTCTAGAAATCTTTGATTTTCTGTTCAGTTAATTCTTATTCTCATAGTTGCTTCTGTGCACTTTGTCGATTTCCTCGATATGCTGTAGAAATAAGAAGATGATGTGTCACACCATATCAGTGATTGAAATGAACCAAATGCTAATATAATATGAAGTTCTCGAGAGGGGAACATTTTCTCTACAACAGCACTGACATGGATGTTTATCGGCTTTAAAGAGGTTCGAGCAGACATCAGCAAGCTCAGTTGTGAGGATATGTTGCTGATTGACACTGGCAGGGTCTAGCATTAAAAAGCTCTTAACTTTTCCCCTTGAATAAAGACACGCATTGCTTTTTACACATTTTCTCAGCACATTTGGGCCAAACACATATTGACAATTCTGTAAGAGATTGTTTTATCCCTAATGAAGACATAGACAGCTTGACTCCTTATACAAGATATAAATTGTCCCTAATAATGTTGAAAAGAGTAAAATTATTAGGGTTGACCAATACACATTGCGCATACTGATCATTATATATAAATCTGTACGATATGTTGTTTTGGGCCAAACTTTGAATCACAAGCTTTTCCTGTGCATATGACGATAAATTAATTTGTTATAAAGGCGTTAAAGGAAGAGACAGACAGACATTAGAATAGTTCTTAATGTCGTACACTGTTCCCAAGTAGCCGATTGCACCTGTTATCAGATAAGCGTCTTAAGCCGATGTCTTTTAAGCCTAAAACACCTTTTCCACAGTGCAGAAAAAATTCCCCTCTGTTTAATTTTGTCAGCTTTTTGTTGCATTTCACGAACTGAAAGGATGTTCCACATCTTCTTGACTATTTCTAAAGCAGATCGAAGAAATCGTCAATAAAGTGTAATACAAAAACCAGAAAGGTTTAGGAACAAGAAGGATAATTATTTAAAATCATGAACAGCGAATGTTTAAATAACAAATACGACTAAATAAGATAAAACGGAGAAAATCAAATTTTTTTGTAAGGAATGAAACTGTATGCTTTTTTATTCGTAAAAGAGTTCCAATTTATTTTGTCAGATGCACATTTGTATAATATGATACTTGCACGTTTTACCCATCTAAAAGGCTTTAAAAGAGAATTATGAAATTTGGCTGTTGGCCATTTTGAAATACCATTTTGACCTAAATAAAATCATTTTTGTAAAAGCCAGCATATATCTTCTGACTCAGCATGCCCTAATTATGTATACAACCTTTGTTTGACCGGACTACAATTGTTTGGTTTATGCTTTTATCCTATTTAAAAAACCTAAAAAAGAAAGGTATGAAATCTGGCTGTCGGCCTAATTGAAAAACGCTATTTTGACCTAATTAACGCAATTTCCGTCATTTCCAGCATATTTGTTCAGACTCAGCACGGCTTCATTATATTGATAAACTTTGCTGGACCAGCATTTTAATTGTTCAACTTTAGGAAAAATTTATTAAATACGACTTTTTGACATAAAAAAAAGCTTTGTGGAGACCAGATAATTCTTCAGACTAAGCACGCCTTATTTATGATTTTAAAAGTTGCTGAACAGAATTATAATTGTTTGTTTCACGCATTGTTTTTTTACATTTAAAAAAAATATAAAACTGGATGTCCATCATTATGAATCGCCATTTTACATAATTACATAATTAACTCTTTTTTTTTAAAGACATCATATCATTCCTGAATAACCACACCTAGTTATGATTAAAAACTTTGCTGGACCGAATATTCATTGTTTGTATCACGCTTTTTCTCGATTTTAAAAATATAGGAAGAAATTACAAAATTTTGTTATCCGCCATTTTGATTCGCCTTTTTGACCTATTAAACGCCATTTGTGGAAGCCAGCATATTTTTTAAGACTCAGCACACTTTGGATATGATGAAATACTAAGACTCAGCACACTTTGGATATGAGGAAATACTATGCTAAACGAATTCATTAGTGTGTTGTTATTTTTCCCATTGAATAGACTTTGACCGAGAATTTTGAAGTTTGGCTTTCCGCCATTTTGAATCGCCATTCTGACATACATAACGCTGTTTTCATGAAGGCCAGCATATTTTTTCAGACTCAGCATACTTTAATTATGATAAATAACCATGCTAGACCAAATAATAATTATTTCCCGTTTAAAACGTATCTCTAGCCTCCTTTTTAGAAATCAGGACCAGACTACTAGAAGTTATATACATTTTATAAACATTTAACTGGCTGTGGTAATTTCTAGAGTTTTGAGTTTTTGTGTCTATGGATATCGTGGTACTTGTTGTGTTGGGTAATGCAACTGGCGTTCATAATATGTTTTAAGCCGTTGTTTACTTATGCTTAAAGTTATGGTTGGTAATTTTTTTGAATGTAATAGGGCCAGTAATATTATTGAAATTCGATGAACATTTATATGCATAACCAGCAGCCAGTGATTTCCTAATGTGGCTGACAGTGTAATTTTCTTAAACTACGTTCGGTAAATATGTAACTTATCGGCTGTAACATACGTTTTTGGTGGAACTAGCTGACAAATGGAACAATTTAAGTTCAGAATTTCATTTTCTATATATTGTTTTTTCAATGCACCATTTTTTTAGTGAGGTCATTTCAAAGACCATAACTGCCATGATCATTTCAATTGTTGGATATTGAAACCTTGTTTGCCTATCATTAAATGCCTGTTAGTTTTCAACGTTATTGCGCCTATCGCATAAAAACATAATAAGTACAAACATTTTCGACCGTTTATGTTTTAAAGCACTTGATTGCAAAGCTGTTTTGGAAATGTTTTATTCACGTTTGTATTCTACAGTTGCAGGAATACTGAATAACATGTTTGGGAGATGTTTTGTTTGTCTACATACTTGGATTGTTGATCAATATCTATCTTATCATCAGAAAGACATTTGTAGCGAATATTTTAGTTTCAAATCTTGTTCTTTATGAGTTGAGGAGGTTCAGAACACACCAAATTATATGTCAATTATATATTTTGTCTACCAATTTACATGCATGTCGCTTAATCAGGTTTTCCCGAGCATGGTCTATTTTGGCATTCTACTTGACGGATTGTTTAGTGGTGTATGTATTAAGATAATTATCGCAACCACTGAATATCAAAATCAAAGCTATATCCGTAACATCACGACCTATTTAATATCAGATCTATTCCTGGCTGAACAAAGCTTCCCTGTGTATTCTGTTCCTTTAGTTTAATATTTGTTCTCAATAAAACATACACAGCCATGTAAAACACAACTTGTATCTGAATACAAATGAATTTGTGTGCTTGTTAAAATGAACATAACGATGCACACTATGGACAAACTAATTGAAAATTCATGGAATGGGTCTTATGAAAACCTATCTATGCCAGATGCTGACACCTTACTGATGAAATTAAACAATGATGCGGCAGTGCTTTTCCTTCCAGTGACCATATTTCTGGCGTTTCTTATGGTGATTGGAATAGTTGGCAACGTAATAGTGTGCATTGTATATTTCAAAAGAAAGAGAAAATCTACACCCGATCTCTTCATTTTGAATTTGGCGATTTTGGACCTTTTGACATGCACTTTCGGGATTCCTATGGAGATTACAGATCTCTGTTTGTCTTACACATTTTATGCCCCTGCTGCTTGCAAACTTTTGAGGACCCTAGAATCCTCCACCAGCATGGCGTCCGCAGTGACACTAGTCATCATCTCTATAGACCGGTACAAACGTATTTGCAAATATGGCGAGAGTTTCAGCATCAAAAAAGTGAAAATTCTTTGTGCTGTTGCAATTTGCACTGGATTTTTTCTATCGTGGCCTTTATTGATAATTGTTGGAAAAAAGACGGTAGATGTTGGAGTTTCCGGCATAAAGGGTGTGGACTGCTCGGTGTCAGATGAGATGCGGAAGTCACGTATTCCGCTTGTTTATTACATCGTGGTGTCACTTTGTTTTTTCGTTTGTCTTGTATTCGTTATTTTTGTATATGTGAGAATCTCTATTTTTGTAAGAAAAACAAAGGCAAACAGACTTAGATATATAGGATCAAGGGATCTGAGTAATTCCTCTACAGGTCAACAACATATTCAATTGGTCGTTTTGCAGTCTGTTAATAATGAGAGCATACAACGTATTGATGACCACATTCATTATCCAAATTCTGTGTCACAAGAAACTGATCAAACGCTTCAAAGAATATCAAAAGTAACAAGGAAATCGTCTGGTGTAAATGTTACGCGAACCACTGCTATATTCGTCGTTGTTACAATTGCTTTTATTATTAGTTTCCTCCCATTTCTTATTACCATGGTTTTACGTAATGTCATGAAAGACATTGAAAAAACCATGTCTGAACCAATGATGGTGTTTTACAAGTTTTGCTTGAAGTGTTTTTTCATCAATAATGCAATTAATCCTCTGATATATAGCTTTTTAAGCAAACAATTTAGAAGGGATGTGAAATGGTTGTTTTCAGACTATGTTTGCATTTCAAGGAAGGCATTTCATAGATAATTAGCATGTCGATTGAAAAAGAAAGTTACATAGATTTTAATTGCTTTAATTAACTTAAATGAGCCTAGAAATAGCTTTTTTTACACACAAGTTTAGCCACTTGGGCGTTCGCATTCATTTGACAATATTGCAAATTTCGAAACCCGTATGAACATTAAATCAAGTCATTTTTTTAAAACATAATTTATTAGATTAGTTTTAAAATTTATTCTTGAAAGAGAGATGGATTGTCCCAAAAATTTGTCTTGTGATCATTCTTGAAGCTGGAAAAAATTATTGTATCATATGTACAGTTTATCTGTCATGTTTTTAAAGTTAAAAAAATATATATCCTAATTTTTTTGGCACTATAATATTTATTAAGATAATTAGCCATTTTTATTAATGTTGTACAGACTTAAGTGCAATATAGTTTTCATTAAGTTTTATTACGATAATTAGCCATTCATATTTGTGTTTTACTTGACAAACTGATAATTAGTCAATTAAACTAAACTAGAATACGTATCAGTTATATTTTGAAAACTTAACAACTGCTTCGGTTGATTAAAGTAGGTAGTTGCAGTTTTCTGTGATGTAAATGTTTTGTAAATTTTTAGATTCATTTAAATTTGTGCAAGATAGTTTCATATTTTTATGCGATTATTATCACACGGAAGTAATTTAAAATATAGTCAAGTTCAATTTATTTCCCTAAATTTCCAATTTTATTTTGTAATTGATATCTAAAATAACTTTTTTTCTCAGTTGTATGTCTAAATGCTATGATTTTCCTTCACCAACAATTTTAGTTTTTTGACACAGCTGACAATAAAATTAAACTTGATAAACAAGTTTCTGCCCACTATTATATACGTTGTTACTTAGTGGTGTTAAACTAGATAACCAAGTTTCTGCCCACTATTACGTTGTTACTTAGTGGTGTTAAACCAGTCAGTCAGCTATTTACCATATATCATTTCAAAAATGGCCACATTTCTAATAAGTAAATTTTTTTTAAACACTGTTTTCTCATCCATGCCCACACACTGTTATATAATAATACATAAAATCATGAGAAGAGATTGTGTAAGCAAAAAAGCATCTTTTTTACATCTTTTTTTCTTCTATAATTTATAGAAATTATTTTTTAAAAAGTAAATACTGTACACATATTACATTTTAATATGTGTTTTACCAATATGCTCTTTTTGTGATAAAATGTTCTTCTTGGTTGTCTAGCAATCGCAGCGCAGTAATTTTTGAATGAATTATGTAGAGAGGGATCTGTGTATATTTGTGTAATGGTTATGTTATATGCACGTGTAATAATGAAAACAGCTGGATTACTTTGATGAATATAAAAAGTTTTAGTACTTTGATCTTCTTTTGTTTATTTATTTCAAACGTTTCATAATGTGTCTGGCACCTTTACCTCTATACAGAAAATGCTAGTAACACTTTTTAACAGATACAATTAAATTCGTCGATTTTAAACCGGAAACAAATTGATAAAAAAAAAAGATAAATGCATATCATGTTCAAATTACTTCTTTTAAGAAATTAATCAAATTGATCAACTTGATCATTTTGAATCATGTTTAAAAAGATAAGAAAGGCAGTGACTTTTTTTCCAGAATGTATTAATATCTTAATAACATTGGATATTTCATCTCCGTTCGATTTAACATCTAGTTTTATTTTATCTTCCTATTAAAAAAAATTTATTTTAGCGTTGATCTAGGTTGACCTTTCGTGTGTATACTGTATAACAATTAACAAATGTTTTATACGGTGACTATTATTCCTCTACATCCTTTTTTATTGAATGTTATCACTTCCTATTCCGAGAAAATGGGGTCACATATAATCTTATTTATGAAATAAACAATGCAAAAGTCATAGTTACATGAATGATCAGCCGAACATTCATTCTGTTATACTTTAATTGTAATATTCGTAAATATTTTCCATGGAGGTCGTATCACCCGTACCCATGTTTTGGAATGAATCGAACGAATCATTGGATACCAACGCTTTACTGGTTAAGTTAAACAACAAAGCAGCCTTGCTATTCCTTCCAGTGACACTGTTTTTGGCTTTTCTTATGGTCATTGGAATTGTTGGCAATGTAATAGTGTTTATTGTGTATTTGAAAAGACAAAAAAAATCCACATCCGATTTCTACATTTTTAGTTTGGCGATTTTGGACCTTCTCACCTGCACGTTTGGGATTCCGATGGAGATTACAGATCTTTGTTTGCCTTATATATTTAATGCCCCGGCTGCTTGTAAAATAGTAAAAACTCTGGAATCGTGGACGACCTTGGCCTCAGCATTAACTCTGGTTATCATTTCCATTGATCGGTACAAACGTATTTGTAAATATGGCGATAGTTTCAGCATATCGACAGTCAAAATTCTTTGCTTGGTTGCAATGTGCGGTGGAGCTTTTCTTTCCTGGCCTTTATTGATAATTGTTGGAAAGAGGACGGTCGACCTAGGAATTCCCGGAATTAAGGGTGTCGAATGCTCTGTATCAGATCTGATGCAGCAATCCCTTATCCCACTTGTTTATTACGTCGTTATGACTCTATGTTTTGTAGTTAGTCTCGTTTTTGTTATTTTCGTATATGTGAGAATATCTTTATTTTTGAAAACAACGAAGGCTACAAGGCTGAAAAATATTGAAAATAGCTCTAATTCAAGTCAACAGCTGACATCCGTGTCCCAGTTCATTGATACGGAGAATAAACATCAAACCGCTGCACGAACGCTCTCTAGAAATTCAAAACAGACTTCCGGTGTGAAGTTAACGCGAACTACGACCATATTTGTTGCCGTAACAGTCGTTTTCATCGTCAGTTTTCTTCCGTTTCTTGTTACCATGCTATTACGTCACATCACCAGCGACATGTATGTCCATTTGCCAAAACCTGTTGAAATAATCTACTTGTTTTGCTCTAAAACTTATTTCATCAACAATGCAATCAATCCTGTGATATACAGCTTCCTATGCAGAAAATTCAGAGAGGACGTGAAACGTTTGTTGGTTAACAATTGTGATGAAAATTCGCACACCCTGCATCGAACATTTTCGTCAAGTGAAGTAAAATCTTCATGAACCGATTTTTTTTTTCACATTTTTATTAATTAATGTTTATCAAACATTGCTTTTTAAGGATTACGTTTACTCAGGGGCGAAAAAAATTCCGCTCATAGGAACGAAAAACTACTTATTGTACATTGTAGCCTTACTATTGTGGTGCTATTTTTCACTTTCAAATAACTAGGTCAATGACCTACTTTTTATGCCAGTGACCTCTGAACGTTTATTGAAAAATTTGTCAAAATTGTCCACGCTTAAACAAGGTTTTCGTTATTTTGAAATTACTAGAGAAAATAAAACAATTTGATGGTTGGAAGATGATAAAATACGAATACCTTTACTCATTGGATATTTCAATGAATCGTTTCAAGCTCATATTTTGAATTTAATTTAGTCCGAATTTCCTTTATCAATTTTCAAAATTTCACCCATTTTTGATCGAGTACTGTATTACAAAAAACTGACTCGGTATTCTGTTGACATTAACATTATCTAAGGTCAATGATCAAATTTTCGAGATATTCTATCTGAAATTAATTTCATGTATTTTTTTTTAGATTTTTCCCTTCACGTGCCAGCCTGTGATATAAACTCATACACAAGATAATATGACCATGAAATATGTAAAATGACATGAAGAAACACGTAGAAACTTAACTTTTGCAATTACATTGCTACAGAAAGTTTTTAAGAGAAAAAAAGAAAATGAAAAAATTAGTCCGAATTTCCTCTGTTTCAGTATAAATCTACCTTTCTCGTAGCATATCTTCCTCAAATGAAGAAAACATGTATATTAATTTCGATATTTGTTTATAACATTGTTATTTTGTGTTTTTAAAACAATTTTTGACTTCAGGTATTGAACTTTGTAAAAATATTTTTTGAAATCTCAAACCCTGAGTAAACGTAATCTCTAATTCAATTTATTTTTTTATCGATAATTAAAGAAATGTAAATTACTATTGTCAAATAAATTTGAATTGTATCATTAAAAATATAAAATGTATAAAATATAAACTTTTCCACATTGCCATTACCTAGTGGTCGAGTTAGTGATTTATTATTTTTTTTTTTTTTTGGTTTCCTTTGCACATGTGTCTTAATTTGGTATTCATTTCATTTTTTTTGTTGATAAAACATAAAGGGGTAGATAGTGAAAAACTCGGCATTTCGTGGATATTTAGAAAAAGCGATGACATTCTCATCCGGACCCGGCATTCCTGTCTTACACACGCGGTTATTTTCCAAAGCCTCTGACTGCAATAAGTTGTTTCAATATTTTACGTTTGTAAGTATCTTTATGTGATAAACTGTAATTGTCTTGGCCAATATACCTATCCGTGTGTTTATATTTTCGTTACCGATTAAATCGATTGAAATATCACTAACCTTTTTTTATAACACTTATTTGTAATAGGGGCGAAAGGCATATTGGGTTTTTTTCTTAGTCGACGTTGAAAATACCGGCTTGAAGTACTCTCAGTTCTTTGATTTTTGGCTAGTCGATATCTGCGGAGGAACATGTGCGCTTAGAAACTGATGAGAACAAAGCGACAAGCAAAACGAAGAAAGTATCATTGAGTAACTTAATCTTAAAATACAATATTGGTGGTAGTAAAATTCTTGAAGAAAATGCCAACACAGCAATGTATATATAGGATCTCTCATGTTTTGCGATGGTATATGATTTTTATCTAACGAGTTGGATAAAAATCATATACCATCGCAAATCATAAGAGATTCTTTTTATCACATGTTTTACAACGTTTTTTGTTAATCTCAATTTTTTCTGTACAAATTATGATTGTGAGCCGCACAACACATTAACTACGAGACGTCAACAACTTTACGCATGGAAAAAAGTTCCTTGAAGTTTAACAAACAAACATTTCATTTTCGAACAATTTCTTTATGAATTCATGAAAAATAAATAAAACAACATTAAATGCTTCACTTTTAAAACTCAACACTATTCAACTGTATTATTTTTTAGTTTTTCATTATACGTCAATCAACCGGCTAAACCTACGTAATGGTTAATTATGACGTCACGTGGCGTAAGAACACACAGTGTAATATCAAAAATGTATCCCATGAGTGATATCTACCGTATATTGAGATAAACATGTGATAAATAGAGGATATCTATATTGTGTGATTTTATATTTGCTTTATCCAACGAGTTGAAATGGTGTATATATTCGCGAGGCTTGCCGAGCGAATATAACCATTTCAACGAGTTGGATAAAGCAAATATAAAATCACACAATTATAGATATTCTATTTATCTCATTCAATTTGATTTATATTATGAAGCTTTTGAGACAGCCCCTAATATGACCCGAATTGATTTTTTCAAAGATTAAACGATGATGCAACGTTGTGTTATGCGGTTAGTGTGACCTTGCGCAATACAATTAAGTACGTCATTTCGGAGATAAATATAACTGTTTTAATGTAAAGTTTCACTGAAATAAACCTTGAAATAATTGTTTATCTCTAAATAATTTTTCTTAGAGCTTAATCACTTAATTAAATGGAAATACTGATCAGAAACTTGAATAATCAAGTTTGTTGACATACACAAAGTTGCGAATGCTCTTTAGTTTGAATTGACTCGAACGAGAAACAGTTGTTGATGTTTTATAATACGAACACTGGCCTAATGATTCGAAGTTGAAAATATTGAATAAGGATGCTTACTGCTGGTGAAATAAAAGTCTTGGGAGACATTATTTCGGTAAGTTTTTGTATAGAAACACAACCAAAGCGTTCTGTTTTCATTTTGTCGTCAGAATTAACTCCTTGACAGCTATACGTGATTTGCAGTTTTATAAACTTCACAGTTATGTGTTTTCCTTTATATTTGTAATTTAAATCTTCGACAAACTCCACTTTAAATCAATTTTGGTAGTAGATATAGCTTTATGGAAAATACTAGAAAGTCACTGAGGCGTTGAAGCGAGGGGCTGTGTCAAAAATAGTTCGGACCGGAAGTATTTGATATAGCATCACCCGTTTGATAAAGCAAAGGTTTATCACACGGGTAGTATACACCACACGTATGAGATAAATCTCATTATCTGTCGCGACGAAAGACAAATATTTTTTAAAAAGTTGCCCGACAATTTTTTTCAGGCGTTCAATGTAACAACATTCCGATTTAAAGTAAAGCGTACCTCCAAAACAACTGAATTTATTTTGACACGGAAGAATTTCATTGAATTTTTTTTGGATCAATTAGGAATTATCTCCATATGCAATTTTCGTGAACTTTTCACGGGAAATTTGGTTTGTTTAAATTATATTTACAGTCACAATCAAAGATTACGATGGTCTTTTGAGACGCTACGCTACATCTTTTAAACAATTCATTTGTCTTGAATTAGCGGGGCTACCAGTACCCCATACTATAAAAGCTCACATATTTTACGACCTGAGTCAGTATATTAATCTAAGTATTCATTTCATTAAGCCCAATTATAATGAATTTATGGCAATAATAAGATGTCTCGTATATTGTTATATTTTATCAAGGAAATTGAAATTTTCCGGAATTTTAGACAAAGATCGGATTATATTAAAATGTTGTAGTTTCTTTCATAAAACACGACTGACAAAACATTATTTACATGTTACAAGTCTTTATCAAACATGCCAGAGATAATCTTTATATTTGGATTGTAAAAGAAATCAATCGTGGCTTTTTTTTATAACTATTTAACATTGCAACATAACTAATTCAATCAAAGAACAGCGTATTCACATTCAAAGTTAAAATATTTTAAAGTATCAATGGAAATTTTCAGCAATTATAAATTTAAATGTTGGACATGCCATTTGTTTCAATAACCGATCTATAAATAGATAGTAAGTGTAGCTGTATCCGTTGTACTGAGTTCTGAGTAAGAGACATTATGGCAGTTGCATTCAACAGTCACAGTATGTACATGTATATATACCTCTGAATCATCAGTCAGCGTGGAGTCGGTGTCATATCACTCCGCGGAATACTTAGGACCCTCGGATAAAGTACTTGTAGGCAAAGTGCTCCATTCTCCAAAACATAAACAAACCAACACACACATCCTGGCGTAGAGCATTAAGGATATGCACACTTGGCAGCATTTTAATCTAAATGTTTGTTATATTTTTTTGTCTCTTTTTATTGTTTCGTAAAAGGTTTTTGTTCATTTTTATCATTTTTGACATTAATAATTACTTATTGGGTAAGCTGGTCATTTTGACCAGAATAATAGTGATATCGGCAGGGAAGACCCCCCCCCCCTTCCCCTTCCAATTTTTTGTTAACAATTCAATTAAATTATCTAACCCTCCAGTCCACCTTTCTTCATTTGAATAAAATGTAAATAGGAGTTCGAGCCCAATTTCTTTGATAAAATATCTAGATCCACCTTCGACCGGCTACCAATGGTTAACACTGCAGTTTTCATTATCAGTCCTCTTCTAGATCCGCCCTTTAATGTGCAAATATAGGAGATGCGATGTTAAACGGGGTCACATACTGAACTGCATCGAACATGCAACATGACAGGCTGACGACGTGGTAACTCTTATCAAGGACTCATTTTGACAATTTTGTAAAGTTAATACATTACCCTGACATTTTAACCGAAAATATAATTCGAAACTCTGATCATTAAACCTCATAAATGTTTCGAACTACGCACTCTACGTATTTGGTAATAGTTTGTTTCGGTATTTATTTAATCTCCTTCAAGAGGGCTTTTAAACTTCTTTTTCGTTATTTGTCCGTACATACTTGTACTTTGTACTAAATTTAAAACTCCGATCTCGTGGGTTTTAAACCAGCGCTTGTGGGTCTGGTCTGGACATCGTGTGTACCCGTTATCTATCCGGGGAACTTTAAACCTCGTGAAACAAGAAGGGTATTCCCTTTCCTGATAACTTTTTGACAGTAGACGGGGAATGAGGGAAGCTATTTCTCTGTGAAGTACATTTAAAGCTGCCTGCATAAAGAGTGTTTCTATATATCCGTTTGCTTCCTTATTATGCGTGAAAGAGGTTCTGTCATTTCTTAAGTTTCCTCTTGAGAAGATCCAGAGATAAAGACTTTTGTGTGGAGCTTACACGGCTGTGTCCTTTAACAACTATGGAGTCTATTTATGTCTCTTTTTGTGGTAGTGCGCCGAGTGAAGTGTACGAACCTATCATTCCATTGCGCTGAATATGACCATTCATCCGTCTACAAAATTAAAATAGCACTAGATTTAATGTTTACACCGCCCAGAGATGAATATTTCAACAAATGTTTCTCAAAACGTTTCTTATCCGACCCTCCAGGAATTGAATGACCAGGCAGCCCTAAGATTTCTACCCGTGATCGTATTTCTGTTCACTTTAATGCTTTGTGGGATATTCGGTAATGTTTTAGTGTGTATTGTGTATTTAAGAAAGAAGATCAAGCTTTCTCCGGATTACTTCATCCTTAATCTGGCTTTTCTGGATCTATTAACATGTGTTATCGGAATCCCGGTAGAAATTGCGGACCTGAGGTACCCCTATATGTTCTATGCCCCCGCGGCTTGCAAACTGCTCCGAACTATAGAATCGCTTTCTGCGATGGGATCGGCTCTGACTCTAGTTGCAATATCTATTGACCGATACAAGCGCATATGTAAATTGGGACAGCATTTCAATAACTCAACAGTAAAGAGGCTATGCGGTGGAGCTGTGTTGATGGGCGTGGTCATTGGATGGCCCGCCGCAGTGGTTTTCGGAAAGAAGACGGTCGACTTGGGGATTCCCGGTGTTAAAGGACAGGACTGTTCCACCGCGGACGAAATGAGGGAAACCATTTATCCTCTCCTCTACTACAGTGCAATAATGTTGTGTTTCGTTGTATCCGTTGTGTTTGTTATTTTCGTTTATGTCCGAATCTCAATATTTATTCGCAAAGGAATCTCGTTAAAACGAACCAGAACTAATGACCCAGTATCAACCTACTCCATGAACGTTCATTTCATAGCCGAAGAAAACACGAGCGGATCTTGTCCTAGCCAGGCTCATCCAATGCTTGATGCCATGCCTCAGCATCGCAGACGACAAATGAACAGTATGCGCGTCACGCGCACAACCACCATCTTTGTTGCCGTGACTGTTGCGTTTATTCTCAGTTATCTCCCTTTTCTGATTATTATGATCATCAGAAACATTGAGAAGGGCATTGAAGACAATATGTCACACGATACAGAGGTGGTGTACAAGTTTTTCTCGAAATCGTATTTTATAAACAATGCAATCAACCCTCTGATTTATAGCTTCCTTAACAGGCGATTCCGAACTGACGTAAAAAATTTACTGAAATGTGCAAAGAGACCGTAAGATATCTGCCTTTGTTTGGGCTAATCGTTTGTTATGACAGGTCACTTGTCCGTGTGACAAAAAGCAGTATTTCTTATAAAGAGCGGTTTTTTGTTTCTAATTTTACTATGAGCATTCGTCATAATCAAAACGTGAATGCCGGTGAATATTCTTGGGAATTCTGGAGTATTTTACATTTTAAATGTACACTTTACTGTGTTTAAGAGAGATTACGTTTTGAATAAAAATCTTACCCATTACCTTGTTTTAAGGCAGACATAAAGGAATAAAACCTATGTGCCGCAATAGTGAGATAATATGCACTTTAAAGTTGTTCTATCTATATCTAACATAATTTGATTTTCGATTTATATTTAGAGATGTTTTTATGATCGTTAGCAGTTAGTTATGTTATATTTTTAAGATTAAGTGTTTAAAAGGTCAAACTAAGTCACCTTAATATGCTTTAACTGTCCATATTAATATCTACTAGGGATCAATATCTACCTGGGTTATTAATTAGTGTCTACCTTTTGTTCAATGCATATCGAAACTTCTCAACGAACACTACTTGCTTTTAAAATATAAAAAACCATGCAGTCATTCATATAACTTATTTGTTCAATTTATTTTACAATATTTACACTTGCAAATGTTTTCCCTTATATAACACTGTTTGCGCAATCCGCTGTTATTCCTGTATAACATCAGCATGGGTCAAGAGGTCAAAGAAGCGCATGAATAATCTAGGTCACTACTTTTTCTATGTATTCAAACTAACCGACTTATTCTAAACACACCTAGTATGGTAATGAAAACATAATTTAGGCATAAAGAAAAAAAAAACTTATATGTATTTTGTTATACGAAGTTTTATTCATTCATTTTCTTACAATATATACCATTAATTGCAGGGATAAATGATCATGACTTAGATTCACGTAAGATATAATGTTTATGGATCGACATCGTAACGAAGCGTTCTTGAAAATTACAATCGCAATTTGTAAAAGGGGTTAAAATCAGTTAAAATTCATTTATGACTCGTATAACAAGCCTCGATCAAAATCGCAAACGCAATACGCCAATATCACATACCTTTCGTGTTTATAGTCCATGCACGATCAAATGTAACTCCTTCTGCTTCTCTGTCCGTTTTGTTCCATAAAAGAAGTTGGAATAGTTTGCCTGTCGGAGGAAAATCATTATGCTCTTGAATTTGATTTTGCAATAGAATTTCCCCTGAAAATGCCTATAAGTAAAATCTAACTCAGCTTTCAATCGCTTTGTTTTCAAATTTCCAACCGCTCTGCGACTTCAACGGAAGTGGTACTAATCCGCCAAGCTTCAATCATTTTTTTCAATTGTACAATTAAGTGAGTTTTATTTACTGTTTCACTTTATTATAATGAAAAAGTGTTGTTTTGTCAAAAATAGTGTCATATTCATTTATCATGATAATCAAATACTTCCAACATTGTTGAACTAATTTTGTTACGTCATGTTAATCGAAGCGGCTTTCAAGGTCATCACAAAAAAAAAGTATGGAGCAATGTTATTGTCATAATTTGCGACAAATGTATATATAGGAAATAAGGTATCATTTTAAGATGTATATCGGGATATAAATACGGGTTGGTACATGATCAAATCTTCCATAAATTTGATCACGTGACCAACCTGTATTTATATCCAGATATACATCCAAAAATGATACCTTATTTCTTAATTAATATTATAAGTCCAATTTATTAAAATAAGCGCTGATATAAAGACCTCTATAAATTTCACTGGAGAAATTAAAAAACATGTAGCCAATTAATAACTCCTATGTTTTCGAAGTTTTATCATGCATTTTAACTGTCCGGTTTTAAATTATACTTCATTCAAACCCATGCATTATATTTGTTCGACTGATTATATTTTGTTTGTGTTTTTAAAATTAAAAAGATACAGCATAAGGTAAGATAAGGATATAATACATTTATAGTTTTATAGACAAACGAAAGAAATAAAGAGATGTGACAACAAGGCACGCTAAAAAAACATTTTTCTTAAATTTTGATACTTATAAAAACCAAGTACATGTATGACCCACTCATATATTACATCAGGTCTATACAATGAAGATGAACTTATTATAATACACTCAAACATTTCACCAGTCTTATTTAGTTTGTCTTCACGATCCATTGTAATACTAGTACAAGTCTTTTAAACTGTAAAAACTGGACCCGCTTCTTTCTGGAATAAGGAATCATTCTTTATAAGTATCATGAGGTGATGATTTAGGTTGGGCGTGGTCAAATCGAATTTAATTTGATTAATTTATAATTGATTAAATTATTATATATGTTATTTTTGTTTTTGTATGAATTTGCGAATGCAATTTTCGAATGCTTATATAAATCATCACGAGTAGTATCTTCCTTTAACTAGATTTATAACATATCTGAATTTCTATAGTTGGTTTCAGTTAACATACTTTTTATTTTATTTTTTGTCACATTTCACTTCGAACTATTTAAATACCTTTTCAATTTGAAAAAATTTTGTTCATTAAATACTGTAGGCGTGGAAAACATTAAAGTCCTTTTAATTTCCCTGTGTTCTCCATTAGACAATTTTTTGCAAACATTAAGCCACCATGAACATTGTGCGTTAATGACAGAATTGATTTTCCAGTAGCAATTAAAAGGGTTGACAGTTACTTAAACTAACTACTCTGCTTTAAAAAAACAAAGAAAACGGATTTTCCTCTTATAGCATTAGTAAAACATTGAGCGAATGAAAGACAACAATGTTAGTAATTTTCATTATTTATCAGAATTATATTTGATAAAATCATGATTATATTATAGTAGAAAATTCGATTATACGTGAAACTAAAACCACAGTGAAAGGTACAAAAAATCAAATCGTGAAATTTCAGACACGTGAAATTAAAACTGTTTAAAGTATATCAACGTCTAAGATTTTTATATTGCCATAACTCACTCGGGATGTATTCATGGTGAAAAAACAGTCATCTGACAAAGCTTCGGAGTTAGGACAGATCCTGAAAAACGTTTAATACGAAAGGTAATCCTCTAAGGCAGTTGGCATAATATAAAGAACAAAGTACAATTTCAGCCGTATTTTGCCGTTTTACATTGATTTTTAAAATATCGCAATAAATAAATAAATAAATAAATAAATAAATAAAAATATAGCATTGATAAACACATGAGCTAAGAATTTATAAATTATTGTATGTTTTTGAGTACTTTTAAACTAAACAACCTTAATGTTAGGTCACCTGAATCATTCAGGTGACCTATTGCAATTGGTCTTGGTCTTCGTCCGTCGTCGTCCGTCGTTCGTTAACAAATTTACATTTTTAACTTCTTCTTGAAAACTACAAAGCAAATTGTTACAATTTTTATTGTAAATTCTTTCTTTGGTAAGAGGAATTTAAATTGTGAAATGCATGGCTCTACCACCACCAGGGCGCCATTGATGGGGTCATATATGCAAAAAAAAAAACCAAGCCAAATTTTCAAAAATCTTCCTCTCTACTCCCACACATGTGGGGAAAAAAACTAAATGGATTATTATGATGTCCTTGAAGCCGACTACCAAAATTACCCCTGGGGTCAGGCGTTCCTACCCTAGGGACGGGCCAAAATGGCCATATAATATAAAAAATGTATTAAATCTTAAAAATTATCTTCTCTTCTCCTATATATATTTTAGAAAACCTAAACGCGTCGCTATCATGTCCATGAAGCCCTCTACTTAAATTATGAAATTCATGGTCCCTAGGTCAGGCACTCAAGTCCTAGGGTGGGGTCAATATGACCTTATAGTAAAATGTATTAAATCTTTAAAAATCTTCTTCTCCACTCCCTTACATGTTTGTGAAAAACCCTTTGCATGGTTATGATGTCCACGAAGTTCTCTATCTAAATTGTTAAATCCATGGCCCCTGGGTCATGGGTTTAGGCACTACTGCTAGGACAGGGCCAATTTGGCCATATAGTAAAAATATATTAAATCTTAAACAATCTTCTAACTCCCATATATATAAGAGAAACAAACTAAATGCAAGGTTATGCTGTCCATTGTCTTCTTTCTAAATTGTGAAATTCATGACCCCTGGGTCAGGCATTCAGGCCCTAGGGCGTGGCCAATATGGCCGAATTGTGAAAATGTATTGATTTAAGATTAAATGCATGGGAGATGAAGTCGTGCATTGTTACATGTATTATGTTCATTATGTCCTAATGTTGAATTGTAAAATTCAATGCCCAGGTTACGGGGCAAAAGTTGAGGCTGTTAATCGGGAGGGGTGGGGTGGGGGGGGGGGTTAAAGATGGCTATATATTGAATGTATTTTTACTTAGGACAATTGCTGTGTGTCGTGTCATATATTAATAATTTGAACTTCATTTTAAAAACTAAGTATATGGTAAATTGTCACTTGGCAATATTGAATTCAAAATAAGTTCTATTTTAGGAAATCTTACTTTAATATCATGTACATTGTATAATTATATTTGTAGAAATAAGCTGTATGCATTTTGTGTACATTATAAATGAAACTGTGAATATGATAAAAGATTGACAATTAAAGGCCTCCAGGTCTCTATTTGTTATCTCTTATAAAAAAAATTTGGCCCCTGGAGCCAAGGTATAGATAATCCGAGATTTCTCCGACTCTTGAAACCCCAATCCCTTTTTTATGATAAAATATATTTCAAACATCAAACAATAAATGCAAGGTAACAGTCAGCGGAGTCTCAAATTAGGGTTTAAGCTTAAAATACAAACATGAGACTCTCTGACATGTCAATCTGAGGGATATGGGACTCAAGTGACCGTTGAGGCCTGCGGACCTCCTGTCATACATGTCATTTTTTAAATTAATGATTATTAATTGTTCTATACGTAAGATCTAATTCAAAACTAGTGACCTCATAAGGTAAAGAAACCGTTACGTCATGGTTATTTGCTTAATACTGACACAATTAATGTTATTGTTAAAGTTAAGTTCTTGTGGATGTTAACATACCCATAAAATACTTTTTAAATGAAACACAACAGTCTATTAATGTTAACCTTGTTTAAAGCTTCGTCATGTTTAGGGACATGTATTTGTGGCTGCTTGTGGTTAATAAAATGCTATAAATATACACTAACCAGCAAATTAATTTAAATTTATCTTCTGTCCAAGGTAAAGACCTACCCATGAAATCTGCTAAAAGAAAATTTTTACACACGCGTATTCAAATACCATTTCGTTTAGATTTTTCATCATGAAATTTATATTGCTTGAGTTACTGTTCTTTTTCTTGAAAAATATAAATTGAGCTCGAGGTTTTAGCAGATTTGATTGAGATACATTTAGACATAAGACATAAACCTGAGCATTAGACATACTTTTTTTTAACTTGAGAAAATAGGTTAAGAAATGATTGTTTTATGAAGAGATTTGTGTTATCTATATTGTAATTTCTTTTTAGAAAATATGTTGTTTCTAATACATTAAATGTCTTTAATATGATTTTCATTCCTCGTTCAAACTAACAGATTATCAAGATATCGTTTAGTTTAGAAAAATCTTAAAATCTTGAAAATTGTCTAGCATGTCATGTGAGGACGGAAAAATTTTACTTTTCAGTGTTTATTTCTGAAAACTATACTATTGTTGTGCGATGACTTAAATATAGATTGACTGTCGCAGTGAAAGCATATATTCCAGGATATATGAATGGCGTGAACTTTGTTAAATTTCCCAGAACTTAGAAAGATCTAGACATTTATAAAAACTAGCAGTCAGGTTTATTTAATGTAGAAAACGCTATAGTCTGTCTCAAGGTATTGCTTCCATCACTTTTTGATGAATTTTAATTAAAATACTCATACCTGCGAAAGAAATACAGTTTAAATTGATAAAAGGGAAAATATCAAAGATATCTTCATTGACACATTATCATTTTTGAGCTCGTAAAAGTTCACAGGAACGAAAACAAATTTCTTACGGAGATTTATAATGAGAAATGTTTACATCTTTTCACCATTCTGAACTCACTCGGAATACCTCGCACAATTTTTCAAAAGTTATCATCCGAGCTATTTCATGGCTGATGCAATGCAAAATCACCATAGACTTATTATTTTTGGTTGTGTATTGAAACCGGAAGCGGTAAAGGGGGACGTTTCAAAACAGATAATGTGGACATTTTACACATTAGTGGATTAAAATAGTTTGAGCACAAAGGTACTTATGATTATCGAAATATCAAGCGAAAAGTGATGGAAGCAAAAACTCGGGACAGAGTATAGTAAAGACAAACGTGTTTGCATAAAACGTTAAGTTTTTTTTTTTTGGCGGAAATCAAGAACAACGAGATATTTCATGAAAGTCAAACATAAACAAACAACAATAGCAAACTCTGTTAATGATCGATTATAGTGTAGATAGTTTGCACATTAAAAAAGGCGGAAAAACACGATGAACTTAAAAATAAAAGATATCATAACTTTAAAAAGAACGGAAAAGTTGGACGCTAGGCAAAAATTGATGGATAAATGTAATGGTTTTTTTCTTCAAAACTATCTTTCAATGAAGCATTATAGACATAGAATAAAAAGTTCATAAACATTTGTTATTTCCATACTTACTTCGACT
Source organism: Magallana nippona (assembly GCA_033439105.1). Lineage (NCBI taxonomy): Eukaryota > Metazoa > Mollusca > Bivalvia > Ostreida > Ostreidae > Magallana > Magallana nippona. The sequence goes on along the minus strand of CM065919.1, from coordinate 1,572,313 downwards.
CGATATATCCTAGTGTACTTGAAATAAAAGATACCACAGAGTCTGCGTCATCTGTTTCATATTTGGATATTTTACTGGAAATGGACATTGATGGTAACCTAACAAAAAAACTTTATGATAAACGCGATGATTTAAATTTTTCTATAGTCAACTTTCCTTACTTATGTAGCAATATAACTTCATCACCTGCATATGGTGTTTTCATCTCTCAGTTAATTCGATACGCAAGGGCATGCTCTTCGTATGAACAGTTTCTAAGGCAAGGTAAGCTACTGACAAACAAGTTGATAAAACAGGACTATCAACAGGCTCGTTTGAAGTCATGTTTTCGTAAGTTCTATGGTCGAAACAACGACCTTGTCAGCAAATACAATCATCCACTGGGTTGCATGCTGTCTGACGTTTTTTATACTAATTGTTAGACAATAATTTATTACCTAATTGTCTACGGACTTTTTCGTTTTTTAGCTCACCTGAGCTGAAAGCTCAAGTGAGCTATTCTGATCACCTTTTGTCCGTCGTCCGTCTGTCCGTCCGTCTGTCCGTCCGTCCGTCCGTCCGTCCGTCCGTCCGTCCGTCCGTCCGTCCGTCTGTCCGTCTGTCCGTCTGTAAACTTTTTACATTTTGAACTTCTTCTCTAAAACCACTTGGCCAAATTCAACCAAATTTGGCACAAATCATCCTTATAAGAAGGTGAATATAAATTGCAAAAATAAAAGGCCAGATTGTATTCAAAGCGGAGAAAACATCGAAACTGTAAAAAAGGGGGGTGCATTTTAAAAAATCTTCTTCTCAAGAACTACTGAGTTAATCTTAACGTAATTTATCATAAATCATCCTTAATAAAAGGACAATATAAATTGCAAAAATTAAGGGCTAATTATGATTCAAATTTGAGCTAATTACGAAAATACTAATAAAGCGGTTCGTTATTCCATTTTTCGTAGACTGGCAATTTTGTACGATAGACTGATCTCATGACAGGCATTGCCAGTCTACCGCATCTCGAAAACGAGGTTCTTTGTTTGTAGCATCCATGTTTGTTGTGCAACATTCACTATGAAACAAGGAAGATATATTGGTGCCGATTATTGTAAAGTAAATTGAGGTTAAATATTTCAACGCGTTGTCATTTTCACTTGTGACGGTGGTTTTAGCTTGTTTTGATTTTCATTTCATTTTGCTTTTTAACTTGGGGAACGATCGCCTGTATAGCTGTATTCAGTATTCTGGTATTTGGAACATAGACTTCGGTTAATAGGCAGTTGATTGTTTACCTGCGAAAATCATAAAATCTGATGCATTAACAACGTACTTAAGTGCATTTTCCCTCTGTTTTTATTGTTTATTAATTTCTAATTGAGTGTCAACAAGGACCAAACAAGGGGGCGACTTTGGTTGAAATAATCTATTTTTGATCGGTAACTTCGCCGAAATTTCCCCCGAAAGAGAATTTGAAGTAGCCATGTATTCTGAGTTCATAATCGTGTAAATTAAATCCAAAGACAATAAAACGATGTTATGAATTTGAAAAGACGTTTTCACAGCCTAAGTTAAACCCTGTTGAGATTAATCACTCGCGACTGTCTTATCTCGAGAGGTTATAAATATTATAAATACGGGTGATGCAAACACATACCGTGCATTGAAAATTACAATCGATATTTATTACATTTCGTTTTGATACTACAGTTAGTAGGTAACTTGTAATTAGTTAATAACTTTTCACAAATTAATGCAAAACCGTTTGTTTACAGTTATCAAAATTAAAAAGATCCTCTACCTAACGGTTGTAATTGGGTCATAGGGTAGGACTAATTCCTCCAAAATACACAAGTGCATAAACTGATTTTGTGTCACTTGGCTAACTCAATTACAAAACATTTTATCTATATATTGTATGAATACATTAAAAAACTGAAATTAAACAAATTGGATAATTTTTTAAAAGTTGCCTATAATTCTACGACTAACGCTTAAATGTTTGATGATCATTAGAATTGTCTTGTTAAACATTAAATACTTGTGTACAGAAAAATCAAAAGGGTGATGTGCTATAACTACTTTATGGGGTCCCTTCTCATTTGATGAATTATATGAAATCTGCAACAATTTTGGTAGTTTTCAAAAGAGTAAATGAAAACGCCTTTTAAACAGTTCTGACACATTATAATTATGAGGATATCTGCTTTATCATTATGTTTAAGAAATTATTGCAGCAGAGAATCATCTTGGTTTGTAGCCGTTTGTTGTTTTTGAGGGAAAGCTGAAATAATTGATGGGCCTTGGTACAAAACTGATACCTGTATGCCTGGCAATACATTAAATTATATAGCTTTTTAACACATCACATGACAACATTTTCCAGTCGAATGTTTTCATTGATCAAGTGAGTAAGGTCATAAAACGTCAAACAAGTTTACACAAGGTAAACAATTATTTTAGGGAAGACAAATTAAGTTTTTGACTGTAGCCTTAGCAACTTTTGCCACAGAGTTCAAAACTGCGAACTGGGTTCGGCATACTCTAAAACCTGGCCTGGCCTGGCCTGGCCTCATTGGCCTGGCCTGGCCTCAAAGTTGGCCTGGCCTCACTTTTGGCCTCAAATTTGGCCTGGCCCCAAATTTTGGCCTGGCCTCAAATTTTGGCCTGGCCCCAAATTTGGCCTCTTCAAAAATTTTTGGCCTCATATTAAAAAATTTTTCTCTTACATTTTCAAAGAGTTTTCATTGAATTTTTATTGATTTTTAAATGTTTAAGAGAATTTTTTTAATAATAGGTGACCTGGCTGATTGAGTTTTAATTGATTTTCTTCAAGTTTGCACATAGGATATGCATGTGCAACACTGCTCTTTTATTGCCAAGGAATGGATTATGCCCAATACTGAAGCTATCGGCATTAAAATTCAGAGACGCAACCCCCTTCCCCACTTCAAAAAGTAGAATAGAGATATCAGAATAATAAAGTAAAACATCATTTTAAAAGAGACTGACCTGTTTGATGGATAAATAAATATCTCAAACATTTGTAAACTGATTCATAACATCAAATCTCTATCCACATGCAATGCACTTTAAAAACGCCAGACTGAGTTCGCTTACATTACCTGTCAACACCAATCAAACCCAAATTTCCCTCCCCAGTAGAAATTCGATATCAGCCTCCTCTGTCGCTTTATTGGGGTCAGATTAATTGCCTTCAACATTTCACACGGTCTAATTTAATTAATGTCATTTGTGAATGACTGCAACATTGTATCCTCCGATAACTTGATTCAGTGATGGTCATTAATCATCACCCCTATATTAGAGTAGTTTCATGCATGTGTTGTTTGTATATTTAGGAAACAACTTTTCCCCTATAGGGTAACTTCGATATCAGAATTTGAACACAGCATAACATGTTGTGACCTTTAATGTTGGTTAGAATAAACAAATTGGTCTCTGTCATTATTTTTTTTCTTACACAGGTATTTGTCCGATCCTGATAGCAGTTTAAGTTAATTAAGTACATTGAAAAAAACATGCCATGGTGGAATACAATGGCAGTAATACATTCTTAAAGTACTTTGGAATTTAAAAACAGACTGTTTCAAAATCTGAAGAAAAAATTCAGAATCAATCACTCATACCTGTAGTCATATATACATGTATGTTTCAAAAAAACTATCACAATAAGACTCTAAAAGCTATTTAGTGTGATGTTTTAAGTGTATTAAACATAAATCAATAAAAAATCAATACAATCAACATATGTGTAAAGAAAATAAAAAAATAAGATTGAGGCCAAAATTTTTTGAAAAGGCCAAATTTGAGGCCAGGCCAATTTTTGAGGCCAGGCCAAAATTTGGGGCCAAGCCAAATTTGAGGCCAAAAGTGAGGCCAGGCCAACTTTGAGGCCAGGCCAGGCCAATGGGGCCAGGCCAGGTTTTAGAGTATGCCACTGACTTCCAGACTATCTGGCGATCCTCTGTCCGTCAATCTTTGTTAACTTTCACATATGAGATACGAGCTGTGAAAATGAAATGTATCTCATCGGCATGATATATTCACATAGCTTGGCATCTTAAATAAACACACAAAAATATTCACTTAGATGTGGAAAATGGAAATTACACTAATTTAAGTTCGAATTTTTTTCATAAATACCAATAAACCAAACAAGAAATATTGCAGGTAAATGGTAACTACCTTTTCCAGTATTTTCATCATATAAAATAGATATGTATTGCATGACCTCTAAGACAAAATATTAATGAAATAAAATGTTGGCATCCTTTAATTGTGTAGATTCAACATGTTCAAATTATGATTACACCCGATAAGGTAGGCCCACAATAGGTGCTGATTTTTAAACTGATATACGTCTTAGAAAATGTATGAATTTTTTTTTATCTTTTAAGAGCTAATACTGTTCACATATGTGCAAAAACTGCAGGAAATAATATACCGGTGTTATATATAATTTATATATCGCAGTATATTTTCACCCCTACCCCTTTATGAAATATTGAGTCTTACATCAGAAAATTATGGTACCGGTACTTAACTTTGATAAATATTAAATTTTACTGTTCTTAATTATTTAAAGTGTTTTAGGTCAACGTAGTTTGCCATTTTGCTCAGGTGAGCGATGTGGCCCATGGGCCTCTTGTTCCCGATTACGACAAGGAGCACACGGAGGGAGTGACCGGTCGGCGGGGGATGCTCGCTCCTCCTGACCACCTGATCTTAAATCTGTCTTTTTAGAGGTCTGTGTTGCTCTGCTTTCAATTTGTATTTCGTTTTATGGATTTTTGAGATGGTTGACGGTTTGTTGTTGTCATTTTACATCATAAAAAGAATAAAATATCTTATATATGTTTTAGATTTCCGTGAATATTGAAACAACTCCGTAACATAATTTTTCACTGACTCTCACACGCTCAAAATTGCCATCATGTTTGAAGTTTATGCATATACAGTTATATTCATGTACACATATACTAGATATATAAACACTATACTCACAACAAATTTTATCAGAAAATATAAGGAAATAACAGGCTATTTCAATATATCATACATCAAATATTACCAATAGGAAAGAGAGCATTCCGTGATGACAATATTTCTCTGTTTATTGTAGGGTTGCCATTACTGCCAAAGAACGACAATTATTTTCAAAATGTTTGTGCAAACATTTCGTTTTGGTAAGAATTTAACCCAAACTTTGTTTTATAGATGAAAAAATAACAATCACAAACCGTCAACGGTCTCAAAAATCCATAAAACGAAATACAAATTGAAAGCAGAGCAACACGGACCTCCAAAAAGATAGAGGTAGGATCAGGTGCCTAGGAGGAGTGAGCATCCTCTGCTGACCGATCACACCCACCGTGTGCTCTTTGTCGTAATCGGGAAATAAACGGAAACGTCCGTAGACAATTAGATGATAAATTATGGTCTAACAATTAGTATAAAAAACGTCAGTCAGCATGCGACCCAGTGGAGGATTGTATTTGCTGACAAGTTCGTTGTATCGCCCATAGAACTTACGAACACATGACTTCAGACGAGCCTGTTGATAGTCTGGTTTTATCAACTGTTTTCTCAGTAGCTTGCCCCGCCTTAGAAACTGTTCATACGAAGAGCATGCCCTTGCATATCGAATTAACTGAGAAACAAAAACACCATATGCAGGTGATGAAGTTATATTGCTACATAAGTAAGGAAAGTTGACTATAGAAAAATTGCAATCATCGCGTGTATCATAAAGTTTTGTTGTTAGGTTACCATCAATGTCCATTTCCAGTAAAATATCCAAATATGAAACAGATGACGCAGACTCTGTGGTATCTTTTATTTCAAGTTCACTGGAATATATCGAGTAGACGTAAGTATAAAAATAACAATTTCTAATTGATAATACGTCGTCGATATACCTGAATGTTGAGTTGAAGGCCACAGCGAGTGATTCCTGATGAGATATTTCCTTCCCTAAACGCTTCGAACTATCAGACAATTTTGAGTAAAGCTAATCGAGTTTTGATGATCGTGATTTTCTTTTGGGAAAGTATTTGCCTGTATTATAATGTTAAGTAGTTCTATATTGTTTGTGTTTAACACGTTTTTGTATTTATAGACGAGGAAGGAAATTAAGAACACAATCGTCTGGGTTGAGCTGAAAATAAGGGGGAAAATATTGTATGTACATAATTTATATATTGCTAAATGAAAAATTAATTTTGTTTTTCAGCCGTTTTTGTGTATTGTGGTGACTCAAACTAAATGAATTATATGTTACTTTGTTTGTATAATTATAAGCTACCGGGTATACTTTTTGATGACAATATTGTGTAGAATTCAAGAGAGCAACTCTAGTTTTCAACTCGTCTTCTTTTTACATGATAGAGTCAAATTGTGTTCCTCGCTCATGGAACACTCAAGCATTCAGTTAACGATGATCAGAGTATCATGTGATCTTCAGTTCGTTTCTTTCTGTCATTGAGATAGAATTGACAATAACTGCAATCATCTGATAATTAATTGGTTGTTTTGTAGTTAATTTGCATTTAATGAAAACTTAATGATTGTAATATTACGTTATCATTATGTTGATTTCTTTTAATTTATCAAATTTCATTTATCATCAATGAAGAATTGTTATTTGACAAAGCGCTTTGTATTTCGTAGAGTTAAAAAATATTGAATTTGATTTCATGTTTTTGATATAATATAGGTATATATTCTTTCAGGTATATGCATTTCATGTGTTGGTATTTCTTTGATCATAAGCTATGTTTATTATATATTTAATTTTGTAAATTTTGACTGAATTTTCATAAGCTCTCGTTCTTATTTTCAACCATGGATCATCTCTGACTAAATTCTAAACTTTCCAATTCTTTCAAACTTGCACCATTATTTGTGCATGCTTCATCTGCATTAGAGTAATATTTTTACTCTTTGAAAAAGACAACTTTCTACATTGTCTACATACTAAAAGTAATCATTGTAAAACGAAACAGTTTTGAAAACTTAGTTATTAATAGTTTACAAAAAAGCTAGAAGTATATTTAATAACTGGTAACCATATTTCTTTTTTGATTATTTTAACTATTTTCTTGATAATGAATTGTTCTTTTCTGTATTTCTTTTCGGTATCTACCTATTGTTGAAACAGAGAGGAATTTTACCACAAGATGACAAGTGCTGATCAGGTTTTGATGCAAGCATTGGGTAAGGTATGTCAGACAACTTTTTTTTTTTTATCTTAAGGGAACTTGCCAAGAAAATTCGTTTTATCGTTTTTTGTGTAAAACACTTTCCTTAAATAACAATTCCTTCACCAAAATAATAGCATGTTAAACACTTAACCCCCAACCAAAATCTTTGTTAACTGATATATTAAACAGTCTTTTGCAATTAATAAACCAGATTCTTGTAAATCGCATGCATATATCATTCACAAGTATTTAAAGCCTATAACATGAGAATATTATCTTCATTTTAATAAACCTTATGACAGTTTGTTTTACACTCGACCGTAAATGTGATTTCTGAAACATGAGCCAGTTAATTTCTGGTAAATTGCGAATAAAAGTTGTCGCGAGGAAAAGTTGGTTTGCCGACCACTAGACGGCTGTCGGATATATGATATATGAAAGTAAAAACTTAAAAATCTGTGCATTTCTGTAGATCTAGAGCTATTATGATTGTCTATTTTAACACGACGTTTTTGTCTACGTAACGCAGATTTGATCAGAGATAACATATCTATATCAATTACCAATTATGAAAAAATAATGTTGTTTTAAAGAAATATAATTAAATAAAATGTTTAAGTGAAACAAATGGTATTGTATATTTTCGCAAAAACAAAACGAATTAAAATAAGATTTTTTGCGTTGCGTATTCAGCACTTATTCATGTTTGTATTTGGAACCATCTGACTAAAAACAAAATTTGTCATTTCTACACAACAACGTGACAATGTTTGTGTTTTGAAATTTATTTAATTAGGTCTTTCCACCTTTCAGGCGAAAGGCCTCTTGAATTTTCATGTTTTTATCAGGTCTTTTCTTTTTTTTCTTTTTTTTTTTTTTAGGTCTTTCCACGTTTTAGGTGAAAGACATCTTGTGTTCTTCATGTTTTTAAGTCATTCCACTTTTCATGGGAAAGAACTTTTGTATTTCTTATGTTTATAATTATCATTATCATTATTTTTGTTATTATTATTATTATTATTATTCTAGAACGCAGTAACAAAGAAAGTACATGAGAATTCTAACCATGCTAAATTGTAAGAAAATCATTGGTTAACAGCAGTCACATGGAGACCATGTTCATTCCATACATTGTCAGTACAATATATACATGTACATCTCTGTGAGCATTATAAGGTCATTTTTAGAGTAATATCTATATATACTTATGAAGTAAGACGTTCGGACAATATTCTAAAAAATGCCTGCACCAGAGTAACTGATAACACCTTTGGTATTTTAACACTTGTGATGTGTCTGTAAGCTACAATTGAATTTTGCCTGATCATCAATCATTGTCAAATTAATTAAAAACCTATTTTCATTTTCCATAAACCAGCCCCCGAAATAGCAAAAATGAGAGTAAGGTGGTAGACACGCTTTGGCGGATCCAAGTCAGTTGGAGTTTGCATCAAAATATATGCTTTTGAATGAAATAATATTGAATGATTACGTAAAGAGTGAATATTCTTACAGGTAATTTATTTAAAGTGTACATAAAAGAAAAGATCTGACAAACGTTGAATAATTAAAGTAAAATAATTCGTTTCTTGAATGTGCAATTTTAGTTTTGATGTATGGAACGCTTGCGAAATACGACCTCTGGTGAGAGAATAGGATAGAACTTTCTAGAACGGGGTAACAAAGAACGCGGGTTGACTAATTAACGTCATGGCAAAAAAGTGTAGGACGAGTTCATCATGCATCGCGGGTAGATACCTTGGATCGGACATCTTTGGCTAATACAAAAAAAGTTAATATATAAAATGGAACAATATATTGTGATTTTAGTTTTGATGAGAAGAGCTTTCCTGAACAGGGTGCCAAGGAACGCGGTTAAACTAATTAACGTCATCGCGGAAAGTGTAAAGCGAGTTAACCATCTGGCAGATAGTTTGGATCTGACAACTTTGGTTTAAAATATGCAAATTAATATGCATACACTAGAGTTTTTTTTAATTTCATACAGTTTTATAACACGACAGAGTGATAGTTAACCTTATACATTATTTGTAAACAATGCAAAGATTGTGCCCTGCGTCTGTGTATGAATAAATGATGTATTGATGTAGGCGAAAACGGGGAAGTTGAATTGGGGAAGGGGTGTATCCCTCCCCAATTGTTTCTTTTTTTCGAAAGTCATTTATCTAAAATTCATATTTGGGACAGGGATAAAACCATTGTAAAATGTGACCTAAAGGACAAATTTTTAGAGATACCACGCACTAAATACCCACTTGTTCGTTTAAAATTGAATGAAAAAAAAGCTTTTTTTTTTCTCCAGTCAGTTGCAACAAAAACAATTAAGGCCACATACATGTATATATCACCCATTTCAGTTCAGATTTTTCAACACTTCCCGCTCTTCTAATTGTCCAGCCATGCATTACCTGTTTTATTTCAATTTCAAAGAATAGCGAGAAAAAAAATCATACACAGTATACACAAAAATGAACAAAGTTATAGACATTCGTTCGACGTCTTAGGCATTGTATCATATTAATGTGTAAATTATTAATTTCCACGCTTGCTCGGGATATCATCCAGTGTTTTGTAAATTGAAACAGGTAACATTGTTAAAACTCTGATGGAGGCTTGATGACTGTCGTCCTAACTAAACTGTATTAATCTCCTTTAGAAGAAGAGCTTTATATAAAAGTATAGGAAAATACTTAAATTTTAAAGATTAAATATATGGACTTTTTCTTTATTTAATCATATCTGAAAATTTTAGGTAGATCTGATTGATAAATTGTTGCCCATCCAGCCTTTTTAATTTTTGTTGTTTTATATACTTTTTGTCATAAACGATGTTGTTAAATGGTATATATTTTATACTTGTAGCTGTTAAATGGTATAGAGTTTATCCGTGGTTTGTAAATTTCAAATGGGAACTGGAGCTCATATTGATTTTATTGAACATGTATAAACCATAATAGACCAACTAAAAATAATGTAACAATCAGTATACATTCTTTTTACATTCGAACTTGAAGTACCGGTTGAGTGATGTAAATATTGTTTAATTGTTTATATAGTATGGGTTTCGTGGTTCTAAAAAAGGACGGTTCCTCACAATTATACTTACTTCTAAGTATTTGGCCATTGTTCATTTCTAGTGTCATACACTAGTGTCATTTCTAGTGTCATACACTAGTGTCATTTCTAGTGTCATACACATCGGTTGTCGAGCAAAAGCGTCACAGATGCGATAAATAAAAGAAATTTGCGTAGAACTATAAAACCAAATCAATAAATGTCTACCTTTATCTAAAATGTTCAATTATGATGATTTTCTTTATAATTCAACACTATGTAAACTGCGTGCAATGTTTTTGTGATTATTATTTGCTATACACAATGCCATTCAATTTATATATACATAAACATAAGATTTTTAATATCCAGTTGTCCATCTCAAGACGAATTGTTCAAAGCTCGTACGTGCTTAAGAATTATGTTAAATGTGAATTCTTTTTGACATGTTCCATTGATTTTTTTTAATACTTTTCAGCCCCAGTCGGACCTGTTGGAAATGCTACAGGATCTGATTATTATATTTGGAGAGGAGCCCCCTCTTTGCTCTAAGCAGTCACAGATGGCTCAGTCCCTAACCCCCGACCCTGAAACCTGCCCATATCATTTCCTATTTAAACGCCCCAAGATACATACTTTGGGACTTTTCCATACCCTGTTTCATCATTCCAATATGCCTACTCAGGACCCAGCCCATATCCGGGTGCATCACAACAATTTACCATCTCCGAGTCAAAGGCGCCCGTATCGATGCAAGGTAAATTTGAATGTACAAAACATTCAGTGTATAAGCATGTACATGTACAATTGTAGGTATATATATATTTGAGAACTGTGATTTACCATACGTGATACAATAATGCAAGCATCCTATATTAGTGTATTCTAAGTTGTTAAAACTATAGGTTTTGGACCAATGCTGCCCCAAATGGGCCCCGAGGAGGGGTTAAAAGTTTAATATAGGAATACAGTTTAGATTTTGAATTGTTCAAATCATACTCCTCCAACTAATGCTGAGGTCGTTGGAGAGGTTCACAATATTAAATCCCAATGCTTGTATGCGTTTTGTACATTGTCTGATTAATTATTTAATGCACAAGATTTTATCTTTTATAGAACTCTTATATTTCAGGGTACGATTTAGGCATTTTTTGCCAAACTATGGAAAAGTTTGCATTTGATGAATTTGTGAACATCCTGGTGAAACATGGCGTCGGTTGCTTGGAGACGTTTGTTCTATGATTAAATCGGACTTTGTAAAGATGGGATTCAATATAGAACATAAATGAAAATGTATCTTACCTGCACAGCAGATAAAAGATCATTACTTTAATGTGTTGAAAAGAAAAGTGGAATCATGTAATAATATAGCCGTAAATTCTCAATATGAAGAAGTCTCGAGTTGCCTACTCTGTTTATAAAAGAAAAATAATTGAACTTTGTCGTTATGTTATGTTGCTGATTTTGATGTACATATATGAATTACTTCAATTTTTAAATTTAAAAAAAAAACATCAAACTTGTGAACCTGTGTTAATTCATTTCAATGCAAATATAAAAAAATAATTCATATCCTTAATTATTTCCTGTTTTGTTAGTAAGTATGACAATTTGTACTAATATTTTGATTTATTATATATGATTGCGTATACGTACTGATGAAACATTATTAAATGACTTTTTAAGATATATCATTCTTTAATAGAAATTTAAAAAAACAGATACATTTTGCATGAACTTGCATAAACTGACTTTTCTCTATTAATAGATAACTCTTAAGATAATTTTTAATATTTGCGTACCATAGTTCTAATCAAAGCAGCATTATGAAAATTTATGAAGGCCTAATGTCACATTTCAAACAATTTATAACATATACTTGCTTTATCATGCTTGCATATGTGTGTTATATATTGGCGCAGGCAGACTACTGACAAACAAGTTGATAAAACAGGACTATCGACATCTCGTTTAAAGTCATCTTTTCGTAAGTTCTATAGTCGATACAACGACCTTGTCATCAAATACAATCTTCTACTGGGTCGCATGCTGACTGACGTTTTTCATACTAATTGTTAAACCATAATCAATCACCTAATTGTCTACGGACCTTTCCGGTTTTTTTCCCGATTACGACAAAGAGCTCACGGCGGGTGTGACCGGTCAGCAGAGGATGCTCACTCCTCCATGCCACCTGATCCTACCTCTATTTTTTTTAAGAGGTCCGTTGCTCTGCTCCTGTTTTGTAATTTTCCTTTGAACTTTTGAATTTGAACACTGTTCGTTATCATCACATGTTTGTCATTTTTCACGTATATATATATATATATATATATATATATATATATATATATATATATATATATATATATATTTGTGTGTGTGGGGGGGGGGGGGGGGCTATATTTGAGTTTCCAAATACGGTAGCTCTTAATTCACACAAACACTTATCTTTAATAGGAGTTTATTTGAATGAATTATTAAGTTTAAAAGCTAACCTTTAATTCTTAGATTTTGCTTTGCGACTCAAATTGCATGATAAATTGAAGAAACATGTTTGTGTATCTTTTATCAAATAAAACAAATTCAAAGCAGAACTAATAGTATAGGTCTTGAGTACTGTAAGATGTTGACCCGCTCTATTTACATCTATAATCTATAACCAAAGAACGATAATTAATTCAAGATTATTTCTAGAAAAAATATCAATTAGCCAATATATCTTCTTAACGATAGAGACACACAAGATAAAAAATACTTATTAAAATCAATTACCCTTGACAAAACCCTAAACAAAAAAATATTGCGTTTTTTAGCACTTGCTTTTGCGATTAACATAAAGTCTTCAGTAATAGTCTTAAATGAAAAAAATACAAAGTGCGAATTGACCATTGGTGAAAAAACCAGAACCGTTTGAATTTTGGTTTTTGAATGTTCTTACGACAGGTTGTAATTATTTTAAATCTACTGTTCATTTTGGTCTTGATATTGCTTTAAATGTTTGGCAACATGTATGAAAAAGTTATTTTAACAGACTATTTCAAAACTGTAAGTTTAGTCATTTCCATCGGCAACCAACAACAAGATGTTAGCTCTGGGGAAAACTCTACAAAGCCGGAGATGTTCATGATGACCAGCTATAGTCAAGGTTTTGGTGGTCACAACCAAAGGTCAAGTTCTTCACCACTAAAAGGTGGCAGGGGATAGTTTCGAAAGAAATACCCGGTCAAAATTTTGAAATAAAGGGAGAACTTGAGGTTTGTCTGGTTATTTGAGGGGTATAAATTGCTAGAATATTATTGCATTCAATTTGTGGATAGGGGACTTCATGTCCATTTCATTGATACATGACACTTTAGTACTGGTAGCACTTTTCAGTAGTTAGCTTGTACAAAAAATACTTCTCATGAATTTTAGAATAAAACTAAAGACAGCACATCAGATATGGAATGAAAATGCGAAACTGTGGCCAAAATTTTCACTTTCGGTTTTGTGCTTGAAAAGTAGGTTGGGTTCAGAACACGAAATGTCACTCGAAAAGAAGGTGATTGACAACCCCCACCCCCATTAATTGGTGATTATTTTCATGGGTAGACATTAAGCTACAAATCTTATGGTAGTTTATGGCAGTTGTTTGGGACTGGAGCGTGTTCCTGGACCCGTGAATGTGAAAAAATGCAATTTATCAGAAAATTTTAGGTTTAGCAAATTTGAAAATTCACTGAAAAATTAGATCACATATATGAGCACTATTTGTTAACATTTCCTCGACAAAAAAAGATATCCCCTACCACCTTGAGAATTAGATAGAGGTCATTCCCCAAAACAACAAGATAAACAGATGAGTTTATTTCATTAAGTTAATATATAATATTTTTGAACACTTAGAACTGTGGTTTATATAGTAAATAGGTAAATGAATACTTGATTTTTGTTACTCAGTCATACATGTGTTAAATGGTATATCAATCTCTATATATGATGTAACTTGGTACAATTTCAAATCTAATAAACATGTAATTAAACGTTTAAATCATATCCTGTCAAAATGCAGTAAAATGCATCAAATGAGGTAAAAGGATTGATTGTTTTTTGTTGTTTTTTCTCCTTATTCTTAATTAATAAAAACGTAAATTAATATATGTTTTCAATATGCTTATTTGTTTCAATTCAACAAACTTCTTTCTTCAACTAGCATGAAAACTTGACATTTGATGTTTATTTGGTAGAATGTAAATAGTTGTACAGTGTAAATGGTTATAAGGTGTTCATGTTTGTGAGAACATATGTTAATATAAATAAATGATTAAATTATATGTTTGTTATACCTGTAACTCGCCTTTTAATTTTCGTCCGGTCAGTCTTAAGATCTCGTAAATTTTTTTCCTGGCTTGGACCATACGTGACAGATTTTCTCAATTTTTAAGTTTGCCCAAATATTTATACAAGTTTCCTACCCCTTGAAACATTCATCCCACGACAAAGACAAGACATCGTTATTAAAATTTAAAGGGGAAGGGTACTAAGTATAATGCGTACATTAAATCAATTAATTATCATCTAGTATTAGCAAATCATGATACTCTTATTAAATGACAAATTCTGGACAATACGAAACAATATCGTTGTTTTACCGTTGACTTTCCATTAATTTACAAACCAATGACAAACGTTTTACTCGATGTCTTTTTGATTGGTAGCAAATTAGCAACTCTCATTTATTAAGGAGGCTAAATGGTTAAACCAATTAAGCATCAGATTTACCTAAACCTTTAAGATTTGATTTGTTTGTCCATCAACAATTGTTTAGTATAGAAAACAAATCGATTTATTTTAAATTTAAATTCGTTTATTTTCCTGTTTTTATATGAAGAGCTCTTCTTCTAAAAGAGAACAATACAGTCTAAAAACGGTCAAGACCATCGAGCCCTCGTAACTAAAAATGCATATGTTTATTTACACATGCATTTAGATTGACCTGTGATCCTAACAATATCATTTTTTCACTTGAGTATCAGAGAAACATAAACCAGCGTTTTATTCAAAGCACTCTGAGGATTATATATGTAAACCAAACCAGAATAAATGGTGCGAAGTTAAAATAATTCATATGTTAGGTGTTACATTTAAAACAGTTCTACATCATGTCAGCCTCATATAAATGGCCGGGAAATCAAACGTTCATTAAAGCTAAATTAAAGTTTATTTCAAAACAGCATGACCTCATATGATGATTTAAACCACTTTGTTAGTACAATCATACTGAATTCCTTCCCATCAAACCACTTGCAGCTGGCATTATTTATCATTGGTTTACCATTGAGTTTAATAAATACCCAAACCTCGATTACATCGCAAATTTTTGTGAGCACAGTATATTGCGTCTTACTTCACAACTGACACTAAAATTTGGCTTTAAAAATATCATTGTAAATATGAAAAAAAAAAACGAAAAAAATGTTCCCACTCCTTTTTTCGAACGCTTACAAAGTCAATTCATATTCGTAAATTTCGTTGAAAGTGAAAATGTAAAATCTTTGATGAAATGATAAAACAATCGATCATTGTACAAACGAATTATACAGCTTTGTGAATCTTACTCATTAAACGATGCAAGTAACAGGTACATCGATTTCTATGTATCGATCCGTGACATTGATGTTTATTTTTATTCATGGGAATTCCATTTTAGGTGTTTACTTTCACTATTTACTAATCTTCGTTCTTTGTGGTTATATCAAAAAGAAAATTTACCTCAAGATGACAAGTGTTGATCAGGTTTTGAGACAAGCATTGAGAAAGGTAAGTCAGTTAAAAGTTTTGTTTCTCAGAAGAACTGTGAAGATTATATAATTCACTTTTATTATAAAAAGAAACCCTACGTATAGCAACTCTTTCATGAGAATTTTAACATTTGAAACACAATACTACATCATCTAAATCGTTGTTTAATTCTAAATTTTGCCGTACGCTGTTATTATGTCAAAGAGTTGTATCTAACATGTATATAGGTTATGTTTGATAAGTAGTGTAAGTTTGTACAGTTAATTTACTGAAACAGTCATTACTATGTGTTGGACATTATGAGAAATGTATCGAATTCTTCAAAATTTCGTCTTGTACTAAATCGTAGGATCCATCTTTGCTCATAGTCATATATATGTAACGATAAATCGGAATTAAATCAAAGAATGAACAGCACCCCATATTATAAAATGATAATATGCATTTACGCATAACGCATAATTTTCTTAACCGAATAATATTTTATTTGTCGATTATCTACTAATTATCTCATTACTGGATATTTACACACTGGCTTATCTTATGATTCAAGAACTGTTACGTAACAGCCAGATAACGAGATATTTTCCAAACTTCCAACTTAAATAAACAAAACATAGCAACAGTCATCTTTCATGCACCGTTATATTCATTTCTATTCAGTATAAATACGCAGACATTGCCAAGAGAGATGTGACAAACGCCATTTCTCAGTTTAAAGATTTACGACCGAGCCACGACTCGTTTCGTAAGTAATTACTTTAAATTATTGTATTTTTAATTTATATTATTGTTACGTTAATGTTGACGTATATAATGTGTCTTGAATTTTAATACTAAATATAAATTTTCAATTAACTATATAATATTTTTGAATACTTTTTTCAGTCTTTAATGATGACAATAGAAAAGAACTTTTGAATCTGGACGGCACAATACCTGTTACATATAAAGGTACCAATACATGTATATGTATATCTATACTTATAAATTAAGACAGTTTGCCAATAAACTACGACATGCCTGTACCAGATTAACTGCTTACAACTTTGGTATTTCAACACATGTGAGCTGATGTCTGTAAGCTTTCGTTAAATTTGATCAGATAAGTAATTATTTTAACATGAAAAAATGACAATAGCAAACCGTCAACCATCTCAGAAATCCATAAAACGAAATACAAATTCAAAGCAGAGCAACACAGACCTAGAAAAAGATAGAGGTAGGATCAGGTGCCCAGGAGGAGTAAGCATCCTCTGCTGACCGGTCACACCCGCCGTGTGCTCTTTGTCGTAATCGGGAAAAAACGGAAAAGTCCGTAGACAATTAGGGGATAAATTATGGTCTAACAATTAGTATGAAAAACGTCAGTCAGCATGCGACCCAGTGGAAGATTGTATTTGCTGACAAGGTCGTTGTATCGACCATAGAACTTACGACAAGATGACTTCAAACGAGATGTTGATAGTCCTGTTTTATCAACTTACATTAATAACCTACTTTCATTTTCGATAAACCTGCCGAAATAGCAAAAATGAGAGCATGGTGGTGGACATACTTTGGCGGGTCCAAGTCAGTAGGGGTTTGCATCAAAATACATACTTGCAATGAAATAATCTTGAATGATTACGTAAAGAGTAAATATATTTATTGGGAACTTATTTAAGGTATAAATAGAAATGGAGATTTCACAAATGTTGACTATATAAAATGAGCTAATTATTTTCATGAATGCGCGATTTTAGTTTTGATGGATAGAACTTTCCAGAACGGGGTAACCAAGATTGCTAATTAACGTCATGGACCGGAGAATGTAGGATGTGTTTATCATGCATCGCTGGCAAATACCTTGGATCGGACATCCTTGGCTAATACCAAAAAAGTTAATAAATAAAATGTGCCAGTTTGACGCGATTTTAGTTAATGGAATAAACTTAAGAGAAAGAGATGTGGAAAAAACGCGGGTTGACTAATTATACTCATGGCCGAGTGTGTAGGCAAAAAGCAATTAGAAAAATTTTCGGACACAGTAGATACAAAAATGAACAAAATAATCTAGTTCAACATATAAAGCATCGTATCTTATTAATGTGTTAATTAATTTGTTAATTCCCGTGCTTGCGCGGGATATCATCTAGTATATATATAGATTATTTGTAACATATATAGAGAATCTGTTTCCCACCAAACCGCTGAAAAAAACCACCTGATGCATATATTTATTGCGGTTATATTTTTTTCTTTTTATAGTCTGTACCAAGAAATTATCCCGCACATTTTCTTGAATTGTTCTATATCTTTAAATATCTCTGGGTTCAAACGATGTTCATTCAAAAGTATAAAAAAAAATCTTAAGATTTCCATTTTAAAACGTTCCCTCTAGCTTGTCATATTTCAATACAAGGCTAAAAATAAAACGTTTACGGGGATTTTCCATTGCTAAAGAAATGAAGGTACCCGGATGATGACGTTGAAAATTTGTGCAAGGTATTCTGCGTGACTTCCGAATGGCGATAAGATGCAAACATTCCGCATTATAAATCTCCGTAAGAAATCGGTTTTCATTTCTGTTATTTTTTTCCGATTGAAAAACGATAATGTGTCAATGAAGATATCTTGCAAATTTTTTCTATCATCGATTTCAATTGCACCTCTTTCACAGATATGTGTATTTTTATTAAAAATCGTCTAAATGTGCGGCATAAATATTTTGGGACAGACTATAGAATGAGTATTGGTAACAAGATGAATCATGATGATTTCTTTTTTCATGTTTTGTGATACTTTGCGATAGGCGGTATATACAACATTCCAATCCGTGTCTGGATCCTGGATACACATCCCTATAACCCTCCCATTGTGATTGTCAAGCCTACCAGTGCAATGAAGATCAAGCCGGGGAGAAATGTAGACACCAACGGGAAAGTAGACCTATCCTACCTACGTGACTGGCGATATGTAAGTCAGAGAGCATGAAAATAATCACACAGAGATTCCGAATTCATCTAACCTATTCCTAGATTGTAAGGAAACCAATGGTTACCAACAGCGACGTTGAGACCATGTGTATTCCAAAACAATGTACAAAATATGTATCTCCTTCAAAATTTTGACGTCATTCGTAGACTAATATGGCTTCAGGATTTGTAAATTGAAACTTGTAACGTTGTAATAAAACGCTTATTTTTTAATTGTTTTATTTACTTTTTGTCATCAAACCAATTAGTAAGATATGTTTGTTAATTGGTATGAAGTTTATACATATAGTTGATAAATGCATATAGTTTACACGTGTAATTGTAACGTAGTATGTAGTTTTATGCGTCTGTAAATTCCATAGTGAACTGCAGCTTCGCATAGAACAACAAAAATTCAGTACTTTTTACCTTTATCTGAAAATTGCTAATACAATATAGTTTTCTTTTAAATTACTTCTTTAAGATTTAATAAAGTAACTTTGTAATAATTACATGTATAATTTGCTCTGCACATTCAATATATATACAAAATAGTATGAGAGATGGTTCAAACAAGGAAATTGCATAAGAGTTATGTTAAGGTAAGCTTTAATTCTTTTTGACATATTTCATTAATTTATATGAATGATTTTCAGCCCCAGTCGGACCTATTGGGACTGATACAGATTCTTGTTCTTGTATTTGGAGAGGAGCCGCCTATTGTTTCTAAGCAACCACAGTTGGATCAGTCCATGACCCCCCGTCCATATCCTATTTCATCACCCTACCCTACTCTACCTTACCCCTCGACTTTCCTATATCCTGTTTCAACATCCCATTTTGCCAACTCCGGACCCGATCAATATCATGCATCATCACCCCAATATACTACCTCTGAGGCAAAGACACCTGCATCAATGGAAGGTAAATTTGAATGAACAAAACGTTCAGTGTTTAATCATGTACATATACATAAATGTTTGTTTTCCCTCGGACTGAATTCTCACACTTTTATTGATTTAAACATGGCATGTAGCTGCAGGATATATCTTTATGTCCGTCAGGTGAGAACTTATACTCGGCAATATGGCCGACTCTTCGCCTACTCATCTATACAATTCTTAATATTCAATGCAGAAACGGCGTTACGTTAGTTCAAAAAATATTTGGAGTAGTTTTTTGAAATAATTTTTTAAATTAGATAAGCTGTGCTTTGGATTGACACATTTTTGTGTCTGGAGCAGAATAAAATGGCAGCATCGAGATTTGCTTAAACCTCTGTGGAGGAAAGGGAAAAAACGTGTAAAATTAAACAGCAACTAATCATTATAAAAGAACAAAGGTGAAACAAAGATTTTCAAAAACTATTTGAAAGGTTAGAATGAGTATTTGAAAAGATCGACTGTTTGTTACTGACTATCTACAGAAATATATCGGGTTCATCACTCTCATAGAGAAACCTGATAAATAATAATAATATTTAATCTGAGAACTCTTATAGTGCCTTACGTGATATAATTATGCAGACATTTTAAATAAGTGTAGATTCTAAATTGCCTAGACTGTGATCTTTGGATTAGTGCTGCCCTAAGTATGGGCTCAAAGTTTAAAATAGGAGAACAGTTTAGGTTTTTAATTGTTCAAACTGTGTCCCACCCCCACCCCCACCCACAAAAATATGAAAACAAAGGGATGGTGGGGTCTTTGTAGGGCTTCATTTTTCAAGCCTAATGCTTGAATGAGTTTTGTTTATTTCCTAAATGTTAATTTCATGTGACTGATTTCTATCATAGTAGTTTTATCATTCAGGGTTCGATTTGGGCACCTTTCAACAAACCATGAAACGGTTTGCACTTGATGAATTTGTAAACATTCTGGTGGAACATGGCGTCGATTGCGTGGAAACGTTTTGTTCCATGACTGAATCCGACTTTGAAAAGATTGGACTCAACATAGGACAAAGAAGGAAATGTATCTTAGCTGCACAGCAGATTAAAAAAGAAGGTTCTAAAGAATTAGAAAGTGGAATCAATCAATGTGGTAACAATCATGCATTTTTCAATAATTATGAGCCTCGAGTTGTCAACCCTGCTTATATATAAAAAATATATAGAAATTTGTAAAACGTTTAAGCTACTGACTTTCATGTACATGTATACATCACTATAAGTTTCATATCTAAACAAAAAAACTCTTGTGAACACATTTAATTGAATATTAATTTCATCGATTTCAAAGAGAGAACGCTGACTAACAGCTTCTGTACAAGCATTTCAATTCACCTGATCATTCTATTGTGTCAATCAACCTTAGAATTCTAGAGAAAATTTGCCATCATATCATCATTAAGTAAACCTTTCCATAGACAACAATAATTCACTTCTACCTTATCTAAAAAAAACATTTACGTACCTATCATATTTGCACCAATTTCACTCTGTCTCTTTGAAATTTATAAATAATATGCTTGAAAAAGTAAAGGAAATGCCAATTTTTGATTCTCTAACACCCGAATACAGACTCGGTTCTGTGATTATGTAAATTGCTAACGATATGCTTTTTTAACCGCCACGTATAGAAGAAACTGTTAAAAAACTACGTTTATTATTCAAAATTCACTATGCCAACAAAGGAATTGATGCAGTAAATATATGTAATATTCTCAATCACAAAAACCTCCAGTCTTGTATTCCACCATAGTTTAGGTTGAAGTCTACTCTTTGTATTTCTTACAATTATGCATAGACCATTGCTTCCAAACTTTAGTTATTAAAAACCTCTTCAATGCCTCGATATCAAGCATCTAAAAGGTAGTCTTCCAGCGTATTCTTGTTCTTCTTAAAACTTCAGCTATAGTCCTGCTGGACATGTCATTACTGGCGGCGTTAATATAGTAAACAATGATGACCTTAAATCACTTATTCTTAAAGGTTTCAAATTTAGGGAACCCCGATCTTTCAACTGGCGTTATAATTTCAAACATATTATGAATTCTATAGAAGAATACAAAGAGCGATGGACAAAACATGAAAAAGAAGACCTTCACACGTTTTCAGAATGAATTAAGTGTTCGATGCATATGAAAATCTCGCATTAAGCGAATAAAGCGCAGTATGAAAACAATTTATCCTTCTATATGTAATAATTTAGAATTGAAAAAAAGAATAGACTACACTACCAGTTTGTACTGGTCCCTGCTGACAACGCACGAAACAAAATTGTCTTTGTTTATAACGCTCATTATATAGATTGTATTTTAGAAGACTTTAGATTTAATTCGGCAAGTGGCAATCCAACTTATAATCATAGCTCGCTTCAAGATCACTGTGCAATAGTATATTAAAAAAGCGGTGTAAATCAGATGTCGATACCTAATAATTACAAGGAACTGTTAGAAAATTTGAAATCACAATATTTTTCTAAAATCATTAGCATCAAAACTTACGACTTTTCTACATTTTGTACATGTACATCCATTTCCCACGATATGTTAAAGTCCAGGATGTTTGACATCATTGATAGCTGCTTTTAAATAAAAATGGATCTCGTAAATTCACTTACCTTGTCATAGGTCCTTTGCAAAAGATTGTGTTTAAAACCATTCGGATTGCATACACAAGTACTCTGAAGATGATATAAAAAGATGCTTGCGTTTCTGCTTAACAACTTCTATTTAGTCTTTGAAAATGAGGTCTTCAAACAATCTGTTGGAATTCCCATGGGTCCCAATTGCGCTCCATTGTTAGCAAACCTATTTCTATATTCATATGAGGCAGAATTTCTTCAAAGACATGTACATGAAAAACAAATCTCTCGTTGTGGCCTTCAACTCGACATTTAGGTATATAGACGACGAATTAACAATTAACAATTGCTACTTCCATTCTTTCGTAGACTGGATATATCCCATGGAACTTGAAATTAAAGATACCACAGCATCTGAGTCATCTGTTTCATATTTATATATTTTACTAGAAAAAGACATTAATGGTAACCTAACAACAAAACTTTATGATAAACGTGATGTCTTCAATTTTTCTATGGTCTACTTTCCTAATTAATGTAGCAATATACCTTCATCACCTGCATTTTGAGTATTCGTCTCTCAGTTGATTCGATCCGCAAGGGCATGCTCTATGTATGACCAATTTTCTAAACGAGGCAAGCTACTGACAAACATGATGATAAAACAAGATTACAAACAGTCTCGATTGAAGTTATAATTTCGTACGTTCTATGGTCAAAACAACGACCTTGTCAACAAATACTATCTTCCGCTAGGTCGAATGCTGACTGACGTATTTCATACTTATTGTTAGGCCATTACTAATCACAGAATTGTCTACGGACTTTTCTGTTTTCCCGACTACCACAAAGAGCGCACGGCGGGTGTGACCGTTCAGCAGAATATGCCCACTCCTCCATGGCACCTGTTCCTACCTCTGATTTTTGTAGAGGTCCGTAATTTCTATGTTCATGTTTTGTATTTATCCTTTGGACTTTTGATTTTGAACACTGTTCGTTATGATCGCATTTCATTGGGTAAACAGAACATAATATGGCTTTAGAATCTATGTTGAACATGCATGAGTACATGAACTACATACGAGTAAATTAAGAACTATGTTCAATCTCAACAGGTTTATGAATAGGTTCATAAGATAAACTATTGCTTTAAATACTACCTTTAACAGATAATAATGAACACTCAAAAAAGATTTTAATGAATTCTATTTTAAATTTTAAATTCATTAAAATGTAACCTTTAAAAATATATATTTTTTTTATCATCATATAAGTAAAGTCAGCAAATCAAAATATATAAAATAGGGGTTATATATATATTCTTTGTTGATATAAAGAAAGCAACACTTTGTTATTTCTTTATAAAATGGCACTGCATAATATAGGACCAATCTGTAAAAATGGCATAGTGTATCTACTTTACCATATTTTGCAATCACTGCTTTTCACGGCAGGTCTTAGCATAGGGCAGGTAGTATCAACATTATTGTTCGGTTGATTGTCCCCGGTCTGTTGTTTTTTGCTTGTTGGCAATCTTTCTTCGCTGGATTGCTTGTTATGAAACCTTTTCAAGTATGCAAATTCCGCTGAATGTCTTCGCCAGAACCATCTTACATTTGTAAATACATGTTTTTATTTTCAAAGGGTTCGTATCGTAGCATGAATCTTTTCTTAAACTGTTACAATATCGAGAGTAATATGAAATTTTCAACATTTCGTAACCAATATCTCTTATTAATAATAAAGAGATGCACAAACTAAAATAAAGCAACTCTTATTAAAATCAAATACCCTTTACAAAACCCCAAACAAGGTGTTATTCAGCACGTGTTTGATAATATTGGCAACTTTTTGTTATAAGCATTGCATTAGTATTAGTGATTTATGAAAAAAATGCCTCTTACGAATGACCACTGGGGGAAAATCAGAGCCATTGGATTTTCGATTTCTGAATTGTTTTTACGACAGCTTGTAATCACTATAAGTCTACTGTTTATTTCGGGCTTTAATGTACTTTAATTAATAAATAAGTTTAAATAATTAATTTTTAATTATTATTAATTAATAAAAAATTATTTCGGCATAATTTCTCAACGCTATAAGTGTATTGTTATTTCTATTAACATCCAACAATATCACAACATTTCTTCCAGTTTTAAAGGTCAATATCGCTACATTGTTCTTTACAACTTGAGAATTAGATGGAGATCAGCGATACCAACGGCAAAACAAACGGATATCGTAAGTACATTATATTGGGTGAAGACTCAGAACTTTGCTTCAGTGTAAGTGTAATATAAATAAGATTTGTATGTACATTTCCATAACAGCTAAACAGAAATTAAATGTGTCAGAAATAAATTATCAAAATGCAACCAAATGCATCAAAAAGGGTAGAAGGGATTGGTTGTTTTTGTGTGGGTTTGGTTTTTTATACCCGCACTTTCCAAAGAAAGTTCGGGTATATTGTTGTTACCCTGTTCCGTCTGTCCGTCCGTCCGTCCGTCTGTCACGTTTTACTTTCTCAAACTGCTCTTACATCTTATAAACCAGCAAACTGAACTCTTGGAGTATGATTTGGGATGTCATGTTGTTTTGTAAACAGGTTTCAAAAAGTCTCTAGTAGTCCTAGTCCCAGATGCCATGACCTACTAATACCACAAAAAGATTTGCCTTGACATGGTCATGGTTCAAGAAAAAAATATATATATGGTTTAGGAGCGGGGATTTCGATGATTTTGAGGATATTTTAAAAATATTCGACTATTCATGTTTTCGGGGGGCAGGTGGGTGGGGAGATTCAGAGTCTCTTCTCAAATTTTTACAGTAGCAAAATCATTTCTTGATTGGTTTTTTCTGTATGATGTCAGTTGTACATAAAGAGATTTTGGGAATTGCATTTTAATCTTAAAGATAAACAAAATGTTATATATAATTGTGGAAATCATAAAGTCAGTCAACAAAAACCTTGCTGTAAAAAACAAAGCAGGGTTATCATTGGGCTAGGGCTAGGAATTACACTACATATGAATAAGATAGGTTACTTGATTAGTTCTAACTCTTGAAAGTCACTGAGCATCTCAAAGGGGGTATAACCTCTATACATGTACCAGTTGATGTGCAATGACACAAGGAGCAAGAATGAATATGGTTTAGGGGTGGGGATCTCAACAATTATTAAAATGTATTATCATTCCCTATTTCAGAGGAGGGGGGGGGGGGGGTGGTGGTTTAAAAGCAACTTTTGGGAGGGGGGTAGGGGGGATGACCCAAGTGGCAAGGGCCAATTTGTCTTAAATATATCTTGACATGATCAGCGGAATTGGACAGAATGATAACTATAGGGCATCTGCAGAGTTGGGCCCTAAATAAGTTGTTAATTGTTACAAAACCAATCTTCAAAAAATATTGATAATATGTTATAAATGTATTTAGAAATGTCTATATTTTCAAAATGGTTAACAAATTAATCAGTCAAAATGAGTTATAAATAACCGATTGGCAATTCTGCAATCCCAAGTATAATATCACATGTATTTTTCTTTATATATAATTATACATGTATACATGTATTTGTTAACAGTCAGGATTAAAATGCACAAATTTTCATGAGTCACAAATCTTGACATACCACATATCTCTTGACAAAAAAGAATAATCAAAATAAAAGAAAATTATAGTCATTAACTCTTTTTCTATTACTGGTGTATGATGATGGGGAAGGGGGTTGAATGGGGAAAAAAAGCTGCAGCATTCCTTCATTCTCACTAGAAATGTATATCTAATCCACACATCCTGGTGATGGGGGACGATTAAGGCCCCTTCCCCTTCCTCCCTATTATAACTCATATAAACATGATATTTAATACCCAAATACAAAATGTTACAGTATGTTACAGTATGCTGGCGAAGGGAGATCATATTTTTAGAAAGTGAAAGTAAAACTTAACTGTTTTGTATACCGGTGTCTCATAATATTACGCTACTACATGTATATACTTACCTATATTGGTCAATATCATAATGATAATCCAATTAGAGCACAATATGAATTCCTTTAGCTGATCACCACAAAAGAAACATTTATTCATGACAATTAATCCTATTCTGCATATCGAAAACATGGATGCATGTACACCACGTGAAACCCATCTAACCAAAACTAGTACCTGCTAATGCAACCTGCAGACCTGTGTTGTATACGTAACTTCGGACAAAGATCAATTATATTTTCACAACTTTATTCTTTAAAACCTCTTGCACAATTTTATTGGGCAATCAATTATGTAAAGCACAATTTTCAGCTTTAAGGTGGTATGGGACACCTACATATTGTGATGTACTCCTTATTGAACGAAAAAAATAAAGCATAATATATCATATTTTCCCCCAAAATAATGTTACCTAGCAGCATAGTGCAATGGGTTAGAGCGTTAACAATGTGTCTGTAAGTAGAGAGTTTGAATCCTGCTGGGGCTCATCTTATTTTTACCTTAAGTTTCCAAAAAATTTTAAAACTTATTTTTTTTTGCCCAAATATTAATTGTAAACTTTTTAAATTCTAAAACAGTGAAAGTTATTTTAGCATATAACTACATATAATATAAAATAACGCACTTTTATCCATATAAATATCGACATGTGTCTGATACCACCTTTTAAAATCGTTAAAGCAGTCCTGCAGTGAAAATCATTGCGCAATATGACATTTATTTTGCACTGTTTACAATATTCTTTATTGCAATTAGATGTACATGCTTCCATTGTTATTAAAATATTCTGATTTTTATTTACCAAGCATCCATGGGTAGTGGGGGGGGGGGGGGGTTCAGAGTAATAATTGTGTTTTCCGGGGGGGGGGGGGTGTAGCCTGAGGTTTAGTTTTGGTAATTTTATTACATAAATGAATTTTTTTTTCGGGGGGGGGGGGTCTGGACTTCTCACCCCCACCCTTTCTCTAAATCCACGCACACGATGATAATAGCACACAAAAGCATAATTAAAGCAGGCAACTGCCGGGGGGGGGGGGGGGTGATTAAGTTAAAACTCACATGCCAACAGTTCAACCTCAAATTGTACATAAAGGCAATATGTGTATTATGGGATGTGAACTCAGCATTTATGAAAATTATAATTTTTAAAAAGTACCGGAAATTGCATTTGGCCTTCTTTTTGGCTAAAACTAGTACAAGAGGGTGTTATTTAGATGCAAACACTTGGTGCGGGTATTACTGTCTAATGACAGCATCTAGTTTTATTTCAATTCAACAAACTTTATTTATCAACCAATTGGAACATTAAAACTGGATCACCTGATGTTTTATTGGTAGAACTAAAATAAGTGTACAGTGTAATTGGTCATTTGGTGTTAATATAAGTATAAATATATCATCCTAATATAACTATATAATTATTAAATACTATGTGTGTATCACATGTATACTTGTAACTCGCCTTGTATACTCTTCGTCCGGCCGATCCTGATTTCCTGTTCTCTTTCTTGATATGGACAATCCGTTACATATTTATCATTTTCAAGTTTGCACAAATAGTTCTGCAATGTTTCCACCCCCTTGATATGATATATTTTTCTCATAACGAGAACAATACATCGTAATTAAACTCTAATACCCGGAAAGGAAATCAAACCACATTCAGTTGGGCATTAACTATAAATGGTTTACCAATGAGCTTAACAAATGCACGAATCTTGTTTACTTTGCAAATATGTGTGGGCACAGTACCTTGCTCAATACTTGAGAACTGGCACTTTAATTTAAGTCATTGTAATTTAAAAAAAAAATAATTATAAAACTGTACATATTTCCCTTCTAAGATTTGATACTTTTAAACCCTTACCAGATCAATTTCGTTGAAAGTGAAAGTACGCCTTATGATACGTAGATTGTGAATTCTTTAGTGAAAAGATACACAAATCGATCACTGTAAAAAGAGAAAGTTATACTTTTAAGGCAGTAAGCGATATATAGTTCAATTAAACACTGCAGGTGTATTAAATAACAGTTATACACATTTATATTTATATGTATGTGATTTTGAAGTCTATTTTTATAGATAGAAAATTATTTTCAAGTGTTTATATTTTGGTATTTCCCTAACTGAGGTCTCTGTTGTTGGAACAGAAAGGAAATTTACCACAAACTTAAGATGGCAAGTGCTGAACAGTGTTTATGGCAAGCATTGAGCAAGGTATGTCAGTCAAATGTTTTGTTTCTCAGAGGAACTGTGAACACTATTTTAATCACCTTTATAAAAAAGAAACCCATCGTATAGCAATATGATAAACATAAAATTGCTTTATGCGGTTACTTATTTGAAGATTTTTATGTATGTGTTATGTATTTCTGATAAAAATCCTTCATCCTGATAGCAACAAGTGACGATAAATTGGGATTAAAGAAAAGAATAACCAGTTCCCAATATCATAAAATAATAACATGTATTTTAGCATAATTCACAAATGCACAAAAACGTGTCTGTCTGAAACAGTTTTAATTGGGCGAATTTGCACTATATGTAATTTTTCAAGTTCTGTAGAAAATTTATATTGCTATACAAAGTAACAGTGTGAAATTGGTACATGTAATCGACATACTGATATATTGCATTATTCCTGTAAAAAGAAGTCTACACAGTTGCTTGCATGTATCTTATGATTTACGAATTGTTTACCTACAGGTGTTAACAAATCCAGATAACGAGAGATTTTTCAAAATAAAAAAAAAAATTAAATGAACAAAACAATATATTGTCTGCCCATATAATGTGCTTTAGATAAGAAATGAATTCAGTGTTGCTAAAAAAAATAGATGTATAGCATACTTCAGGAAGTATTTATTTACCCTATCTTCTTTAACCCATTCATACACTTTTTTTTCCTTAAAATAAGGAAGATAACAATTTCATAAAGATATTGCTTATATTGTGCGTGCTATTACACATGTATGTGAAGGTCATTAATTTCACTTTTGAAAACTTTTACTATCGGAGAAATGCCAAAATGTTGATTTATGATTATGATTATAAATTTATTATAAATTGATTTATGAAGCCGCCTTATGTTTAAAGTTTATGAGTCATAATGGAATACGTGTTTGGTAAACATAAAAAAAAAACCTTAGTAAAAAATCAATCCAATTACTTATCATAAAGACAAATACATCTGTGAATCAAAAAAGGTGTATTCTACAATTTAATATTAGATGTTGAAAATTCGTTGTAAATTGTTCACTATATTTATTCAGTATAAATACGCCGACATGGTCAGGAGAGATGTGACTAACGCCATTTCTCAATTTAAAGATTTACGACCGAGTCAATCCTCAGTTAGTAAGTCAATGGTTTACATTACTGTATCAATAATTTATAATATTTTTACGGTACGTTTACCTTTAAAAATATTCCTTAATATTTCATGACATTATGTTTATATACTTTTATCAGTTTTTAATGATGGCAATAGAAAAGAACTTTTGAATTTGGACGGCACAATACCTGTTACATATAAAGGTATCTACATATGTACTATTAATAAAATATATAAATATAAAATAAAATATAAAAATACATAAACTTCAATCTAGCAAGCAACATTAAATATACAAGTCAATTTTATATGCATATATCATTTTCACATTAAAAGAAAAACGTTTCTTATCAAAATTCCGGAAAAGAACTCGTGCATTTCTTCAATTGTATTTTCTTTACTTGTATGAATATTGATAATATAAATTATGAAGTCTTTCACGTTTCGAAATACTTTGCTATAGGCAGTCTTTCACGTTTCGAAATACTTTGCTATAGGCAGTATATACAACATTCCTATCTGTGTTTGGCTCATGGATACCCATCCCTACAGCCATCCCATGGTGTTTGTCAAACCCGCCAATACAATGCAAATTAAAACTGGAAGAAATGTTGACTCCAACGGGAAGGTAGATTTACCCTATCTACGTGACTGGCGATATGTAAGTTAAAATTGTGGACATTTAAGTAAAGTAGCCTGTTCAGAGAGAGAGAGAGAGAGAGAGAGAGAGAGAGAGAGAGAGAGAGAGAGAGAGAGAGAGAGAGAGAATCTCGAAAATGAGGCCTTTTTTGAAGCAGCCAATTTGGATGCATATAAAAAAGGTTAATCTGACAAAGATCAATTTGTTAATTAACAAGAGATAACGTGTGAAGATGATCTTTGAAACATGCTAGATATTTTGGCGCCGATTTTGTAAAGTAAATTGAGGTTAAATATTTCAATCCGTTGTCATTTTCACTTGTGACGGTGGTTTTAGCTTGTTTTGTTATCGTTTAATTTTCGTTTTGCATTTTAACTCGGAGAATATTAAAAAGATCCTCTACATAACGGTTGTAATTGGGTCATAATGTTGAGAAATGACTCCAAAACACACAGAAGTAAAGAGACTTATTTTATTTGTCATTTACAAAACGAAATTATCTATACAATGTATGATACATAAGATAAATTAAATTTTACAAATTGGATAAGTTTTTAAAAGTTTTAAAAGTTGTTTTTAAATTTTATTGACTTGCTTCTATTCCAATTTAATATTTAAAGGTTGAATCTGTGTATATCATCATAAGCGTAATGCCGTTGTCAGGTAATGTAAGTCTCCATAATTTTTAAAACTTCTTTCTCCCTATTTTTCTGTTAGGGAGAATTGAACTCTCACAAACATTTTGCTCTGGTTGGTGTCTGATGTAACGTTATAAAACTTCACACGAGTTTATGCCAGGTAAACAACAATCGTTTAAGGGAGTTTTAAGACCATTTTCCTTTTTGACTGTGGCCTTAGCGACTTTTGCCACATAGTTGGAACACTGCGTACTGGCCACCAGACTAACTGGCGATCTTCTTAACGCAAATCTTTGTTAACTTTCAGATATATAAGATAACGGCTGTGAAAATGCAATGTATCTCATCGGCATGGTAAATTCACAAAGCTTAGTATCTTAAATTAACGCCAAAAATATTCACTTAGACGTGATTTTTTTTCTAAATCTTATTAATGCTCAGAAAATGAAAATTACGCTAATTTAAGTTCGATTTTTTTCATAAATACCAATAAACCAAACAAAAAATCTTGCAGGTTAGTGCTAACCACCTTGTACAGTATTTTCATCAAAATAACTAGATATGTATTGCATGACCTCTGAGACAAAAATGAATGAAATAAAATGTTGGCATCCTGTAATTGTGTAGATTCAACCTGTTCAAATTATTATTACACGTAATTAGATAGGCCCACAATGGGTGTTGATTTTTTAACTGAATAAATTTTAGAAAATGTATGATTTTTTTTTATCCTCTGTTCTCATATGTGCAAAAAAAGAACTACAGGAATTAATATACCGGTGTTATATATAATTGATATATCACGAAATATTTTCACCCCACCCCTCTATAAAATATTCAATCTTACATAAAAAAAAAATAAAGTACTTAACATTGCTTAATATTATTTTTTTTCTATTTTTAATTATTTAAAGTGTTTTTAGTTAAAGTAGTTAGCCATTGTTGCTAAGGTGAGCGATGTGGCCCCTGGGGCTCTTGTTTAATTTCATACATCTTTATAAAACGACAGATTGATAGTTACCTTATACATTCAATATTTAACGGTTTGTTATTGTCATATTTTCATTGTAAACAATGCAAAGATCGTGTCCTTGGTCTGTGTATGAATAAATTATGTATTAATGTACGCAATAACGGGTAAGTTGAACTTGGGGAGGGATGCTCCCCTCACCAATTTTTTTTTTTTTTTTTTTTTTTTTTTTTTTCAAAACAGTCATTATCTTACACTTACGAAATCCCAGAATGCTCATTCGAAATTTGAGATTCAAGATGCGATATTCGATATCCGAAATTCAAGATTCGAAGTTCGAGATTCAATATCTAAATTAACCAATCAAATCAAGGATCTGAAAACCTATATCCTAGCGACATCAAACTGTTCTGAATAAAAATCATCCGTACATGCTCTTATATACAAATAAATGCTATGTTCTCCCGAACTTAATAATATATGTATTTATTTTTACACAGAATATATAATTAGACTAGTAATAATGCAGTGTGTTTCGTGGATCTAAGTGATTGTGTTCGCCCTGTGTGCATTCCCATCTGATGTGTTTGACCCTAGGATATTGACCATCAATAGTTTAAACCCGGGATTTATTCACCCCGTTGTATAAAAATGCGGTTACTTTAGAGAGCTTCATAAGCGGATCCAATTTTTTTTCGCAAGGGGGGAGGGAGGTTATGCTAGATCCGCGCAAGAAGATTATTATCTTAAATACATTTTAATCTAAATATAAATTATCACCCTGGTTTCAACAATGAATATCAGCATTACTTGTAGATTTTTATATATACAGTCATACAATATAATTATAAACCAATCAATGACATTTTATCACACCGTACGTAATTTATACAAACATTATTAAAATGTTAGAATCCTTTTCCTGAGTAAACAACTTATTATTTGTCAAACTTTTGGCATTGTTTTCAATACAGAAAGATGCATATTATGTACGATCAAATAGGGTGCCGATTTGTTTACATTGCCGATGTTTTTTTTTCTCGAAATGTATTGTTTTAGTTTGTTATAATTCATTCACAAATATATCAACAGGAAAGGAATAGACAGACACATGGATCACATCCAAGTTGAATTCCTCTGTAGTTTTCCAATCATCCCCCCCCCGTGCAAAATTGACAATTACATCGAAATCATACAGATGTATACTTTATGTAAATAACTCTCTAAAGATGTAAATTAGCACTGCAATGATATGTGTGCTTAATATACTACTACATAACAACTAGCCGGATAAAATGTAGTCAGGGCGGAGAGAGGGGGGGGGGGTGGTGGTTAGTGGTGCACTTTGGTACCACACTTTGTAAAAGATATTCCATACATTTTAACTGTTTTTGTTTTGTGGTGTTGTGTAAATTATACTATGGTTTGGTTCATGAATCCGGGTTTAACCTCACGAAACGAAGTCGAGTGAGGTTACCCGGGGTCGTGAATCCCAAACCATGGTATAATTTGCACAACAGCACATAACAGTTAAACAATGTATGGAAAATCTATTTAACCTCTGCTTTATCTATTAAATGGTTCCTTTGGTGACTCCATATTTTAAATTGATATCGTGTAACATTTGTCTTAACGCACCTTAAAAATATCCCATTGAAGGTCCCGATGTCGGCGTCAACAACCTTGCATCATTTTCAGAAAATGTGCAAATGTTTGTCACGTGATTGATTAGCTGTAGTTCATTCATTGCGGTCAGCATGGTCAAAGTGACAGAATGGAACTTAAAAACATAGATAAAGATTTACTTTTAATGGACATTGTGCCGTGCCTTAAAACGTCTTCAAATTAAACAATGCATAGGAACCAGATTGCAGACAAAGTATAGATTACGTTGAACAGAATACGATATGGATTCGGAGTTTTTGAGGTTTGGATATTAATCTTGATTCCTTGCATATTTACCTCGGACGAACCTGTGACTGATTTTAACCTGAACCCTGCCACAAATAAAACCCCTTGGACGAACCTGTGACTGATTTTAACATGAACCCTGCCACGTATAAAACCCCGTGGACGACGGTGGTTGAAAATTTATTTGCGCGATCCATCGAACACGAAGAAATGTACGACATTGGCTGTCGAAGGACCCCTAGATGCGCTAATTATGTCTGGTGAAATTTTCCTGAATTTGCGATCTTTATCACGGATGAGGCGCCTGCGTCTCTTATGTTTAGAAAGATATAAACAAAATCCAAATCAAAAAAGGAAAATCAAAATTCCTTTTTTTACCCTCTTTTTTTTTTTTTTTTTTTATATCTACAGCCATTTAAATCCCTTTTGGTGAAAAACAAGGCTTTACAAGTTAAATTCTATGGAATTTTCCTGAATAATTGACCATTAAATGCATTAGGCAGACATTATAATAAGGAATGTTCCTCTTACTCTTATAGAAACGTATGAAACATAAGAGGAACGTTCCTCTTTTCACTTCAACAGAAATCTTGAAAAGTCATCTGAGGAGTGTTTCTATTTTCACTTGACAATATTTTAAACTATATCAGAGGAACGTTCCTCTTTTCAATACAACTAAACTCTTCACAAAGCATTTGAGAAACGTTCCTCATTTCTCTTCTACTGATACCATTACACCGTATCTGAGGAATGTTCCTCTTTCCACTTCATCTGAAAGCTATATAAAATTCTGAATAATGTTCCTCTTGTCTCTTCAAAGAAAATTTAAAGTTATCCGAGGAACTTTAAAGCTACATACTGCATCTGAAATACGCACCTCTTTTCTCTTTAACAGAGGGCTTTATAAATAAGACAACTGAGGAACGTTTCTCTATTTCACTTCTCATAAAACTACATGCCACATCGTCATCACGCCTAGAGTTTTGTTGGTGCACTCAACCCACGCACATGTTCGCTGTATAGATGCAGTGATAGTGCGCAAGGCTAATTTCAAATTGGGCAAATGGGAATTTCCCTATTTAAAGTAACTATAATAATTGAAACATCAACTGAATGTTTGTAACACTTGAATTAAATAAAGGTAAATTCTAGAACTGTAAAAAAAATCTCCTTACAATTTTTCCTAATTAAAAAAGAAAAAAATATCACATTTAGAATTTAGAATATAGATATACATTTGTAATACATCTACAAACTTCTCAATCTTATATTTTCATTTGACTTAAGGAAATAAAACACACAATAACAATAACCTTTCCCCTTTCAATTGATAAAAATAACCATGAAAAGCTATTCTGTGGATGAAACCTTAAATACATGTTTCTTATCTGAGTTTTGACAGATTCAATTTGTCTTTTAAACATTTCCCTCACTCAGAATCCCTCACATTCTCCTAAAGTGTAACTCTATGGCAGAGATAATTGATCCCAGGGGACTATTATTTTCTTGGACTTGGAGGATCTCATAAAACTATCAGAATTTGCAGACTTTCATCATTTATATGAAAATAAGAAGAATTTAATTTTACAAACAATTTTAAAATTGCCAAAAAACTACAATCATGTCAATGATTCCATTAATGCCCTTTAGAGTCATTTCATCTATTTATTTGACATACTAAGTTTAAACAGCTTTTAATTATCATTTTTCAAATAATTCATTTCTTTATAATGATAGAAATATTAAGATGCATCACAAACCACTGGCCATTTTAGAAATTATCAATTTTTTCTAAAGACTTTCTCCATCTTAACTATGGCATCTTTACCATGGCAGATTGCCTGAATGAAATTTGCTGACCCAGGTGCCAGGCTTGGGGCGAATTGCATTGTAAAGTAATGCATTACATTAAATTTACATTTGACGGTTTGTTATTGTCATTTTTTCATTACCAATACTTCATGAATTTGGACATTAATTACCATTACCATTACTTAATTTCCTTGCAGTAATGCATTACGTTACCATTACATGACTAAAGTAATGCATTACCATTACCATTACTTTGTGAAAAATTATTTTCAAATGGATTTTAATACTAGAAGTAATTTTCAAACTTGAAGAGATCATGGTTGGACACTGCATTCTTTTTGCTTTTAAGGGTGTATGTCTGTTCTCTATTCTAAAGGATCGCAGCCAAGAGAAGGGTGGGGATAAAAACAATAGGTTGTTTTGATACTTAGATTATCTATGGGGCATTGTGTATTGTTGACACATTATTCACAGTAAAGCATTCATTGAATGTACAATAAAAGTAAACTTTTTCAAATTATTTAAGATTCTTAATACCAACACTCTTAAAAATGTTATGAAATTGTGTTGTTATAGCTAATTATATTGACAATTTAAAAATGGATTTTTAGTATTTTTATCTAATCAAACAACTAAAATATTTTTATCTCAAGAATTATTTCTTTCTTCTTTAAAACAATTTTTAATCAAATACAATTTCAGTTATTCAATTTATCACAATTTTGAAAATGAACATGCATAGAAAAGCACGGTCATGTAAAGTAATGCCATGTAATGCCAGCATTACACTAGATTTTGGAAAGTAATGCATTACATTACTATTGCTTATAATGCTGATTTTGTAGCATTACACATTACTAGCATTACTTTGAAAACTTGTAATGCATCTCATTGCATTACCATCACATTTCGCATTACCCAAAGCCTGCTAGGTGCACACCTTCGGAAAACACTATGGACAAATTTTCAGACTATACCATGCAGAAGTTTAAAAGTTTAAAGGCCAGGTTTTTTTTTTGGTGGGGGGGGGGGGAGAGATTATGTGCACCAGTACAGACAGACAAATACCGGTAGACAGACGGACACCGGGATTCCACTAAATCTCCCTAAACTTTGTTTGGGGGTTATAATGACCTTTATGCATATCTTGTTGAAAGACACAGAATGCAGAACAATTTTACGAAAGCCCCATCATGTACATGTAACTAATAAGCACAATAGTTTAGAGGACATGTCAACCCTTCCATTCTTAGCAAAATCACATGAGCTATTATTCGAAAGCGTACTTGCAGTATTGATAAATCTATATTTGGTATTGGAGATTGTTCTAAAACTTACTTTTTGGCCTTTTTTGAGTACTTCATGTCATCAACTGGTTCACTTAAATGTTAATGTCCAAATTAATATTTTGAATCTATCAAACTCCCTCGTGAATTATTCGGAAGAAAGAATTGAAAAAAAAAAATCTTTGCTGTTCTAGCTGCAAAGTTCATATCTTGAAGTTTGCTAATGTCACCGGACATTTCAAGCTAAGACAATTTGCTGGCTCTGATATGCACATGCTACTCCAACATAAAGTGTTTCAATCAGATGTCCATCACTAACTGGATGCTGATAAGATGTTAGGGGTGTGCATGCTAATAATAGCAACTATCTGTGTCAAATTTGAGATCTTTCAACAGCAGAGCACTGCGTTGGGAACAGAAGCAACATGTGGTCGCAATTGTAGTTTAAGATCAGACAACAATGTTTTTACAATTTCAATTTAAGATCCGATACCAATGTGTATATATACTTTATGAAACAGAACGGAAATATTGTTGAGAAATTGCAGTTGCAAACAGCGCAGGATGTATCAAGGTAAATACTTTTGTTATATTTAAATGTTTTACATAACTCACTGATTTTTTAAAAAAATATTACCCGCTAAATGTTTTATAAAACCATAATAACTAACTGAATTTATGTTGCTCTTCTGTTAATTAACACAAGCAAGGTAATTAAAAACCTAAGTATATTATTAATCAATTTGATACAAAATCCATAATTATTAGATATTGATTAAAATATCTATTGTAATCTGTGATCAAAATTTTGAAAAAAATTGTGCAATATCAAAATATAATCATCATGTAATGTTATTGAAGGTAACGATGAATGGCAGTGACAACTAAAATGTTGCACCTGGTGGAGTTTTATTTGAGATGAAATCATTATGTGAATTGTTTGCTGGCCGCCTGGTGGACAGAGAGCATAAATTGTACAGAGCTTGATCGAGATACCAAACTATAGCTGCCCTACTGGGACTAATTCCCTCACAATGCTCTTTTAAAACACCATAATCAACAAGCCACTTCTTGTTTTACTGCAGATTATCAATTTCCCCTACAAATGCTTATCATGACTATGAAAATGGCCCTCTTGGGACAAATGAATTCAGCAACACTCTAAACCCTATTTCAGTCATTAAAAATTGTCAAAATAGCTACCCCATTACACTGGTCACGTTGTTAAAAAGTATTTTTGACAGACTGTTATAATAATTTAGTTTTCCAAAAGAATCCTATGATGCCTTTCCTGAAAATGTATCCCACATACTTGCATTTACAAATCTAGGTCAGATTCTTTGCAATGGAAGGGGGGGGGGGTCAAAGGATAGATTTGAATAATATTATCAATTCAACAAGCAGTGTTTTATTTCAGCAACAAATAAAGATATAGTCATAGAATTTGCTAATTCTATGTTAAACCTATTGTAAAAAAGTTTATTTTTGAAACCTTGGAGAGCAAGGACATTTAAATCTCTTATAAAGAAAATTGCAAAAATATTGAATGAAAATTGGAAAAAAAAATGGGAAAATTTGCTTAACGACTTCAAAACATCAAAGTACTCTAACGATAATTACTTTAATTTGAGAACATATAGTTGCATCTTGAAAGCAAAATGACTATGGAAGGTTGTTCAGATCGATAAAAGTGTAAAAAAAAAAAAAAAAAAAAAAAAAGCTTTATCTTTGAATGATTAAACGGGTATTAATCCGGTATTCTCACTTTTTGAAACACATGTAACATAAAGCTCCATAACATCCATTACCATTAGTTAAAAAAATAATCGAATATATACATTAAGATATAAACTCGTGTTTGTAACTTTAATGCTACATCAACCTTTAGCATTGAAAAAAGAATGACTGATTTACATAATGAATGAGATAATTCAAACAAATATTAGACCCTGAATGTTGTGAAGGAGATATTTTATTTTAGCTAAACCTAGGTAGGGTGCACAGCTAACTAAGACATTTAATGAAACAGACATAATGTCCTTAGTGTGACAAAGCTAGTCCGGATTTATGGTGAGCGACTATTTTAACAACACTCCTGTAAAACATGGAAAATTATTCCTGCTATGAATAATGATGCAAATCCCAACTGCTTTATTACGGTTGTGAACCATTCTCATACTCACAAGAATGACTAGCCCTGATCATGATAGCTTTGGGATTTGATGTGAAGTGTTAAGATCTGTATCTGTCCAAAAGATAAAAGCAAGAACAAAAATGTATTCTAAGATACCTGTGTTTTCATAACTTAGTTTTTTTTTTTATCATAAACTTTGTTTAGCCAATCATAGAATTAAAAACATGTAATGCAAACAATTTTCTCCCCTGGGAGGAAAACAATGGGAAATAAAAAAAGGCCACGGAAAACATGAACAGAAGGATACATTGGCTCCTGTCAACGATGTATCAAAGACCAAATAAGTAAATGAACTTTCAGGAAAATACAGCTCTACTTTTGAACTCAATCCTTTTTTGATGGGTGGAAGCTACCGATGATGAAGGAAATTAAAGCTTGATATATAGTAGGTCTGTCCTACCCTAGATACCTCCTATCTTTTCTCCTTTGAAAGACTTAATTATCGTATATATAATAGACTTGTATTTCAATCAAAATTGAATTTGACACCACGAATCCTCTCTTTCTCTCTCTCTTTCTCTCTCTCTCTCTCTCTCTTTCTCTCTCTCTCTCTCTCTCTCTCTCTCTCTCTCTCTCTCTCTCTCTCTCTTTCTTAATCTCGACCATGGCATGATGGAACGCGGGTATGATAAGGCAACTCAGCGATCGATTGAGTAAAAATTCCTCAGATCGATATGACGTCACAATAAGCAGCATGATGTCATATTTTACTCTGAAAAATGTCAATTTTAACTTTATCTCTGGTCCAAATTATAAAAACTGCAGGCGTCAGATGTCACTAGAAACTCTTCTAACTGAATAAATCTTCAATTTCTCTGTATTACGTACAATTAACATTGATGACGTCACAAGCATGTTTAATAGAGAAGATCAATGTCGGGAGACAAATCATTGGAATGCAGTGTAAACAATGCAGAAATAAGACTTATTTAATACAGACACTCAAGATTTAGATGATTGTCAGTTAGGATATAATCAGGATAATACAGGCATGGATATTTTGTTTTACCAGCGAGTGTTATAAGGTAAGCAGATAGACATTTATATGGCTTGACCGGCCTTTCCTCTGTCAGTGTGTACAAAAAAGGCAAAAGTGTAATACTACCCCGAATATTATGAAAGATGAATTTGGCAAATATCAAAAGCATAAAACCTAGACTACTTGAAAAGTGCTGCTAGAATCCTTTGCTTCGTTGTTGTAATTGAAAAATACGTAGTGTTACACTTTTTGATTTTTTGTTAAGGTAAAAAATTGATCTATTTTTAACTGTCACGTGATACCAAGGGACGACAGCTTCAAAGATCGACTCGATTCCGAAGAAGAAATATAATATCTTGGTGAACACATTCAATTGATATTTATATTTAGCACTGTTTTCATAAAAATAAGCAATATTTAAAATGACCATAATCATTACGATCATTAAACTCAGAGTTGCCTTATCCTACCCGCGTACACTACAACAAACTATTCGTATTTAGATTGTTATCGTTGAGGTTGTACATCTTCTATGATTTTCTTTTCATAGCTAAAACCACACTCAATTTTAATTATTTAGATTAAACATATATTTCTTCGCGAACCGATTTTTACACAATTGGGGCGAATACACTACAGATTAAAATGAATCGGGGGAGAATACATACAGGGCGAACAAAATTACTTAGATTCGCAAAGCACACAATGTTATCACTAATATAATTGTTTATACTGCGTGGGGTTAACTCATCAACGTTAATTTAACCATTAATTACCATTATATAAGAGTTATCAAGACATTTATCTGTAGGTAAGAGCATGTACAAATGATCTTTATTTAGAACATTTTGATGCTGCTAGGATACAGGTTTCAGATCCTTTATTTGATTGGTTAATTTAGATATTGAATTTCGTATGTCAAATCTTGAATTTTGAATCTCGAATTTCGAATGAGCCGTCTGGGCTTTCGTAGAAATTCATATTTGGGACAGGGATAAAACCATAGTAAAACTTGACCTAAAGATCAAAATTTTGTGATACCAAGCATTAAATACCCCTTTATTCGTTTGAAAAAAAATTAAAAAAAAAAGTTTAATTGTTTTTCCCCGTCAGTTGCAACAAAGGGAAGTAAGGTCACATACATGTACATGTACATGCGTGTGTATGTATATATCACCCATTTCAGTTTAGATTTTTCAACTCCGCCCGCTCTTTTAAATGTCCAGCCATGCATTTACTTTTTTATTTCAATTTTAAGGAATAGCTTAAGAAAAAATCGGACACAGTTTATACAAAATGAAAAAAGTTTGGACATTGTTCAACATTTAAGGCATTGTATCATATTAATGTGTAAATCGTTCATTCCGCGCTTGCACGAGATATCATCCAGTGTTTTTGTGAAACTTGTAACATTGTTAAAACTCTGAAGAAGGCTTAATGGATGTCGTCATATCTGAAATGTATTGATATCCTTTAGAAGAAGAGCTTTATATTAAAATATTGGAAAAAAACTTAAATCTTAAAGATTAAATACATGGCCTTTTTCTTTTTTGAATCATATCTGAAAATTTCAGGTAGATCTGAATGTTAATTTTTGTTGTTCTTTTTGTCATCAACGATGTTGTTAAATGGTATGTATTTTACACTTGTAGCTGTTAAATGGTATAGATATTACTAGTATATGCGTGGTTTGTAAATTTCAAATGGTGACTGGATGCCATAAGAATTTTAATGAACATGTATAAACCATAATAGGTCAGCTAAAAAGCATGTAACTATATGTATACATTTGTTTTTACAATCCAACCTGTAGTACGAGTGTTGTCCCAAAATAGCGTAGACAACTGGCGTTATTCTGTTAATTGAAGACACAAAACGATGATACTTGCACCACAAAGGGTTAAAGTAATTTGCATTCAAATTATGTTTTGAAATAAAATATTGTTTGCAATGAACTTATTGAAATGAAAGCATGCTAGATCACAAATTTCACATGCAGCGCAATGTCAAAAGCGAAAAGTTAAAATCAACATAATGAAAATTGCGAGGAAATGTTCTTTTCCAATGAAAAACTGAAGTTAAAAAAAAAAGTGATGTTTGTAATAATTCTAATATTTACCCAGAAAATGTTTTGGCTAGAACATAACTTTTAAAGATTTTATAGCGCGTTTTGTGAAGTGTTTACTTGTAATAAAATGGCGACGTCAGCGTTACAGGCGGTGCAGCGGTAACTGATGAAAATTTTTAAAGACATTGAAACAAATCCTCATAAAATTAATAACATCATTTAGAAATGCATTTTGTGAATTAGTGGTCTAACAATATTGAAACTATTCGGACGAGTATGATGACAATAAGTGGAAAAAGAAACCCCGAGCGATAGAAATTGACGTTGAAATGCTGAACGACACATTTCGGTAGGACGGACGTTAGACAATAAGTAATACAGGGCCAGTTTGGAGTCGGCAGATCGTTTGTACTTAGAAAATATTTTAAAAACAAAACAAAAAATGTATGGAGAATATGCATTCAGGGTACATTTTCAAAGAAAATATTTTTCCAAAACATTTTCGGAAATAAAACATAAATGGTATCGTAGACTATGTAGAGTGATTAGCAACAACGTAAAGACTGGGAATTTTCGACGTCGCACATTGCTCTGCCTTACAAATTGTTGCTACTAATTATTCATTTTCTCAAGATATAAATAAAGCACATATTTGAAATTTTCAGGATTGTTTGC
This sequence comes from Magallana nippona, assembly GCA_033439105.1. Classification (NCBI taxonomy): domain Eukaryota; kingdom Metazoa; phylum Mollusca; class Bivalvia; order Ostreida; family Ostreidae; genus Magallana; species Magallana nippona. The sequence continues at coordinate 1,529,264 of CM065919.1, read as the reverse complement.
CAAAGGGTCATTGAAGAAAACATGGAAGTCTAATGAAATTGCTGTGAACAGATTTTAAGTTACGTGTTATATGTCTACGCTATTTTGGGAAAAACCTCGTATCGGTTGAGTGATGTACATTTTGTTTAATTGTTTATATAGTGTGGGTTTTGTGATTCTAAAAAAGGACGATTCCTAACGAATAAACATGTACTTATTTCTTAATCTTTATGCCTGTGTGTCGTTGGTCATTTTTAGTGCCATACACATTGGTTGTCGAGCAAAAACATTACAGATGCGATAAAGAAAAGCACTTTGCGTAGAACTATAACAACCACAATAAATGTCTACCTGTATCTAGAGTGTTCAATTAAATATGATTTTCTTTTGAATTCAAAAAAAAGTATATATGTAAGCTACGTGGAATGTGTTTGTGATTATCATAATTTGCTATTCACAATGACATTCAATATATATACACATAAATATAATATTTTCATTGTCTAGTTGTCCATCTCAAGACAAATTCTTCAAAGCTCGAAAGTACTTAAAAATTATTAGATTTATTTGAATACTTTTCAGCCCCAGTCGGACCTCTTGGCACTGCTACAGATTCTGGTTATTGTATTTGGAGAGAATCCGCCTGTTTTCTCTAAGCAGTCACAGATGGCTCAGTCCCTGACTCCCTACCCCGGAATCTACCCACGCCCTCTTTCCTTACCCAGATATACTTACACCGAGTCCTTCACATGTCCTGTTTCATCACCCAGATATACCTACACTGAGTACTTCCCATACCCTGTTTCGTCATCCCAATATGCCTACTCAGAACCCAGCCCATATGTTGGTGCGTCACCCCGATATACCAACTCCGAATCAAAGGCGCCCGTATCGACGCAAGGTAAATTTGAATGTACAAAACATTCAGTGTATCAGCATGTACATGTAAATGTAGGTATTTATATTTGAGAACTGTGATGTTACCATACGTGATATAATTATGCAAGCATCCTAAATAAGTGTAGATTATAGGTTGTTAAAACTCTGATATTTAGACCAATGCTGCCCCACATGGGCCCCGAGGAGGAGTATAATGTATGATATAGGAATACAATTTAGATTTTGAATTGTTTAAATCATGCTACCCCCACCTTATGCTGAAGTTGTTGGAGAGGTTCACAATATTATATAAAAATGCTTGTATGTGTGTTGTACATTGCCTTATTAATTATTTAATGCACCAGATTTTTTTCTATCATAGAACTCTTATATTTCAGAGCACAATTTCGGCATCTTTCGCCAAACTATGGAAAAGTTTGCACTTGGTGAATTTGTAAGCACATTGGTGGAACATGGCGTCGATTGCGTGGAGACATTTTGCTCTATGACTGAATCCGACTTTGAAAAGATTGGACTCAACATAGAACAAAGAAGTAAATGTATCTTAGCTACACAGCAGATTAAAAATGAAGGTTCTAAAGAATTAGAAAGTGGAATCATGTAACAATCTACATGCAATTTTTCAATATTAATGAGGCTCGAGTTGTCTATCCTGTTTATATAAAAAGATATTGAAATTTGTAAAGAGTTTAGGCTACTGACTTTCATGTATATGTATACATTACAAAAGTTTCATATTAAAAAAAAGCACTTTGGAACACATGAAATTGAATATCATGTTAATTTATTAAAATGGAAAACTATACAGTCTTTTATATCCGAAATAACTGTCTGTTTTGTTTATAAGTATGACAAAATGATACTACAGTGGAGCCTCAGTTATCCAGACGCTTTCGTTCCCAAGTCAAATCGTCCGGATAGGTGAAGCGTCCACATATCTGACATGTGTCTATTGTTGTCATGAATGATATTGTATTTTTATACAATGGCTTCCAGTGTTGATACTTGTTTTTTTTTTTTTTTTGCCTTTCATACTAAATAGCAACACATTATAGATTTTTCCGTTGAAATGAACATTTTTAAATATAAAGAACCCCGCTTTTTTCTTATTATTTCGTCAGGAAATATTAACTGGACTATAATAATAACCGAATCTAGCTAAATTATTTGTGACCATGTGTGATATGTGCCCATTTACATGTACGTAATGATTTCAACTATCTTTTTCTAAACATCAATTTCCACAATAATTAATTTACTTTTAGAATTTATTTTCTATTCTTAAAAGAAAGTCAATTTTATTGATAAAATCAACGTTTACTAGTTGTAAAATTGCAAGATCCACCAATGCACATCCGATGAGTTGACATGCTTTCATTTTGTTTTCTTCCTGTAATTCCGGTTTTGACTTAATCTAACAAAGCATTTATGAGACAATTCGTTTTAAAATAACGTTTGAATAGGTAGATAAAACATAAAGCTATGTAAAACTTTCCAGTTTTCTTGATTTAGTAAGCACATCTTTTTTAAATACAGGGTGTGTTTAAAAAAGCGATGTCACTTGACAGGTGAACAGGTTAAGATATCCAAGCCACGTGTTGTTAGGCGTGACTAATCATGTCTGACTAGCACTGTAGTTAATTTTGAAAGTGATTTGGGAATTCAGTGTTTATACAAGCTACCCATGAGGGTCTAGCACGTAAAAAAGGTGTGAAACTCAATTGACAGGCGTAATCTTTCTATTGTATTGAACGGGGTATCATCAAATTTTACTGTCCAGTTGAATGAAGCAAGATTGATCGTAAAACAATGTTTTGTGGTAAAACAGACCGTCCGGATCAGTGTTTATACAAGCTACCCATGAGGGTCTAGCACGTAAAAAAGTTGTGAAACTCAATTGACAGGCGTAATTTTTCTATTGTATTGAACGGGGTATCATCAATTTTTACTGTCCATTTGAATGAAGCAAGATTGATCGTAAAACAATGTTTTTTGGTAAAACAGACCGTCCGGATCCTGAACGCGGAATTTCGGATAAATGAGACAAAATAACGTATAACAAATCTGTTCCCAAATAAAATCGTCCGTAAACTGAAGCACCCGGTTATCTGGCGTCCGGATATTTGAGACCCCACTGTAATATTTGGAGATATCAAATATGATTGTGTATACTCTAAGGTCATTATAGAATGTAAAAATATGTAGAAATATGTTTGTGTATATTTTATCAAATAAGACAAATTCTGAAAGCAAAGGTTTTATTCTCATGAATCTATGAAATAAAAATATTACTGGTCTTTCTATCTAACTGTAAACTGTTTTAAAATATATTGGTATAGAAATAGCAGGTCATTCAGAAAAGTGAAAAAAGAAATATAACGTTTCTATCCGGGATATAATTGAAGATCTTTCTTCCGTTCCCATGTGTTCTATTTCCAAGTATTCTGTTAAAAACTGTAAGACATGTGATGTTTTTATTACGAGAATTTTCTTTATCAGTAATCATACTGGATAGAGTTAGCAAACCTTTTGAAAATTTTCACTGCAACTCTTCTTATGTTGTTTACGGAACATAATGTACCATTTGTTGGCTTATTCATGCTGGTGAAACAAAAGATTCTCTTAATATACAAACATCGGGACATTGATTTCAAATAAACAACGTTGGATAACAGTTTTATTTTTACAAGACTTCAATTCACCCGATCAGTCTATTACAGTATTTTGTCAATTAATGTTACAATTCAGAGAAAATTTACCATCATATCAATAGTCCATCACTAAGTACACCTTTCGCAGACAAAAAAAGAATTCTGAATCGGAAAACTAGACACAGCATTTCCGTATGGTTGCAATGACAATGTCGATAGTGAATCTTTCAAGACCACACTGTAACAATGTAAATGTGATGAGACTTTTTAACAATACACAGAGAAGTAAGCTAGCCATGGACATCGGTCTAACAATAAACTCATTACATACGATGTCTTTTTTGATTTACTTCTACCTTATCTAAATAAACAGTTACGTGTCCCTCACATTTACACCAAACTTTATTCTGTCCCTTTGAAACTTTTAAATAACATGCCTGAAAAAGTAAAGGAAATGCTATTTTTTTATTCTTCAACACTCGAATACAGACTCATTTCTGTGATTATGTAAATTGCTAACCATAGATTTTTAAACTGCCATATATAGAAGAAACTGTTCAAAATTACATGTACCTTTCTTATTTAAACTTCAATATACCAAGAAAGGAATTTGGGCAGTAAAGATAAGTAATATTCTCAATTCCAAAGAGATCCTGTATTCCACCATAGTTTGAGTTGAAGTCTACTCCTCGTATTTCTTACAATTATACATGGACCATTGTTTCCAAACTTTTTAATTACAAAAAATAACTCTTCCTTGCATCGACATCAAACATCTGAAAGGCATTCTTCAAACGTGTTCTTCATATTCTTCATTCTCCAACTAGAGTCCTGTTGGACACGTCATTACTGGGGACGTAATTAATGTAAATAATGATGATCTTACATTACTCATTCTTAAAGGTTCAAAATTTAGGGAACCCCGTTCTTTTAACTGGCATTGTTATTTAATACATATTACGAGTTATGTAGAAGAATACGCCAAACGATGGACAAAACATGAAAAAGAAGACCTTGACATATTGTCAGAATGGACTAAAAGTGTTCTATGCATATTGAAATCCCACATTAAGGGATTAAAGCGCAATTTGAAACCCATTTATCATTCTATATTTAATAATTTAGAAGAAGTGAAAAAAGAACTAGATTACACGATCAGTTTGTACTGGTCCCTGCTGAAAAAGCAGGAAACAATATTGTTTATAAGGCTCATTATGTAAATTGTATTTTTGAAGAACTTGGATTTAATATTCGGCAAATGGCAATCCAGCTTATACTCATAGCTCGGTTTAATTTAAAATTAGTTGTTGAAACTTCATTGTAAATAAAATATAGCTCACTTTATTTATTCAGTATAAATACGCTGACATCGCCAGTAGAGATGTGACAAACGCCATTTCTCAGTTTAAAAATTTACGACCGAGTCAAGATTCAGTTTAGTAAGCCAATGCTTATGGATATTGATTATATGAACTCTGATGTTAATGGACACCTACCCCTACAACTATCCCATGGTGTTTGTCAAACCCACAAATACAATGCAGATTAAATCTGGAAGAAATGTTAACTCCAACGGGAAGGTAGATTTACTATACCTATCTAACTGGCGATATATTAGTTAAAATTGTGGGCATTTAAGTAAAGTAATCTGTTCAGAGAGAGAGAGAGAGAGAGAGAGAGAGAGAGAGAGAGAGAGAGTCGGTAAAAAACAATGGTTCATGACAAGGCATTGATAAGTGTATGTGACAATTTTCATTTTAAAAAATCGCCTTCTGGATTTCAGAATATCCTGTATCTTAACAATATAATATTGTAATAATCATAAGTTAATATTTCGTACAATATAATATGAATCTTGTCCACCTGAAAACGAATGTTTCAACTGCAAAAAAGTGCTAATGATTTTTTTTTAAATTTAAATCTTGTTTATTTTCTCATCTTTTTAAAAACATGTTTAGCCTCATTTTGACCTGTTGGGACTGATACGGACTCTAATCATTGTGTTTGGAAAGGAATCCCTTGTGTTTTCCAGGCAGTCACAGATGACCCGGTCCAAATCCCCAAAGAGCTATCCTTAGGACGGTCAATAGCCTGGTGTATCACGCCAATGTACCTACCCCGGGCCTACATTCAGCCCTTTCGCGAACAGGCGCGCAAACATATGCAAGATAGACTGGTTAGTGTTACTAAGCTTTGCAATTCATTGAAAAATTGCTATTTTGGTGAGATTATACTATTTCTTTTAAAATAATTTATTCATTCGGACTAAAATGTAACACTTTCACCGGTTTAAACATGCCATTTGACTGCCGGAAATATTTCTTTGTCCCTACTGTTGAGACTTATATTTGGCAATATGGCTGACGTTTAATTCATATTGACATTTCAAATTATTTAATACATTAACTGCGCCCAGTAAAAGTTATTTTATTTGAATTAATTGTCCTTTAACATTTTATTAAAGTATAGTAGTCGTCCTTTGAAATGACATCACTTTGTTGTCTCTGGAGTAGCATACAATTGCAGAATCGAAATAGAGAGAAAACCCCTTTAAATTGAGTTGCAACAAAACATTGACATTAAACAAGGATGCAGCAAATATTTTCAAAGGGTTATTTAAAGGGGAAAATGTGCAAAACTTGACAAAAATCCACTTTTTCATGTGAAGATCATCGTTTCTTTTGAATAAATATCTTACGTAGTAGTTCTTAAGAAAAGAAACCATTTATTAAGGTTGTTACTGACTAACTACGGAAATATATCCCGAAGATGAATTTCTTAGACGATTAACAGCTTATGTTATTTTTTTCTGCGATGATCCCACCTTAAAAGTCCGCATTAATCATCAAAGAAAGAATTTGATAGTTAATATTCATATCTCTCTTAAATCGAATTATTGAATGTCATACAAAATAGAAACATTAATTCAATAATTGTTAATGTACTACAGTACAGTGGATAAAAGTTAAAGCCAGGTCGTCTTTTATAGAGAATTGTGTCTGAAATAATCACGGATATTCAGTGCAGTCCGTGGTTTTTCTAAGGTGGCTGAGGATTTCGACCGATCGATAAACTTGTGAGAAGTAGATCGCGTAGATTTCAACCCTGTTAGTTTCTGTAGAGCTATGAATCACAATCGGTTTCCCTAAGAAAAAAAGGAGAAAATACTCGGTAAAAGTATATATATATATATATATATATATATATATATATATATATATATATATATATATATATATATATATATATATATTAGTAGTTTTATGTTTCAGGCTACAGATTAGATATCTTCTACAAAACCATGGAATGGTTCGAGCTTGGCGATATTATGAATACATTGATAGAACATGGCGTCGATGGCGTGGAGATGTTTTCTTCTATGATGGAACCCCACTTCGAAGAGGTGGGACTCAACATAGAAAAGAAGGAAATGTATCTTAGCTGCATAGCACATAAAAATAATGGCCTTAATGGATAGAAAATCCAAATTTAAATTTTAAAACAAGAAATCTTTACTCATAAATTATATATTTTGGGTTTTTTTTCATCAAAAATATTTTTTCAAAAGTTTAAGTTGTCGGAATTCACGTAGATGTAATGAGAACTACAAGTTTGATATAAAAAATGGAAATGATATAGTATGTTAATTTGGACGAATGAAACTTATATAGTATCTTTAAAGCTGACATGAATTCATAAATACACCCTATTAGTTGTCGATTTCTATTGTTCTGCTCATTGCTGCACACCCCTATATAAAGCCGATAGCACTATTCATGCTTCACTGCATTCAGATATTTCATTCACCCGAACACGTTACATTGAACGAAAAGACTTGTGGAAGCGCGTTTTGAACAAAAATAATATGAAAACCACTGCACCGACAAGGAATATCCAAAAAACGACGAAACAAGACAAACTGAAGTTCAGGCAAACATATTTCAAAAATCCTTGGTAAGTGTAGACCGTTTTCCTGTGTATGTTTTAACATCGCAAATGCGCAAACCACACAGAGTGGCAGATCGAGCAATGTCAGTCATCGCATGGATTTTAGAATCGGAGCGTTTTTAGTAAAGCCGATGGAAACGATGTTACGTTCTTAATTTCTTGTCATTTAGCTACTGTGTTGGATGTAGTGACGCCGGGGTTTTCAAAAAGATGCAGACGTTATGCACTCTGTATGAACGACACACATGTACGATATGCATGCAAAGTAAGGCAGCACTATCTATGCAAAATAAAGCAAATATTTGGAAATTCTTTCAAAGAATATGTATATTTTCTGTTTTATTGATTGTAGTCTTCTTTATTCTTTATTACAAACATTTTACTACAATGTGTAGTTCATGCATTTACCAGTCCGTGCAGCCTGAATGCCTCGATCGGAGAGCAACCGACCGTGACATTCCCAACCGATATATATACCCCAGTAGAGGAGCGATCGAAACTAAAATGGCGACCAAATACTTTTATGAATTCATGTCAGCTTTAATGTTCAACGATTCAGTTTATTGTTTTCTTAAATGGCAAACCTGTACTATAGAGTGAGATATTTAATATGATTGTGTGATTAAAAAACACTGATGATACTACATCGATCCTGGAATGACTCTTGCAGATTAACCAGAACACAAAATACAATGCTTAAAAGATAATGACAATAAGAGTTTTCAATAGATTATATGTTTTTATTTTGAATGTGAACTTGAAATTATTACGTACGAAAGAAAGTTGAAAATATTCATCTGATTTCTTGAGCCTGTCTCTTCAAAGTTATTTAGTATTTTCGAATAATTTATAAACCAAAAAATGTACATTTGTAATATTATATCGGCAAAATCTTCGAAATTAAAACAATTGTTAGGAGGTACGGTATACTAGTACATGTATTTGCCAAGTTCAAATAATTTTTGTTCATGAGTTAAATGATTAACAAAATAATGAATCATCTGTGGAAAAAAAGCATACTGATTAAAAGAGCAAATTTTAAAGATGTGTATCTTTTATTGTCAATAAATTGTTCATTCACTGCTTTTTCACGGAAGGTCTTGGCATAAGATAGGTACTATCAACATAATAGTTTGGTTGACCGTCCTCAGTCTGTTGTTTTGTGTTTGACAATTCCCCTTCGGTAGGTTGCTTGGTATGGGACGTTGACAAGTAATTGGAATTACGCTGCATGTCCTCGCCAGAAGCATTATACATATGTAGATACATGTTTGTATCTTCTAAGGATTCGGCGGTATCATAATTTGTACCGTTTTTGTGATCGAACGTTTGCAATATCCAGAGTGCTAATGTCCGTGTAAAAGTTTCCTCTGGGTAGTTGTTGCGTATTATTTCGTAGGTACTGATTTTTAGCATTCCCGGGTTTTTGATTTCAATATTCGGACTTGGACCTGGAAAATAACAAACAAACAATCCTCATAAGCTGACATGTTTATGTTTCAAGGCAATATTTAGATTTTTTGGTGATTTTTGTGAATGTGTCAAATCGCAAAAAATTGTCACAATCAAATGTCTTGGACTTTAAACGATTCTGTATATCATTATTCTTATAGAGAATAAGTATGTTGAAAAGAAATTTTTCAAGTGCCCATGGAAAAAAAACCCATTTGTTTGTTAAATGTATGTATGATCCATTCTTTAATTATATACCTGGACGACGAATCATTCTCCGCCAAAGAATGGCGCCTACCACCAGACAGGAAATGACAACTAGAACCGCAGCAGTTGCACCTACTGCCATGAAGCTGTTGGTCATTTCAGACGATTTTCTTTAAACGTTGATAACTTGTGCATTTTCTGTGATAAAACGTTAATATGACATAGCATATCAATCCAAATAATGTAGTTTCACTAAAAAAAAATCACAATTTAAGGTGGTATGGGACACTTCCATGTTGTGACGTACTATTTATCAAAATAACCAATAAAATCAACTGTATTTTAATAATTAGTTTCTTTCCCAAAGTTGTCATCGAACAGCGTAGCGCAGTGGGTTAGAGGGTCCACTACGAATCTTAAGTCATGAGTTCGAATCCCGCTAAAGATTTTAAAATTTTTACCTTTCCAAAAAAATTTTAAAAGTTTTTTTTTTTTTTGGTTAAATATTGTAAAAACTGAAAATTCTAAACCAGTGAAGGTATTTCAATTAAAATATACTATAATTCACATTAATATAGACAGATGTCCCATACATGTACCACCTTAAATCACACACACACACACACACACACCCTCACCCACCCACCCACCCACCCCCCCCCACACACACACACACACACACACACACACACACACACACACACACACACACACACACATATATATATATATATATATATATATATATATATATATATATATATATATATATATATATATATATATATATTCACTGATATAATCTGCTACATCTACAAAACTATCTGTATGCACAATTAAATATATTTATCTTACGTGATCTTTGATTGTGGTCAGTTTGTCTGTTGATGTTACTGGCGTAGACGGCGTTTGCACCTGTTTGTTGTTATTGTGTCTAAAGAAAATTTCATAACATGATATGATTTCTTAAATATTATACCGCAATATAGAATATTTTCGACAGTGAAAAACAGATAAAACAACTACCTTCAAACGTCCATATTCCTTTTGCCTCGAACCCAAAGAGATCCCAATTGTAACATTAGACAAAGGGTTTTTGAGTTGGAAGTCCAGCATAAGGTCCCTAAATACTGAGTCTATATTTCCTACTAAAATTCTACCATCCTTCCTGCTTATGACAAATTCTTTGATATCTTACAATCAAGAACCTCTCCGTATTATTTATCTCGTCATGGTCCCTGTATTGGTAGTCGTTTGGGATGAGCACTCTTATTTCAGGAGTTGCGGCAACTTGTCCTTTAAAACAATTTTTGGTATTTTAAAGTATAGTCATTAAAATCAACTCATACTAGGATAACATGTGGTTGTTCTATGCCGTCATGATTATGCAAGTTAATGTTCATATATTCATTTTTTAAACGTTTTGAAGTTTAAATGAAACCTATGTATTTACACTATTTCTGTCTTCTTGATTCTACGTTAAGATAGATCATAATTTATATTAAGGCTATCTATAAGATTAGAGAAACACCAATACATTGTGATTAACCAACATTAAATTAGATTATAAAAACAGCGTAACGTACTCACTAAGCATGTACGGAAAATACAACTGTATTTTGATATCTTTTTGAAAGACTATATTTTTCATATCTAATAGATACATGTAGATAGATAGATAGATAGATAGATAGATAGATAGATAGATAGATAGATAGATAGATAGATAGATAGAGAGACGGACGGACGGACGGACGGACGGACGGACGGACGGACGGACGGACGGACGGACGGACAGACAGACAGACAGACAGACAGACAGACAGACAGACAGACAGACAGACAGACAGACAGACAGATAGATAGATAGATAGATAGATAGATAGATAGATGTAGATAGAGTGATAGAAAAAAACCTTTCAAACTGTTTTGTCTTTTACAAAAGAATGTATTTCCTGTCGTTTTAAAGAAGTAAATAAATTAAGATAAACAAAACTTCAGAATTGTTTGTGTTGACCCTACAAAAGATTATATTATCTTATGATACAAACACAATCATAAATAACAAAGCCCCACGTCATTCTTCTAAACACGAGATCAGTAAACTGTTTACAAATGAATGAAGATAATAAACAGCTAAATAAAACTGACTTGCATGACTTAATGGTATAATTTGTCAATCTGTAGAAAAATAGAATTACAAATACAGATCGTATTGTTGTGGGTCATGCGGCTAACCTTCAAGATCCAAAGCTTTTATTTCTAATAAATAAGAATTTATTTTAAAAAATATTTGTTTATCTTCTATCTATTTATTAAGGTCTTCTGTTTCCAATGGACGACCTTATTGTTTTCCTATTGTTTTTTTTCTTCTTTTTTTCTCCAAATGTTGTGCAAGCAATTTCTCGAATACTATTTGACCGATCTTTTTGTCATTTGTTGACAGATACTAAGACATGATCAAAACTTCATACGTTTTTTAAATTTTTGATGTTGTCATTTATGGTACCTATTTACTGATTATTTTACAATTTTTAAATACCCATTTAGTGCAGCTATAAACTATGAAACTATCAGCGATATGAATATATACTTTTCAAAATAGATAGATTATAGTTGGAAGTTGTGCAATATTTAGTGGTTTTACGCAAGTGCACCATTTCTTGGAGCTTGCCTACGCACGAAAATTTGGGAGGAATCTTGAATCAAAATTTTCATGCGTTTTGATCAGTATCCTTTTTCCAGTTAATATTTTGTTAACACATACATACAACAAAAGTTGTAGAGTTTCATAAGTTTTTTTTTTCAACGAAATCAAGAAAAAGGGGCTGGCCCCTTTAATTAGGGACCAAGAGACTCGTAAAATCTATTACAGATAACTTAAATACGATAAAGATTTTCAAATGCATGCAAAGTTCTTGAACGTAACAATGCCTATTTGAAAAAAAAATGACCACACTCATTCATTACGTACACGTAATTAGGGATTTTATCGGCCAAAGTCCGTAAACTTTTACGCAATATATACTGAGAAAGGGCATATTTTGTTACGCATTATAGATGAGAAAATGTCTGCATTGGTGATTCTAATCGATTCCACTAATCAAAATACCAATGTCTGTCTTCATCAAGGATCTACAGGCCTAGCACCTATAATATTCAATCATTTGTGTCTGAAAAATGAACAACAATTTTAGATTGGTGTAAGAACAAAACATATTAGTATTTTGGGGACCTTTCTTATGAAATTAAGAAAAATGGGCTGGCCCCTTTAATTAGGGTAAAGGAGAGTAGAAACGTCTATTGCAAGTAACTTAAAAACGATCAAAATTTTGTTATGCAAAATAGAAGTAAAGTTATAGATCGTAACAATATCTATTGAAAACTCATTGTCGCACTATTTTATTAGGGATTTTTAGGGGACTAAAAGCTTAAATGCACCATATTTTAAAAAGAAAAACAGTTCGATGAGCCTATATTGTAAAGATATTGGCCTTCCTGTACATTATATGAAAGTCAGGGGGAGGGGGGGGGGGGTCTAAAGTTAAATCGATATTTCACTGTTCGTTACGAAAAATTGGACGGAAGACCTACTCGTTACTCGTAAAAAAATCGTATCTAGTTTATCATATTTTTTTTTAAAATGATCATTCAATTATCTTTTAATATCCACAAAAGTGTGAATTTATATTTTTAGACGGCTCTTATAAAGATAAACTTTTATACCCTTTGTATATAATAGCATCATTCAATACACTTATATTATGAATATCAACATGCAAACAACTTCAACATGAAAAAAAAATATGTTAAACGTAAAAATGAGATTTTATAAAAAAAGGAAACTTACCTAAAATCAAAGTGAAGCAATTACCAAAATATGAAACCCGCTTTGACTTAAGCCATGCCTATCCCATTCACTTGCCATTTTGTAAGTGATGAAAAGTAAACAACAACGTGTTAGCTGACAGTGACTTCGGCGTGTGGTTATTACGTGTGTGTCCGGCTCGCTGTCCACCACTGTGTTTTCATTTTTTTTTACATTTCGGTTGGGACAGTAAACACCCCTGTTATATATTCATTATCACGTGATGTCGCAAGCCCTTTTTTGTAAACAAAAACAAAAAATCTAGACAGACACAGACGAAATTAATGTTTCGATTCAAAAGGTCACCATGGGGTAATATCGGCGTTCTATTTTAAATATTTTTTTATTCACTGATCAGGTTTTAAAATATTTGTTTATATGGTGTTATTTTTTTCGCAAGAAGGGTGATGAAAAAAAAGATTTTCATACTGTTTAATTTGTAAACAAACTTGCGCCTATCGTTCATCTCATATGTTTTTTCTCTCGATTATTTTTTTTTGCGCTCCTGAGAAAATATATACATCGTTTATAGATATGCATAAGAAAATACCAATTTAACAATACTTTAAATAACCGTAGTACTCAATTGTTATCAATGAATAATGTGTATTTGTCTCAATGTTTTCTTTTGTACAGCTCATAGTATAATAATATATTCCACGTGTCTTTTGAACAAAATTCCATTATTTTTAAATCAGATCTGAATATTAATTAAAGGCATATGCATATATTAAAGTTTTAAAATGCTAATTTTCTTCTAGGACTTGGAATTACGACTCTGTGTCTGTTTAAAATACAGTTTAAATTCGGTAGCAAAAATACAAAATGAAAAAAAATTTGAACAAATTTAAAATTATTATAGAAATATTTTTGATTAGTGTGTTGAATAATAGCAAAAATAGACAAATAATTTTTAATGTTTCTCGATTCCTTAATATTTTCTTAAATGAAGATTGGATGTCGATAATAATATTTGTTTAAATAACTGTTATCCCTTTGTGTTAAATAAACTGCTTATTTTTTTTGTTATATGTATTTTGAACATAAGAACCATTTGTTTAATTTTATGACAGTTTCGGGTACCTCTACATTCATCAAACATGAAAGGCTAGGCAAATCATAACTAGAAGCCTAGTGTTCTCTGAAAATATACATCTAAACGGTGTCTATCATCGTAATGGTCTTTATAAAAAACCATAAAACTTATCCTTTTAATACTTTTAATTACTTTTTTGTAAATTTCTCCAAATATATATTTCTAAAGTGGTTTTAATCATTTATAACGGCGATTCATAATTTTGACAGGCTTTTTAAAATTGTTTTTTTTTTTTCATATTCATTTAAGCTGTCGTATTTAATCATATCTAATCATTTGAAGTGTATTTATATGAAATAGCTGATATGGTATATTAAAAGGATTAATGTAATACAAGTCGACTTACACACCGTTGCAAATTACTAGAAAACTAGTAAATCAAATCAATATTCTGATTTAGATATATTTATTTCAGTAAACATTAGCAGTTTCAACATTCATTGTCGAGTTCTTGATCTGCCATGTTTGCAACGCCGCTTTTTTGTTTCGGTGTTCAATGTCATATGTTATAGGTCCAGGTTTGTGTGAGTTGCAGGGACTGAAATCGAGTCGTAATGATGCTCGCCTATTTGATCCAATCCGTGCTGTCGTTCTGATTCAAAGTTTGTGTTTGTTTCATAATTTGCTAATTGGTCTAAAAATAAAAAAAAAACATTTTAAACTATGATGTAATGTGATTGATGTAGTAAGCTAAATTATTAATACATTGTCCAAAAATCATAAAATTGAAATAAATATTTACAATGTATATAAATCTAAGCTTTAACAATGTCTACGAACTACGAATTGTAGTGTGGTTGTCACCACGGCGGTGGTGTTGTTTTCCTGGACTACCCCATCGAGGGGCTATGCAGGTTTCACTTGAGACACCTGTTCTGCGAATAGCACAGGATGAGGCTCTACCGTTCTCTCAGCTGGTTTATTGATATTCGGTGATAACGAACAGTGTACAAATTCAAAAGTCCAAAGGAAAATTATAAGACAGGAGCAGAGCAAACACGGACCCCATAAATACAGGTAGGATCATGTGCCATGGAGGAGTGAACATCCTTTGCCGACCGGTCACACCCACCGTGAGCCCAATTTCAAATAGGTGAAAATGTCAATATCGGGATAATTGTCGTAATTTGGGGAAAATATCCTGGGAAAATCGGAGAAAAATCCATCGACAATTCGGTATTCAAATAATAGTCAAAAGCAGAGCAATCCCGGACCTCTGGAAAACCTTAAAGGCAGGATCAAGCGCCATGGAGGAGTGAACATCTTCTGCTGACCGGTCACACCCGCCGTGTGCTCTTTGCCGTAATCAGGAAAAACGGAAAAGTCCGTAGACAATTAGGTGATTAGTTATGGTCTAATAATTATGAAAAAGTCAGTCGGCATGCGACCCAGTGGAAGATTGTATTTGCTGACAAGGTCAACATTTTATTGATGCAGGTATTAAAGAAATATTTCGACCAGTCAGAAGCGCTAATATCTCGTTACAATAAGACGATAGCGCGTTTTTGTTTTTGTTTTGGGGTACCAATATTCTAATGTCTAGAGAATTTATATAAATATATTATATATTTAAAAACCTTAAGTTTGTAAATGAAAGCAGTTTTGACCCCCCCCCCCTCCCAATAAAAAAAAAATAAAATATCATTATTCCAGTTTTTATGTCTAGAATGGTAAATTAATGCTTCATATGCTTGACAAAACTTTGAATGTCAAGTTACATATGAAATACAGAGATCAAAATTATTTCTTATGTATATAAGCTGAAGTCCGGACCCCCCCCCCCCCCCCCCCCCCCACAAACACTCTCCTGGAAAACTCAAATTTCTTAAATGTATATAGTAAAATTACCGAATATATGACTCGGACCCTCACCACCATCCCACCCATGGCAAACCTAAATATCCCTCGGACCACTTCTTTCTCCCTGGAAAAAAATCTGGATCCGCGCATAAAAACGTTCCCTGTTATTCAAGGATACGTTTTCTCCAGGTTACGATTTCTCCAGGGTACGATTTCTCCTGATATCTTTTCCACGCCATCAAGCGATAATTTAGTGCATGACTGTTTAGTGCATGTCTGTTGGCTTTGCATCTGAAGGACTAGGCTAATGAGTGTTGCTAAAATTCATGAAACGATTTTTAATGATTATCTGCAGTTAGATGGATATATCTTGTTGAAATTGATATGTAATATGTAGGCCCCCAATGTTACGTCATTGAAAACCATGAAAATCAGAAGAAAAATGCGAAACTTGCGGTTAGGACTGCTGTGTTGACTTCACACAGTGAAATTGCAAGCTACAGACGAGAGGTAAAATAACGCAAAAGGTAGGTGGATAGGACATAGTAAACTATACACCGGCGAATTATGAAAAGGTTGAAATCTCAGAAAAAGCACTATGTATAGAACTTTACTCATTCTGACAAGTTATTTTCCTCAGAAATTGGTAATTGGCCTTATAAGTAGTGAACTAAAGGTATTTGTGCTGAATGGGAACAGAGGAAATTCTAGTTACAGGGTTCCGAAGACCCACATCTCCTGGCTACGGTGAATTGTATCAAAAACTGTTCCCTGCCACCTTAAAACATTGCAATTTACGGCACGCAAATCATTGCGCTAGTTTTGGACTCATTTACTTTTTTTTCACCTTAATTCTGTCGAAATAATTTTTTTTCACCCAATATTCTATCAAAAATTACATGTGGTGATAACGAATAGTGTTCAAAATCAAAAGTCCAAAGGAAAAATACAAAACAGGAGGAGAGCAAACATGGACCTCTAAAAAATTAAAGGTAGGACCATGTGCCATGGTGGAGTGAGCATCCTTTGTTGACCGGTCACACCCACCGTATGCCCTTTGTCGTAATCGTGAAAAACGGAAAAATGCGTAGACAATTGCGTGATCAATTATGGTCTAACAATAAGTTTAAAAACGTTAGTTAGCTTGCGACCAAGTGGAAGGTTATATTTGCTGACAAGGTCGTTGTATCGACCATAAAACTCACGAAAAGATGACTTCAATCGAGATTATATTGTTTAAAGAAAATTTTTCATACAAATACCTGTATCATGATGCTCTAAAAGAATGTATATAAATTATGTATATTATTATTTCTTATTCTTTTATGTTGTCAAATCTATAAGCATATCCTACTTTTTTTAAAACTCCAGATGGCGAGTGGTATAATAAGTCAACTTATTAGTGTATATCAAGTGATGATGAAGAACATATTTGGTTTTCCTGAACAAATTATTTTGATAATTTAAATTAAATATCGTTTTTAAATAATAAAAGTATATAAAATGTTGTTAAGAATTATTCATGGTAAAGTATCAAGTACAGTTCAGCAGATTTCTACGCTAGTGCAGCGTCATTTTCCCCCCATATGTCGACGAGAGAAGAGATCTAACTGTTAACAATTTGTTCGATGTAAGTATGATTGTGTGTGTTTGCTACGGATATGAAAAACTATATACAGCGATTTCTTAATAAATTCGGTGTTTATAACTTCAAAATCAGCTAAGCAGAGTGAAAATTCAAGTAATTTCAAAGTCAGATATCTTGGATACGGGGTAACCAATTTCTATTCTTGTTTACAGCGGGGGCCATTTCTCTTCATGTTTAAAATGAAGAAAAATAACCCCTAGGTCTTTTTTCTTCAAAAAATACAATTATTCTACAGCTAGGGTTGTCTTTATTCTACGTCGAAAAATGACCCCGGGTCATTATTCTACGGGGGTCATTATTCTTCTTTACACCGGCAGTGAGTGCATGGTCCTATACCCGAGGTCATTTTCCTTCATGTGTCTTTATATTGTTTATTATAATGAATAACGCAAATTTCTTGGCAACATTAAGTTCTATCTTGATGATAAAAACGATCAGATATAAGCATACATACTCTTTTTCTTGCAGAATTTCAAACTCAGCAACATATCAATCACCATCCCAACAATCAGCACAACTCCAACTAGTCATACAAAAGTTGTAAAGATATACATTTACTGGTACAATAAAACCTGTCATAATACCACAAACATCATTTTGATCAATATTAACTATGATTAAGATATGATAAAGATATAAGCATTATGTTATTTTTTCAATATTTTTATATCATTATGATATACCTTTAAGGTGTATAAAAAATTATCAGTTGAATAACTTAAAACACGTTTGAAATAAATCGGGAAAGGGGGTGGGGGTGGAGGAGTTCAGTAGTAAAACCTTTAAGAAAAATTGTCTATTTCACCAATGAATACCACGGGTACCCTCTATTGTGTTAATTAAATATACAAATTAAGAGTTTTTTTTAATAAATGTTAAAAAGAAATGAAAAAAATAAACTGGTACATAAACTTGTGAAATGAAAAAAATAAATAATGCCAGTATAAACGTCTTTGATGGCATGGACATTTACTTCATGGCTATATATTAGGACAGATACGATAAACTGTATGTTTGTACTCTTATCATATAAAACAACATAAAATGCCAACATCAGCAACGCCTATCGTCGTTACTTCTCTTGCATCGACCAAAGCATCACTTATTCAGTTATATGCCAAATAAGTAGCATCAATCGGGGTATTGATGCATTCTTGTCACACTGACCTATGTATCTGCGTGGTTTTAATTTCAAGAGAATACTTAAACATGGCATGGTGATTATCCACAAATCAATTTATCTTAATCAATATACATGGGAGATAAATTAAAAAAAGAATGAAAGCATACCTGAT
Organism: Magallana nippona; assembly: GCA_033439105.1. Lineage (NCBI taxonomy): Eukaryota > Metazoa > Mollusca > Bivalvia > Ostreida > Ostreidae > Magallana > Magallana nippona. The sequence goes on along the minus strand of CM065919.1, from coordinate 1,510,420 downwards.
GCGACAATTGTTCCAATAGAATAAGACGTGATCGGCGTTACTACATATTTGGTGCACTTGTAACACCGGCCGGTATATCTGTGATGGTTCATTTTAAGAATATATCAGTTTGAAAAAAAAGTTAATCTAAGCACACAAACATTGTCCATTTTCGTTTTCCTGGTAAATTGCTAAACAAATAAACATACCTTCAAATACCCAATTTCCAGAAAACCCAAATCCTGTAGATATTCCTACTTTTACGTCATCTAGATTATAATTTAAAGGAAGGCTAAGAATTATATTTGATTTCGCAGCTGTTGTGTCTCCTTTCTTTACAAGAATTTGACCGTCTCCCCAATACACAGTAAAACGGCGATATTCTCCACGATCCAAAACTGCTCCGAGGGCTGTCACGGAGCATATGCCTTGTGGAATAAGCCGTATGCACGACAGGGTGTTAAAAAATCCCCCTATGACGATCTCAATGGGTTCTCCTTTAACTGGGGACTTTAACGCAATATGAGCATCGCTAGGTGCTTGCACTTGGAAAGTGATGAAAGTAGATCCATTGGATGGAATTCCATAATCGTTTAGGTACGTATATCTATATTCCGTTGTCGTAGAAAAGCGTGTTTGCACGCAAAATACATCTTAAATTACAAAAGCTCATTTTTATAAACTGTATTTTGAGTAAATGATGAGATGAAAAATTGAAAGTTCAATTTAACATAAAATCAACAAATCACAGTTTAAAGTTTAATACTGGTATTACCTCTTACATGCATGGCTGATATCACAATATATACTTTGAATACAAATCCCATATTGGTATCAGGCTGGTATGATAAAATAAACCGTAATAATAAAGTTGTTGACTTTATAAGAGTTTGTAATAGGTACTTGTTATTATATATCGTTTCCTTCCTCTGATTCACTCACTTATCACTCGAATTATGTTGAGGTTTTTGATGCGTTGCCTTTTTTAAGCGGTAAGGTTAATACGATGTGTTTCTGTTGTTGAATAACCAATATCTTCATCACTGAACACAAACGCGTCCTGATGTTTCTCTAACAGACCTTCCTAATTTTGGCATTGTTTTGTTTTTCAGAAAATTCCACATACCATTTTACGTTTTGTCTTGACATGTAAATTCTCTGATTTTATTTATCCTCTTTAAAAATTTCAACTTTATATTCATCCTCTGATGACTAGAGTAATTCTGCACTATGAACCACTGAAAATTAAATTGCGAATCATAAGATGGATTATAAAGTAAAAAGAAGAAAAATGGTTTAAAAATCTAGGTTGTAAAAGTGGCAGGGCATTTCTATTTTTGTGTTTATATGACATTTGTAAACGAGAATTCCGTTTAAGACACTGCATTTTTATTAAATGTACTAAATGTTTTGTGTTCAATTCAATTCAATTCAATTTTGTAAAATGACATTGGGGAAATAATTATGTTTTAAAGAATTATACTTAACCTTCACAAGTTTATGTGTGGGTTTTCTGCGATTTAAAGATTAATTGTTCATTAACTTTTAGAGTCTTTCGACCATGGAATGATTTCTGTAGATTCGTTATCACCTTAAATACCATGTTTAACATATAAAAGCATTAAAAATTTCTATGAGATATCTAAAATTTTCTCTCTTTTTTTTAATTATTCATCTATTAAAATATAACTTTGAAAGGAATATGGAGAAAAAAGTTGACAATATTCGTCCGAACTTTTGAGCACGTCTCTTTATGTCAATTCTATAAATTATTTTATACTACTCCTAAAACCAAATATATTATATAGGTTTAGTCATAGAGATAGAATATCGAATTAATGAGTAAGTGGTACATGTACTACTCATTTCAAATCTAATAAACAGGTAATTGAATGTTTAAGACATTTATTGTATAAATAAACTCAAATGCATTAATGAAAGTAAAAAGGATCGGTAGTTTTTTGTTGTTTATTCTCATTATTTTTAATTTCTAAAATCCTAATTGAATTAATGTTGTCCATATGTCTATTTCTTTTAATTCAACAAACTTCATTTATAAACCAGTGAAGCATTAAAACTGGACCCCTGATGTTTAATAGTTGTACAGTGCAGTTCGTTAAGTGGTGTTAATGTTAGTAAGAATGTATCTTGTCAATATATCTAAATGATTAATATTATGTTTATGATGCATGTTACTCGACTTCCGGCCAGTACTGAGTTTTTGTTCTTTTTTCCTGGCATGGGCACTGTTATAGATTTCTCAATTTTCAAGTTTGCATATATATTTCTGCAAATATTCCGCCCCCTCACATGTAAATTAATTTCTTTTTTCTATCTCATAGCAAAGACAATACATCGTTGTAAAATTTAATACCTGGAATGGAAATAAAACCCAATGTAATTTGGCATTACCTATCACTTGTTTTCCATTGAGCTTAATTAATACCCGATCCTTGTTTACTTTGCAAATATTTGTGACCATATTACCTTGCTTATTACTTGACAACTGACTCTACATTTTTTACTGACCAAAGTCATTGTAAATGTGAAAAAAATGGAAACAACAATTGTGCCTATTCCCCTTTTTAAGATTTTTTGAACGCTTACGAAGTCAATTCATATTCGTAAATTTCGTTGAAAGTGAAAGTAAGCCTTATGATACGTAAATTATGAAATCTTTGGTGAAAAGATACAACAATCGATCATTGTAAAAAAGATAGACATAATTTATAGACCTCAGCTATATATAGTTTAAGTAAATACTACAAGTATATTTATAAACAGGTATAACCAATTTCTATTTATAGATCAGTGATCTTGAGGTCTATTTTTACTGAAAGGAAATTTTCTCTCAGGTTTTGATTTTGTATATACCTACCTGTGGTCTCTGTGATTAAAACAGAAAGGAACTTTACCAAAAGTTTAAGATGGCAAGTGTTGATCAGGTTTTGAGGCAAATGATCAAGGTATGTCAGTCAAAATTTCGTTTCTCAGAGAAACTTTGAAAAGTATTTGATTCACATTTATTATAAGAGAGCCCCTTCGCATAGCAACTCTTCACAAGAATAGCAACATAATAAACATAAAATCGTCATTAGTGGATAGTTATTCAAAGATTTGTTTTATGTTATTTCTGACAAAAAATCGGCTTTGTAGAATTAGTTCACTGAAGCACACTACCATGTGTTGATAATGGTAAGATATATTGATATAAGTTTAACATATTCCATAACATTTCAGACCTCGTATATAAGTATAACAATTCTCCATAACCTTTCATCTTGTACTAGAACGTTCGACCATTATTTGCTCATGATAGTGACAAATCATATATATGTAGCGATAAATCGGAATTAAAGCAAAAATTAACAACCGATTATATACATTTATAACATATTATATACATTTATAACATACATACCCGTAAATGGACGTCTACACAGTGGCTTTAGTATCATATGATTCACGAACTGTTTACTTAAAGGTGTTAACAAAGCCAGATAACGAGAGATTTAGAATAGAAAAATAAAATAAACAACATAATAGATTATCTGACCATATTATGTACTTTAAATAAGAACTGATTTCAAACCTGTTCTGAAAAGATAAATGTATAGCACACATGGGGAATTATTTATTTACCCATCCTATCACTTATTTCCCCCTTAATGAGGTATGATTACAATTATATAAAGAATATTGCCGCTGTTGTGCGTGTTACATGTATTACCCGCACAACATTGTATGTGAAGGTCTTAAATTGCACATTTCAAAACTTTATCTACCGGAGAAAAGCCAAAATGTTGATTTATGATAACTATTACTTGACAATGTGTAGCCACCTACAGTTTGATGTTTATAATGAAAGTCATGATTGAATACATGTTAGATAAATAAAACAACTTAGGATAATAAGTCAATACAAGCAGTAATTGAAAGGAAAAAGAATTATATACATCACGAAATATATAAACTACATTTTGATATCAGTTGTCGAAACTTTGTTGTAAATCAAATGAATTTCACTTTATTTATTCAGTATAAATACGCAGACATCACCAGGAGAGATGTGAGAAACGCCATTTGTCAGTTTAAAGATTTACGACCGAGTCATGACCCGTTCAGTAAGTCAATGCTTTACATTACTGTATTACTGATTTATAACATTGTTACGGTTATGTTGATCTATACAATATGGCCTTTTATACTATATAGAGATTGTTATTTATCTATATTCAAGGGTTGATCCAAAAGTAATGTCACACTATGCACCTCGCTTCTCACTGACGCTGTATTGTATAAAATGATAAATCAAAATTTTTCTTATCAAAATTTTAATTCGAATTAAAATTTTGATTAAATTTCGTTGAACACGTAACAAGATACTGATGTTTATAGCAGGATGTATACGTGACATCGTCGCGTCATGAATGTACGTCTTTTTAATGTTTGTATTTATGAATGAATTATATGCTTCAAAATTTGAAAACGCCCCAAACAATACAATATTTTGAAACATATATGATATATACTTTTTCTAACTGTTTTAAAAAAATTACGGGACTTTACCGTGAATTTCGGATATCTATGCAATACCTTTTGTCTCTAGATCAAGGAATAAAGAGGCCTGGGTGTGCGAAAAAGTGAATAGATGCATTTTTTGAAGACATACGCTCTGAAAGAAACTTAAATCTAGGTTCTTACGCCATGAGCTATATTATAAAGCTATGTTCATGACCTCTAGAAGAGACCTCGATAAACTGATTGCACATATAATAATCCAATATACTACTCCATCGATGACAAAAAGAGCAATTACTTACTTTATGAAAAAAAAAATGATTAAAACAATGTAAATTAGAGATTGTGGCCAATTTTTATAGAATACTAAATTACGAAATTCTACCAGAACGCCAAAGATCTAGAAATGACGTCGCTAGCGTGCGGCGACTATCCTTACCTCACGCTCTATAAAATAACTTATTTTCAGAAGAAATTATGATAATGCATTAAAATTTTCAGATCTGAATTGAAATAGGTAGATAATCTCAAAGCACGAATTTGTCTCACCTTAGGTCGATTTTACACGATTTTATCCCTCCTGTGACATTACTTTTGGATCAACCCTCGTAATATCATGTTTATATACTTTTTCAGTTTTTAATGATGGCAATAGAAAAGAACTTTTGAATTTGGAAGGCACAATACCTGTTACATATAAAGGTATCTACATATGTTTAATATAAACTTTAATCTAGCATATAACATTCAAATATACAAATCAATTTTATATGCATGCATTAATTGTCACATAAACATAAAAATCCGTTTCATCAAAATTCCATAAGGAACTGCATACATTTCTTGCAGTTGTATTGCTTTTACTAGTATGGAATTGATTATATGTATTATGCTTACGTTTTTACACGTTTGGAAATACTTTTCCATAGGCAGTTTATACAACATTCCTATTTGTGTTTGGATCCTGGACACACACCCTTACAACCATCCCATTGTGTTTGTCAAGCCCACGAGAACAATGCAAATAAAAACTGGAAGACATGTGGACTCCAACGGGAAAGTAGACCTTCCTTACCTACGTGACTGGCGTTATGTAAGTCAATATGAGTTAAACAAACGCAAAATTGTGAGCATTCAAATGCAGTTATCCGTTTTGAGAGAGAGAGAGAGAGAGAGAGAGACAGACAGACAGACAGACAGACAGACAGACAGACAGACAGACAGACAGACAGAGGAGAGTGTAGATATATATATAGAGAGAGAGAGTGAAAGAGATGGGAAATGAATGTACTGTTTTTATCTTTTGGTACCTACATAATTAAGTAGAACACAATCCAGAGATATGACTCTAGTTTAGATATATGATATATATGTGCTATTTGTAATTTCTTCTTTCATTTACAAGGTTTGATCAAGACGTCACTGCAAATGCGATGACATGATAAAAATTGCCGTAAAACACTAAAGGTTCATGAGAAGATATTTATAGGTCTATGTGACAATTTTAAAAAATAAACCGCCTTTTGGATTTCCAAAATAGCCATCATGTTTACAATGTAATATTATAATAATTATAATTGTGTCATATTCATTTGTATATTCTCACTATATAACTCTTTTTTATTTGTAATATTACAATATATGTTGCTAGAGAAATATTGACATGACAATAGAGTTTCAATAGACTTTCCGCAAAATTGAATATCTGACTTTTATGTTGAACTGAGAAAATTACGGCGATCTGTTTTTAAAGTCTTTCTTGGTTTTTGCTGTGTTTCCTCATATAACAAATGTTGACCCTGTTTTCGGTCAACATTGATTATATAAGCCCCCTTAAGCTTGGGACGAATATATTTCCCTTAGCTTCACGTCAGGCAATATTACATCCCTAGGGGGTTAATAAATCAATGTTGCCCTCAACCCCAGTCAATATTTGTATAATTGTGTATAACATAATATGAACGTTCTCCATCAGAAAACGAATGTTTCAACTGCAGGAAGTGCTCAAAAAATTTTATTATTGAAATATTGTACATTTTCAAACATTTTTAGCCTCAATCTGACCTGTTGGGACTGATACAGATTTTAGTCATTGTATTTGGAGAGGACCCACCAGTATATTCCAAGCAGTCACAGATGACTCAATCATCATCCCCAAACAGCTATTCTGGGGCCGGTAAATATTCTGGTGTATTATGCCAATGTATCGACCCCGGGACTACATTCAGCCCTTTCGCAGCACAGGCGCCCAAACATATTCAAGGTAAACTGTTCAGTGTTACTTAGCTTGTACATTTAACATTAATTTGGTAACTTATGTTTATGTACAATTATTTTTTGAGTCAGACTGTACTAACACGTATCAATACTTGTTTTCCCTCGAACTAATATGTCGCACTTCACTGTTTAAACATGGAACGTGACTACCGGATATATCCGGATAATATTCTTTGTCCTACGGGTGAAACTTATATTCGGCAATATGGCTAACGCTTCACCTATTTATATTGACATTTCATATTAAATACATTAGCTGCGTTACGTATAAGTTTGTTTTAGTTGGATTAGTTGCCCTTTGAAATGACATTAAGTTATAATATATACATCCACTAAATATGTTTCCCTCCAATTCTTACGGAAATTCATTGTAATTCATACTTCTGTTGAACCGGACAGGACGGAAATCTACCGCTCCGTTTAGTGATTTGTCGACCAAAGAAAAATCACCGACTGCACGAAATATTCAGGATGATGTCAGAATAAAATTCCCATAACGGTCGATATAGCTAGTTCTTTTATCCAATAATGTACATTAACAATAATTTATTCAATTTTACTTACCTTTAAACATCATGTTTTTAATTCGTTAAAGAAAATATAAATAATAAAATGCTGTCTTTGATGATTTATGCGGGTTATGTTGGTAGCGATCATTGCAGGGAGTTTTATTTTTCCTGAAATGTCTCCATCTTCATATCCAGCTTTGAAATGACGCCACTATGTTGTTTCTGGGGCTGAAAAAAATCAGAATCGAGATTTGCGGACGAAAGAGAAAACGTTTGAATGGAGTAGCAACAAAACATTGAAAGTAAAGAAGGATGCAGCAAATATTTTCAAAGGGTATTTTAAATGGGGATAGTGAGAATTTGGAAGAGGTTGCTTATAAAAAACTGGCCATCATGTTAGACCACTTTTACATGGATTGCGCAGATCGTCGCTCCTTTTGAATAAATATTTACTTGATAGTTCTCGAAAAAAAACACTTATTAGGGCTGTTACTGGAAAAAAACTACGGAAAAATTGTGGATGTATTAATTTCATAGACAATTTGTGGTTTAAACTGGCGAAAACTTGATCATGTTAATTTCAGCCCTGTTAGTTTCTCTATGTCTATGAATCATAATCGGTTTTTCTTAGATAGAGGAGAAAATAGGCGTTAGAAGTAAATGTGTGATATAGTTTTATATATTTCAGGCTACAATTTAGACATCTTCTACCAAACAATGGAACGGTTCGAGCTTGACGACATAATGGATACATTAATAGAACACGGTGTCGATTGCGTGGAGACGTTTTGTTCTATGACTGAGTCCGACTTTGAAGAGATTGGACTCAAACTAGGTCAGAGAAGGAAGTGTATCCTAGCTGCAGAACACATAAAAAATTATGGCATTAATGGATAGAAAAAACCCAAAGAAATCAAGAAACAAACTGCACTCATAATTTGCAAATCCTAAAATTATATATTCTGTTAAAAAATGTTTCCTCAATAGGTTAAGTTGGAATTCATATACATCTAATAATAACTCTACGTTGAATGTTTAAAACCATGGAATTCTGGGAAATTGATTAATGATTTATTTTAGCCCGATGCTAACTTATGTAGTAATTTGAATCTTTAATGGTTTGCTGGTCTGTTTGCACATGACAAACCTGTATCGTAGATTGCGGCATATAGTATGATTTCACAGGATGAAACTGTGCCATTCAGTTAACTGAAATGTGACTGAATGGCATACCTATGCCATTCATCACATTTCCAGACCTTTTAGTTAACATTCAGTTGACAGGATGGCAGAGCTTCATTATGTGTGTGAAATTATAAAAATTTAGAGGAATTTGATTGATCGCTCTTTTTTAATCCTCTGTTCAAATATCTTTAATATCGACCCGAGTGTCAACATGAAATGTTATACATGTTTTATATCTTTGTTTTTTAATCCAATTAAGAATACACGGCTATATATGCGCATTAAAGACAGATGATTCTATTGATAAATAAAATCATAGATCATTCTACCTACTTGTGAAATGGTTTCAAAAATGTATTGTTTGCTATTTTTGTTAAAAGGTGGCAAATAAAGAGATGTTTGATTATGTTTAAGAACCAAAACAATGTTTGAATATTCTAGCTTGTGAAAGTATGAATCCATTCTATAATATTATATGTGTTGGTATGAATATTGTATGTGACTTATGACACTGCATCTTTATTAGATGAACAGTTACTGCAATATATTTGAAGAATAAATCGCAGGAAGTACATATGTATCAAAAAGTATGTCTTTTCTTTACAAATTTATGTGTGGGTTTTTGCAATTTAATAACTATATTGATTTATCTATGGAGTTCGTCGATCTTGGAATAACTCATGTAGATTAACCATCACTTAAAATATCATGTGTAACATATAATAACCGTAAGAGTTTTAATATATTTTACATCTTTTTTTTTATTATTTCATAAATGTAAACTTGGAATCAACATATACAAAGGCGTGTTGAAAATGTCCATCTGAATCCTTGAGCACGTCTTTTTGAAAGCTACTTATTATCTAAAAATAACAAAATAATTTATGAAACCAAATATGTTTTTGTAACACCAAATCAGTAAAGTTATATATATATATATATATATATATATATATATATATATATATATATATATATATATATATTGTATATATATAGTAGGAGGTGTCTTTGCCAAGCTCATTTAGACATATAGACAGATAACCAGGTTTTTTTTGTTAATCAGTTAAATGAATTAGCAAAACGATGTACACTACTGTAAGAACATGCTAATTGATAGGGTTAAATCTAAGAAAGCTTTTTATCCTTTACTGTCATTAAATTTTGTATTCATTGCTTTTTCACGGAAGGTCTTGGCATAAGGTAGTTACTATCAACATAATAGTTTGGTTGACCGTCCTTTGTCTTTTGTTTTGTGTTTGACAATCTTCCTTCGCTATGTTGCTTGGTATGGGATGTTGATAAGTAATTGGAATCATGCTGCAAGTCCTCGCCAGAAGCATCTAACATACGTAGATACATGTTTTTATCTTCTAAAGGTTCTGCGGTATCGTAATATGCACCGTTTTCATGCACTGTTGCAATATCGAGAGTGCTAATGTCCGTGTAAAGGTTCTCTTCTGGGTAGTTGTTGCGTATTATTTCGTAGGTGCTCATTTCTTTCGCATTAAATCCTGGGTTAATGATTTCGATATTCGGACTTGGACCTGGAAAATAACAAACACCAATCATAAGCTGACATGTTTATGTTTCAAAGCAATGTTTTGATATGTTTGTGTTTTTTACTTATTATTAACGTGTCATATCGTTTCATATGTGCATCATTAGTTTTTAAAGAATAAAAGTATTTTGAAAAGAAAATTCATAAGTGTCCATGAACAAAAAAACTTTGCTTTTGAGCTGCATGTATGATCCATTCTTTAATTATTTACCTGGACGACGAATCACTCTCCGCCACAGGATGGCGCCTACTACCACACAGGCAATGATAGCTAGAACGGCAGCAGTTGCTCCAACGGCCGTGTAGCTGTTCGTCATTTCAGACGATTTGTTTTCAACATTGATATCTTGTGCGTTTTCTGTAATAAAAAATAAATATGATAAAGTATATAAATCCAAATAATGTAATAAAATAGAATCAATGAATCTTTTGACCATTTCAATATATGTATATCTTGATAAAAACTATATCCACAAAACTATCAACATGCATTATTATATATATTTATCTTACGCGATCCTTGATGTGTGGTCAGTTTGTCTGTTGATGTTACTGGCGTGGGCGGCACTGTTGTACCTGTAGCGTTTGTTCTTGTGTCTAAAGAAAATATTATTACATAATTATTATAATTTCTTTAACATTTAAACGTAATATAGAATATTTATGGCAGTAAGAATAGATAATAGAAACACCTTCAAACGTCCATATTCCTGTTGCTCCGAACCCGGTAGAGATCCCAATTGTCACACCAGACAAAGGTTTTTTGAGTTGAAAGTCCAGCATAAGGTCTCTAAATCCGGAGTTCATATGTCCTACCATAATTCTACCATCCTTCCAGCTTATGATAAACTCTTTGAAGTCCTTACAGTCAAGAACCTCTTGGTCGTATCGATCTCGACATGGTCCCTGTACCCGAGTTCTTAAGCAGGAATAAGAGTTACTCCAGCCGCCTAGAACAATTTCAATGGGCCTTCTATTACTCGGTTTTAGCAACACGTGGGCGTCATTGCAGGCCTGGACTTTGAACGGTAGGTATGTCGACCCCTGGCTAGGGATTTCATACTTTGTTAGGTACCAGTATTGGTAATCGTTTGGGGTGAGCACTCTTATTTCAGGAGTTGCGGCAACTTGTCCTTTAAAACAATTTATGGTATTTAAAAAGTAAAGTGATGAAAAATCAACTCATATTGGATAAAGTGTGTGTTTTTTATGCTGTCATGGCTATGTGAATGAGTTTTCATATTTTTTGAGTTGCTTTTTCTTTTTTACACGTTTTGAAGTTAAAAAAAACAACAACATATATTTATGTACTTAAACTATTTCCAGCTTCTTGATTCCACGTTAAGATAATTAATACTTTATATTAAGGCTATACATAAGATCAGAGAAACACCATGGCATTTTGTTCAACATTAAATTAGATTATTTGGTTGGTTGGTTTTTTTATACGTTTTGAAGTGTAAAAAAATACATGTATTTAAACTATTTCCAACTTCTTGATTCCATATTAAGATAAATAATACTTTATATTAAAGCTATAGATAAGATCAAAGAAACACTTTGATATTGTGTTCAACATCAAATTAGAGATTATTTGGATTTTTTGTACGTTTAGACGTTTAAATAAAATACATATATTTAAACTATTCCCAGCTTCTTGATTCTACGTTAAGATAAATAATAATTTATATGAAGGCTATAAATAAGATCAGAGAAACACCTTGACATTGTGTTTAACATTAAATTAGATTATAAAAACAGCGTAACATACCAAGCATGTACAGAAATACAGTTGTATTTTGATGTCTTTAAAAAATCATATTATTTATGTTTAATACATAGAAAAAGAAAAAGATAGATAGATAGATAGATAGATAGATAGATAGATAGATAGATAGATAGATAGATAGATAGATAGATAGATAGATATAAATTTCTAAGTGTATTTTGTTCTCCTTTACAAATGACTTTTTTCGTTTTAAGAAAGTAAATAAATTAAAAATAAAAACATATATAAAATATCAAAACTGTATTTTGTTGGCCTTAACAAAATAATACATTTTCTTATGATACAAACAAACTCATAAATAACAAAACCACATGTATTTCTTCTAAACACGAGATCAGTACAAGTGTAAACAAATAACTAAGGTTAAAATACAACTCAGTGGACTTGCATAACTTAATGGTATAATTTGTTTTTTCTGTAGAATAATAGAATAACATAAGTAGTTTTCATTGTCCTGGGTCATGTAGCTAACCTTCAAGATCTATAAAAGCGTTTTTTTTAAAAAAAATAGATATGAAAGCCATTAAACATGAATTATTTTTTTTAAGTATTTGTTTATCTTCTATATATTTATTTATTACCCTTTTTATGATCATTTCACGATCTTGTAAATCATGTAATATCCACAAAAATAGAGTTTATATTTTGAGACAGCTCTTATAAAGATATACATTGTGTATGTACATAAAATATTATCATTCAATATACTTACATTATGAATATCAACCGACTTATAAATAAAAGAATATCTTGAAAAATAAGATTTTTAAAACTTACCTAAGATCAAAGTGAAGCACATTACCAACATATGAAACAGGCTTTGACTTAAGCAATGTCTTTCCCATTCTCCTGCCATTTTGTAAGTGATGAAAAGTAAACAACAAAGCGTTAGCTGTCAGTGACTTCGGCGTGTGGTTATTACGTGTGTGTCCGGCTCGCTGTCCGCCACTTTGTAATTAAGGAAACGAGATGGCAAGCTCTTTCCGGTAAAGATTACATGTCTTTATATGTATATCCAAACAATAACCTTAGTATCGTCATTGTAAAAATAAAAACAACTTGTAAAATAGTACGGAAATATTTTGAAAAGATTTGAAAAGAATATTTCTATATTGAAACATTTGTTTTTATTTTTTGTCTTATAATTGTTTGACGAATTTCATATTTAAATCTTATTTCAATTAAGATATTTTCCTACATTCTACAATTGATAATTGGGGTTTGTGTTAAAGCTATAAATGCCGTATTAATTGAATGTTTTCGAAGTATATAATGAATATTTTCGAAGAAAGAGATGTTTTCGTTTTTAATCATTCTACTTAAGCTATTTAAACTTTCGGCAATTCATACAATTTGATTGAAACGCTTTTAAAAGTATTTTATATGAAATTCACTTTTTTACATTCCGGTAGGGACTATGAACACCTCAGTTTAAAGTATTCATTATCACGTGATGTCGCAAGCTATTGCAGTTTGTACACAAGAAGTCGACACAAAAGCATTGATAGTAGACTAAAGTATTTCGAGACATAAAAAAACAGAGACAGGAGAAATATCGACGCTCTATTTTATTTAGTTCTTTCTTCTCTGATCAGGTATTTTAAAACTGATGGTTTTATATAGTGTTAATATTTTTTTTTCGTAAGACAGTTATGAAGAAATTGATTTTCATGCTGCTTATTTTGCAAACAAGCTTTCTATCATGCCTCATTTCCCATGCTTTTTCTCTCGATTACTTTTTCGCGCTCTTGCGAAAATCTGCACATTATTAATAAATATGCATTAGAAAATAACAATTCATCTTACATTAAATAACTTTAGTACTGAATTATTATGTTCATATCAGATTGATAGAATTGAAACCAGATAAAGAATTCATGGTACATTCTTTTAATGAGTCTCTTATTTATCAAAGTAAGATAAAGTTGCAAAATTCTTTACAAAATTGTTTCTGTTTTGATAGAGCTAGATTATCGTTGACATTTTAGCATTAAGCATTATTATATAGTTTTATTATCATTTGGGAAAATTCTCCATTTCAAAACCTAAAATAAATGGATTTTTTATTTTGCATGATGTCAGTTCATATCTGAACAAATATCTGGTTTTACGTTTCTTTTAATTAAAAAAAAACCCATTATATTTTTAAACAAAATCTGAATCTAAAAATCAATTAAAGTCATGTACATATATTTAAGATTTAAAATGTTTCTTTTGTTCACAGACTTACGGAATTACTCAATGTTTGCTTATAATACAGCTGAATTTATTTTGGTAGCAATACAGGTATAGTCTGTCCCAAGATAATGATGAAGCATATTTGGCCGATTTTGAAAAAAATACACATACCCGCGAAAGAAGTGCCATTGAAATCGATGAAAAGGAAAATTTCCAAGATATCTTCATTGACACATTATCATTTTTCACTCATAAAAGTTCACAGGAACGAAAACAGATTTCTTACGGAGAATTATAATGGGGAATGTTTACATCTTATCTCCATTCGGAAGTCACTCGGAATACCTCGCGCAATTTTTTAACGTTATCATCCGGGTCTGCTTCAATACAAAATCCCCGTAGACATTACATTTTTTAGCCGTGTATTTAAATATGATCAGCTAGAGGGGGCGTTTCAAAGAGAAATCTTGGAAATTTTTCATACTTTTGAATGAACATAGTTTGAACCCTGAGGTATTTATAAATATCGAGTAATTAAGCAAAATGTGAATCCAGGATATCTTGTGACAGAGTATAATACAAAAGTAGTTTTTCAACAAAGAAATAAGTTCGGTTGTATATGTAATATTATAAATGCCTAAAATTCCAACATTTTTCAAGCTGTTTATAAAAAGTAAATAAATGCATAATTACAAATATGATGTCAAGTGTAAGCGATAAATCATGCAAATTTTGCAAAGTGTTGCTAAGCAACACAAGCATCCGCTAAATACACGATGTTTACCGGAAATTAACATATTCAAGGCAATTTTTAATATAAGATTTAAAAATGTATATAGAGCACAGCCCTCAAGCAAAATGAAACATCATTCATTAAAATATAATTAAAAAGAGAAAAAAATTAATAAAACATAATTACATTTTGCTCGAGGCCTGCGCTGAGAGTTAAATTTCCCGTTTTGTGACGAGCTTTATATAGTGGTGGTTTCAGACAGGATGTAACGGATAATGCGGTTATTATCGCTGTGTAATCAATTATCGATGACAACAATCCGACATGATAAGATGAATTTATCTTCAGTAACTTTTATTACACACAAAACAAACAAATAACATTTTTTTTTTTAAAAATGATAAATTATTATTATGATAATGAATATACGACGTGATGATTGATGTTTTCCTTGTTTTCCCTTACTTGTAAGTAAGTTTTGTATAAGTTTGTTCCTCATTCATACTACATACTTTGTGCTTCTGGAAACAATTCTTGCAAATTATCAAAAAGAAGATAGTGTTTAGATTCGCCATACTGAACTCTTGAGGTCTCGAAAGGCCTTTTGTAACGAAGTAACACTGTTTTCCACCGCATAATATTCTTATGTGTTTACACACAAGAAAATATATCATTACTTCAACACAAAGTACCGTATTTTTATAGAAACGTTCGGTAAATAATCCATTCACTCAAAAAAAATCAAAAAAAAAATCATTTGAAGCATTTCAAACGCATGTACATAACAAGTTTGTCTACATGACGTCACGTTCTTTGAGTAAGAACGGGTCGTAAGTGAAAGAAATTAGGCCTAGAGGTTTTTTTACTCGACAAGCGTGAGCGGACCCCTGACTTCAAACAAAAGGTTGCTGATGTAGACTATAATAGAAAATAAATCTTAAAATAAGTTTACAGGACACATCTTCAATGTTTCAATTAATTCAACTGACACTTTATTGGTCTAATACCGTCTGACATTCAGATTCACACCTTGCGCAATGATATGCAATAAGTCATGTCGTGCGTTTAGTCAAATATAAATAATTTTTATTTTGTTAGTTTTACGATTTTTCTGCATCAAACATCAGAAATACTGCAAAATACGTTATTGTTAAAACATTTGAACGAAAATCGAAGGAGCACATGGTGCAGCTTACAGAGTGATTTGATTGACAGTTGAATCACGTGGACTGAAACTGTTTGGTTTGATGGATCGATTAAATCACAGTGTGCATTTTGAAGGGCTCATTTTATGAAAGTTTTAAAATTGTGTCATATCAGTGCATTGCACATACATGTATGAGAGAAAAATGACGATAATGGAACAAATGACTCCTAAAATATTATTCGGCGCGCGGTAAAAATTGTACATCACATACAAATATTAAAGAAAGAAAATATTTAAACTTATTCTTGTTATGAAACTTTGTATTATTTCTGTAATCATGTCTTAGTTTTGATAACGGTTAATGTTATAAAAAGGGAAAGCGAAATGTCTATCGTTATGATTATGCATGCAATGTACTCCCTGTTATAATAGACCAATCTACATGCTATTAAAGTTCCATATACTGAATAAATAAACTGAGTATACTACTTCTATAAATGAAAAGTATGTTTTGTACAGTTTTCCCTTACATTTCATGTCACCAACTGTAGATTCCTTATTTTACGTTAGTACTTAATTCCGCAATTCAACTGTTTTGCATCAAATCGCCAGAATATAAAATCGCTAACGCCGAATTTTTATCATAGTGTCATTTAGTTTACATCTGTCCGAAATACGTATAAAGCGAGATTTTAAAATTGTGAGATGTGCTTCTCGCAATTTTACGCGGATATTATTTCTTGGCGTTTCATTAGGAATATAGAGTATATAGCTACTGACTTTTGAGGTTTGGTTGCTAATATTCTGAGAGGCTAGGTAAAAATTCATGCAAATGTACTTGTCAATTTCTAACCAAAACCCATTGTTTTAAAATATGTATAATGGAAAAGAAGATTCTTGCAAGTAAGTTTGATTTAAATCATTTAGAAATATCAACATCAATAACTAATCGTAACTTTGTTTGCTTTTCGGACATAACAAAAAAAATACAATTAAATCGATTACGGTCAGGTTTTTATTTTCTATTCCCACGTCCCGTTACAGGAGACACAAGAGTTCTGAATAAGAGCGGAAAGTGCTACATGAAAAAAAACATACGGATTGTTTATGGCACGAATTGTTTATGGTATGCATGCATTTAAACTCAACGATTTTAAGCATGCATGCCTCAAGCAAAATTCATCGTTGATGCTGGCTAATGCGAAGACGCAAACACCCGATAACAAAAACGAGTTGTTAACCTCTCAAGAAAATCCCGATTTCTTATTTTGAAAATACACCGCGAGCCTTAACCCTCACAAAACTAGTTTGGATGCAAATTGAAATACGGAGATTATGTTTAATTGTTAAAGACTATTTTAATTTACAATTTTTTTTAAATATCAACCCCTTCAATAGAGAATGTATTCATGATAAAACGTTATTGAAAAGGCAGATGGGCTAACATTGATATATATGGAGCACTATAATTTGAACTTTCCGGAAATACAGGAGATAATGGACTTTTTATTTACTGTGAAAAGATGTGTTAATAATTATATACATATATTAATGGTCATTATACAACTTACCGTCTTATTTAAAGTTACCAATATAAGGTGATTCATGTAGATACCATTGATCACATGTATAAGGTACGATCCTAAATGCGACGTCATTAAACATGACTTAAATGACCCACTATTTGAGCAGTGGCACACATTAAAATTATGAAGAAGTAATCAAAACTGTTCTATTTCATGAAGTTGCATATTAATGTCTACCTTTTAGTAAAATGGCGTTCAATTTAGAGATAGGGTCATTTTTGGCATATATCGTACCTATTCTTTAAAATAGAAAAAGATTGTTGATTATTGTGTTCCTTGAGTTGTTTTTCTTTTCTACATTCATTTAAGTTATATCGAGTCTTATCATTAGAAGTGTATTTATTTAATATAGCTGACATGGTATATTAAAAGGATTAATGTAATATAAGTCGACTTACACACCGTTGCAAATTGTCAGTAAACTAGTAAATAAAATCAATATTCTGATCTTGACAGACATATTTCAGTAATCATAAATAGTTTAAACATTCATTTGGCGATATCTTGATCTGCCCGGTTTGCATCACTGTCACTTTATTTCGGTGGTCGGTTTGATATGTTGTTAGCAAAGCTCAAGGTATGTGTGAGTAGTATTGACTGGTAACGAGTCGTAACGATGATCGCTTATTTGATCCAATCCGTGCTGTCTTTCTGATTCATAGGTTGTGTTTGTTTCAAAACTTGCTGGTTGGTCTAAAAATTCAAAAGAAAACATTTCACAGTATGATACACTGTTATTATTTGATGTAGTAAACTAATTTATCAATAAATTGTCAAACAATAATGGATTAATAAGCATATACAATGTATATTAATCAAACAAATTTTAAAATGGTTACGAAAATATGCGTGGTTTCACCTGGGACAGCTGTGCAGCAATGAGCACAGGATGAAGCTCTTCAACTCTTTTTATGACTATAAACTATTGAAAGGCGGCTCAATCGCATAGCTCTGCTAATCAGGCATCCTACCAGGCCATCAAACAACATCCACAATAGCAAAGCTTATTCCTGTGAAGATTTTGACGGCTGAGACGCGCGGAAATTCGAACGCCAAGTAGTTTTCATTAAGTAAATGATCTTTTGCTATATCTTTGAGCATTTTTTTTAAAACAAGTCTAATGATGATTTGCAAAGATTTAAATTGACTTAAGGAAATAAATGTTTACTATTTGGAGATGGACTTCCTTTAATCAAAGATAATATCTTTGGTCCAATTAAAACATCGAAGAAATAAACTGTTGAAGATTGCGTCATGTGAAATTGTCATACTTAGATCAACAATTGCTAAAAGGTCTAAACATTTTTAACCTTTTAACATCTTACATTAACATTTTGATACATATTTTAGTTATCATGCAGTTATGGGCTTCCACTTATTCAAAATTTGTGAACGGCAGATATTTTACTATTCGCAAGATTGAATTATATTTTTCTAGCTGCGTGGCTTATGATTATGAGAGTAAGTTAACTTATTAATGGTCTTAGACGAAAACTGTAAATATTGATAAATTGTATTTACGAGCAAAATGAGTATGGAAGAACATCGAATAATGGAAGTCTGAACCAAATACTAGTAGTAGAATATACATCGGAGGTATTTTAAACTATGATATTGTGTCACCAGTAAGTACATTTGTATTGCGCACACGATTACTCTGAAAATGATACAAAAAGATGCTTAAGTTTCTTATTGACAGCATCTATGTATTTTTGTTTTTGGAAATCATATCTTCCAACAATCTGTTGGAATTTCCATGGGTACCAATTGTGCGCCATTGTTAGCAGACCTATTTTCATATTCATATGAAGCAAAATTTATTCAAAGACTTGTACATGAAAATAAAAAATCACTCGCTGCTGGCTTTAACTCGACATTTCGGTATATCGACGACGAATTATCAATGCACAATTGTTACTTCAATTCTTACGTCGACACGATATATTCCAGTGAACTTGAAATAAAAGATACCACAGAGTCTGAGCCATCTGTTTGCTATATAGATATTTTACTAGAAAAAGACATTATTGGTAACCTAACAACAAATCTTTATGATAAACGTGATGACTTTAATTTTTCTATTGACAATTTCCATTTTTATGTAAAAATATACCTTCATCACCTGCATATGGAGTTTTTTTTCTTCTAATAAATGCTTCCATACACAAGGGGATGCTCTACGTAATAACGATTTCTAAAAGGAGGCAAGATATTGACAAACAAGTTGATAAAATAAGATTATCAACTGTCTCGATTGAAGTCATCATTTCTTAGATTCTATGTTCGATACAGCGACCTTGTCAGCAAATACAATATTTCGCTAGGTCGAATGCTGACTGACATTTTTCATAATTGTTTGGCCATTATTAATCACCGAATTGTCTACCAAATATCCCGTGTACCCGATTAAGACAAAGAGCACACGGCGGGTGTGACCGGTCAGCAGAGGATGCTCAGTCCTCCATGGTACCTGATCCTACCTCTAGCTTTTGTAGAGGTCCGTGTTTGCTCTGCTCCTGATTTGTAATTTTCCTTTGAACTTTTTGAACACTGTTCGTTATCACCACGTTTCACTTTTATCGGGATCTTATTCCTTCATGTGTTTTTAGATTGTTTAATAAATAACCTATAGTTTCTTGGCAATTTTTACGTATTATCTTCGGAAGACGACCATCATTCAACTACTAAACATGTTGTTCTTTTGTTCTAATTCGATTAGTATTATTCAAAGATAAAAACTATAAAAAAAAAAAAAAAAAAAAAATGAAATACCATTTTTCTTGCAGTGCTTCAGGCTCAGCAACACAAAAATCACCATCCCAGCAATAAGAACCACTCCAACTACTCATATAAAAATTGTGAAGAAATAATGATCTAGTAAAAACCTTTTACAACACAACAAGCATTAATTTGATCACTATTAGATATGGTAAAGATATTAGCATAATGGGAGTTTTATATATATTATGATGATATACTTTTAAGTTGATGAAAAATTATAAGTTGAGTAAAATATATCATTTCTGTAATAAATTGGGGGAGGGGTGGGGGTATAAGTAGTAAAACGTTGAAGAGAAATTGGCTATTTCGCTAATTTATACCACCTGACATCTATTGTTTTTTATTAAATATACAAAGAAATGAAGAAATAAAATAGTGCCAGTACACACTTCTTTGATGGCATGGATATTGATTTCATATTGATTCATTTTAATCAGCTCACTGTAGTGTCATGTTGTAAGTTTTGAATTTACCGGGTGGTTGGAAATACAAAAAATTACAAGATGGCAATTTGTCATAATGTTTTTATTAAATAAATAAAGAAATGAAGAAATAAAATAATGCCAGTATATACTTGTTTGATGGCATGGAGATTGACTTAATATTTTTAATTACCGGTTGGCAGTGAATACAAATTTACAACATGACAAATTAACATGTTGTAAATTTTGTACTTACTGCCACCCGGTTAATTCAAAATTTACAACATGAGAGTAGAATGGATCTATATTTAGTCAGATTCGATAGAAGTTTAGTTTTTTTTTTAGTCTTACCTAATACCTAAACATGGCATGGTGATTATTCACAAATCACTTCATTTTAATCAATGCACATGGGGGAATATTTTTTTTAAAAATGAAAGCATACCTGATGATGAGACGATCGTTCCAATAGAGCTAGACCTGATGAGCGGCACAACGTTTGGTGCACTTGTAACAATGGGCAGTACATCTGTGGTGGTTTATATACCAGTTTGAAAATAGGTTATATTTGTATAAAGCAATCACACAAGCAATGTCCATTTCCTTTTTCTTTTTTACTGTAAACCAACTTTTAATCGCGTGCGAGAAATTTTTCGAGGTTTGCGAGAGCCTCATTGTCGCAAATACTTCTTGCCGCAGACCAGTATTTGCAATGGAAAGTTGTAATCATGATAAAAACAGGCGTGGGGTGAACGCGAAACTAAGTCGTCGCGAACCAGTTCTTCTCAGGTAAATCGAAAAATATAGTCGTTGCGAATAATAGTTGGTTACAGTAATTTCTACACAAATAAACATATACCTTCAAAAACCCAATTTCCGGAAGACTCGCATTTTGTGGATATTCCTACTTTCACGTCTTGAAGATTATAATTCAAAGGAAGGCTAAGAAATATATTTTCTGCGGCCGATGGGTCTCCTTTCTTTACAAGGATTTGACTGTCTCCCCAATCCACAGTAAAAGGACGATATTCTCCACAATCTAACACTGCTTCGCAGGCTAGTGCGGAGCATTCACCTTGTCGATTAACCTGTATACACGACAGGGTGTTATTATTTCTGCCTAGTTCTATGACGATTGATAGATTTTCCTTTAATTATGGAGCTTAACGCAATATAAGCATCACTGCATGCTCGCACTTTGAAAGTAATGAAAGTTATCCCACTGCATGGAATTCCATAATCGTCTAAGTACGTGTATCCATCGTCCTTTGTTGTAGATAGGCGTTTTTGCAAGCAACATTCATCTTAAATAACAAAAGCTCAATTATATCTATATTAAGTAAATGATGAAATGAAAAATTAAAAGTTCCATTGAACAAAGAACCAACAATTTCACACTTTAAATTTTAATACTGGTATTACCTGTAAAATGTATAACTAATATCACAATATATACTTTGAATGTAAATCCCATATTGGCATTAGGCTGTTTTCATAAAAAAAAAAACCCAACGTAAGGACAAGGTTGTTGACTTTATGATAGATAATGTGATATTTACTTGTTATTATACGTCATTTCCTTCCTCTGATTCACACATTTATCTCAAACACAACATCGTATGATGTTGAGGTTTTTGGTGTGTTGCCTTTTTGAGCGGTTAGCGTACCCGCTATACGCTTTGTCGGGTAACAAAAATCATTAAGCAACCCGGAAGGTTCGTGAAAGCGCTACCTACGATCAATCAAAGTATTGAGAGTACTAAAGGTTTGGCCAGTTTGATTGCAACTTTTTGAACAAGATTGACAAATCATCTATTTTAATCTATTATACAGGGATTGTACTTTTTCACGAGGTAAACATTTAACTGAGTTTTGATCTTAGAGTTAAGCAATGATACGACATATTTAACGACAACAATTTGAAACTTGTTTACTGGATCAGTACTCTGAAAGAAAAAAAAATAAGTCATTTCGAGAAAAGGAATATTGTAGTAAATTTACATTGCTTAATAAAATGAAATTGTCCTCTGGTTCTTCCTTCAAAGTTTTCCTAAATCATATGTGCACATTCCAACAATAAGTAAACATTATAGATATTATGAAAATTAATGTTATTTAAATTATTTTATAGAGATAAAAGATAAAACACACTGATTTTCCAAGAAAGTGAGAGTATTGACATGTATTTCACCAAGATTTTAATTTTATACAGCTTGTGTTACATCAAAATATTAAAATAAAAGATTACTAAACTTAACTAGGTTATATATTTAGAATGTACGAGCTGCTATGAGAACATAAGTGTCGATTTTTTTTCTCAGATAAACGTGTGAAATAGTTTTAAAAACGCAAGACCTTTTCATGATACAAAACTGTTAATCCCACCGTGACGGCAATACAAGTCTTCGAATCAGATATCTTATTAACCTAATCTCCAAGCAAATTGAATTATTGCTGGACAATAGAAGTTTGAAATTATCTTAACAGCTATAAGTGTATGTGAATGTTTTTACTGATATGCAATTTCCTGCTCTTTGTTATCGAAAATATGAAATATCTTTTAAAACAATGATATGAAAAATACCTGAAAGAGTGCAGTTGAGCTAAATCTGCTGGAACCTTCGCCTTAAGAGTGAATGTGTAAATAACTATTTTGGGCTAACTGTCCTGAAGCCCCGCAAAATAGCGGAGTGTCTAACTGTGTTGGATTTCCGCACGTTAGTATCGATTTTATGAATAAAATTACATCGGAATCTTTGTGCTGGAACTTTCGCGCGTCAGTACAAGTTGAACTTTTCTTTCGTTTTGAAGATTTTATTTAGCATTTACTTGAGCGAGTGTAACGAATTGAGCGTTCCCCCGAATTCACCACGTTGGTTTTAAGAACCTTTACAATGCAATACGACCTGTTACAGTTTGGTACATGTTAAAAAGTTGCAATTTACGGCGCACAAAAAATTGTGCTATGTTTTGATGAATGTTTTAGTACATTTCTAACATTATTAAGCGGTCTCTTATTTAATCGAAATATTGGAAAACGGTTAGGGAGCTTCCTTTCAAATGTTGGGGATGCATGCATTGAGAGCAACTTTATAACTTTGGTTGGGATCAAAAATGAGTTACTTGATACACTGACATTATATATAGATAGATAGATAGATAGATAGATAGATAGATAGATAGATAGATAGATAGATAGATAGATAGATAGATAGATAGATAGATAGATAAATAGATTCTTTGCATAAATTGTTACCTAACAGCATGGTGCAGTTGGTTAGAGGGTTCATAACGAAACTGTTTGTCATTAGTTCTAATCCCGCTGGGAATTTTAAAATTTGAAAATTCTAAGCCGGTGATAGTATTATAATTACAATGTATTTTAATCTTAATTAATATAGACATATGTCACATACCACCTTAAAATATATTTTAGTGTGGTTGTTGCAGATTGCCATGTACATGCATAACAGAGCATTCAAATTTGAATTGGGTTAGTTAAAATTTAGATATGCATCATAAGCCGTGGGGAACGGTGCACTGTTAGTCTACAAATATAAATCATGCATTGTGAGACACATAAGTGTAAGTCATGATTGTAACTCGTATATTTCCGTTAGGTCGAATGCTGAGTAACATTTTTTAAAATACTTATTGTAAGGCCATTATTAATCGCCGAATTGTCTACAGATCATTCCATTTTTCCCAATTAGGAGAAAGAGTACACGGCTGGTGTGATCGGTCAGCAGAGGATGCTCACTCCTAAATTGCACTTGATCCTACCTCTAATCTTTATAGAGGTCCGTGTTTATTCTGCTCCTGTTCTGAAATTTTCCGTTAGACTTTTGAGTTTAAACACTGTTCGATATCACCACGTTTTATTATTCTCTATGCATCATAAGTCCCATTACAAGTGTGCATTTTTATTCATACAGGATATTTCCTAGCGGTTTTTTTTTTCTATTTGCACATTGTTATCGTTTAAATGTTTTGTGTAATGGGTATTTACTGATTTGTTTATCTATTTTAATTTTCCATTTGTGAGTCAATAATAATGAATTTGAGTGTTTTGTTACATTGTAGGTATGTAACAACATTTAAAGAATGAAATATTTCATAAGAATGTTATAAAATAATAATTGTTATGTCTAGATTATCTTCTTCGACGTTTAAACATCTTTACTGAACGAAGTTGAATATTTCAATGTTTAGCTCCTTTAGTTCTTGGTATTCGTTAAATTATTGTTTGATATTTACATGAGGCCGTCATCTCACGACGCAGCCGCATTGGTTGGTTGATGCGTATCATACAGTTTTCGTCTGAAGTAAAGGTTATCGATTGATAAGAATTAAGTAATGGAATATTGATAATATCAATATTGTGTCTATAGCTTTAATCTAACAGAAACAAGAATATTTATCGTGTTTAATATACAGTTTTTTTATATTCAAAAATGTTACAATTAAAAAAAAGTGATGGGAATGTATTTTCAAGAAAAATATTATTTAGGAAACATGTTTTTTCAGCAATTTTTACAGAAATCATTTCTCTAATTTCGCATCAAAAACCATCAGTTATGGTAAAACATTAACAAAATAAGAGTTTAGTTTTATATTTTTGTGTACATATCAATGCTTCAAGTAACCTTCTGGAGGTTTACTTAAGCAAACATATCTGACATTTAACTTTTTTTTTTTTAACTTCCAACCGTAATCCATTAAAAAAGAGCAATTATCTTTGCGCATATACTATACTCCAGACAGTATTTAAAAGATATGAACACAAGTCTGATTATTCAAAGAAAGATTTTATTGATACATAAATTAATGACGTAACTTCAGAAAAACAAAACACAAAATATTTTTTTTTAAAACTGCAAAGTCCGTGTTTACAAAGTAAACTCAGTACTGAGTTTCAAATCACAAGTTATCGAGAACGGGAACATATCTACTTGAAAAAATAAAATAAATGAAAGATAAAATTTAGTCGGATTCAATTAGAAACTTTTAAATAACATTTTATGTTATTGGAACAAGCAAATAAACAAGAACTGCAAATTATGACAAAATGGCCTAGAAAACATAAGGCATCTAATTTTTGATTGTAAAAATGTTTCAGGAATATTAAATATAGTTAGTGAATATGTGAATTTTCAAGTTCAATGGAAGCATTATTGGTTATTTCTTTTTTCAAAGCAACATTGTTAGAATGTGCAACCTACTTTTTTCTTTGATTGCATATAGAATTTATAAGCAAAATAAATGTATTGTCGTATTAACAAAATTAAGAAAACAGAACAATTACTGGTAAAAGCGGTAAAAGATTCTGTTTTGTCATATTCAAATGTTTTAAATTTAATAGAAAAAACCGATGATGGGAACTTTTTTTAAAAAATATATGTATGCAAGGTTATAGGTTTTCTTTTTAATATTTGTACAGAACTCACTGCAGGGTGAGTCAGACACCCTGTACAATATCCAATCCGGAGGTAATGTAGGTGGACTCTGTATATGTGTACCGTTTTGCCTCCGGATGAATGTGAGTGGGATTTATAACACAATTACATCATCAAACATATATATTCAAACCTTCAAAGTATATGCATCCTAAAGAACGTGTATGTTTAGGTGTGGATGTTATGTGTATACATACTAGTATCTGTATGTATGCCATATGTGTATTGTGTATCACTCACTATGAACATGATTTGGGTGGGAATTATGAAATAATTACATTTATTACCAAATATATGTATTTTTCCTTCAAAGTTTGTGTATCCTAAAGAACATGATGTATCTATACGTGTGGATGTTATGTCTATATAGAGAATTTTTAAATCTTCAAATTATTGACTGGATAATTTGTAAAAATATAGGTAACAGTGAGAAGCTTTTAAGTGTTTCTTGGGATATATTCCATGCATGAGAAGAATACATTCTTCATAGTTTACTTGTTTCATGCAATTTGATTCATAACTTATTTTATAAGCAACCTATTTATGGTTAACAACCAAATACATACTAACAAAACAGAATTTTTATTTTTATTTTGTATAGAATAGAAGAGAATATATTCTAAAAGTGAAAATAAGATGTGGTTCTTACTATTATTGATAAATTATAACATGTAGATATCATCATGACAATAATTTTTATAATGAAATTGACTATAACATGTTCAGGCGGGAAGCCATTGCTGTTTCCATAACAATATTTTTTTATTGTCTTTGATGCATAAATTCGTTTTAATCATTTACGGTATATAACTTTAAAATAGACCTAATCATTTAAACATTAAAAAACAATTAAATTTATTTGTTTTCGAAATCTTTCCTAATAAATGGTGTTAATCATTATGTAAATAGACTCCGTGCCTTTTATCATACAGGCAATGACCTAAACACATTTTTAAAATTGTCAAACAGAAAATATTTTGCATTTATACTTAAATAAATGATATTTCATATAATTTTTTTTAATATGCGACTAACGTAAAACGTAGCAAAAAATACGGGTTTTTAGAACAAAGATTAAAGATGCATCAGATACTTAATATATATTTTAACCAGTTTTTACAATACTCATATATACATTTTACCGAAAAAAATGATCAAAATGAGTGTCAGCCAATTAATAGAATGTATCAAATGATAAAGTAGAATTGACAAGGTCAAGCTGTTTAAACACTAATTACTGAATTTTTAATGAACCCCAGAGTACATTTCTTCAATAACTCTTTTTCTCGGTGACATAATCGTGTTCATATATAACTCAGATAATAGTTTTTAAAAGTTATGAATTTTTCCAATAGAATACATATCAAATCATACAGAAAGTTAATACAAGTAATTATTATTCTGTGTGATAATAACATATCTTATAATTGAAAAGATACATATCTGATTAGTAAATAGGTCTTGTATGTTTAATGAGTGACATGAAAAAAAGGGAGTAGGTAAAGCACAGACAATTAACACAAACAAGCTATCGCTATCATTTTTCAAAAAGGATTATGTATTCATCGTAATAGTAACAATGCATTCAACTAAATGCTGAACATTTTCCAGATAATAAACATTATTATCTTGTACCTTGAATGCAATGATGTCCCTTTCCTACCAAACAAATTCAATGTTAGTTGTACATTTTAATAATGATATATAAAGATTAATATATTAGCTAGTAAAGTGCATTAATAATATTGATGAACGTACTTTCATTATACAATAAATAACACATTTTATGAAAAACATTACATAAAGTTCACAGTGATTGAAACTAAATAATCACATCAATAACAAAGATGCGCATACAATACATTCTCTACATTTCTGTAATAGTGTACTTCTTCTTCCAAGGGTTTAAATTGAACGAAAATCGAAATCGTCTTCCCTGTAAAGAAATAAGTTACCATATGACAAAACGAAAGATTCATTGCAAAACAATCTGTGAATAATTTCAATAGAACCACAAGAAGGAACGTATTTATATGGAACCACCATTATCAAATATGTCTGCTTTTTTGCACCATGATAAAGACAAAAACGAATTCACCGACATAAATGGAGCTTTACCGTGTTCTCTCTCGCTGATTCCGGTTCTAAAGTATTGATCGGTGGTTCATTTTCGGAAACCTTAAAGCTCTGTGACGAATGCAAAAATATTTATTGAAATTGATGAAATTAAATTTTGTTTTTTAACGATTTGCCAGAAAGAGAAAATACAAAATATTTAGACATGTATGACGTACCGTTTCATGGGATAGACTTGTTGGATAATCTGTGGACAATGTTTCGTCCAATATAATCGCGTCGGAATTTTTCACTTTATTTTTACTTGTCTTTAAAGCACGGATTCTTTCGATTATATCCTTCTTCTGTTTAAAAAAAATATGCATTACAATTCATCATGGTTGGGGAAAACTATTTGGTTTTGATAATAATATAATTTTATCATCATAATAATACATTTAAAGTATTTCAAATTAAGTATCTGTTACCTTGACTTTAAATGATTTGGAACTCAATTTCGAAGTAAGCTGACTTGCTGCAACAGTAGTAGTTTCTTTTTTGCTGTCTTCGGTGATACTTTTAAAAGCACTGAAGGCGGGGTACTCGTTTCGGAGAGCTCGCATCACCTCATCAAAACAATTTCCCAACATATACATGTCAATAAGAAGTATAAATAGGAATATTTCATAATCCAAATGTGAAATATTGTTCTTGTAAAAAGACCTACCTTTTTGTTTAGCACAACATGTGAAATGAATATGAAAAAGCCCTGAAAAAAGGGATGTTTATAGTAACTTATATGTTTAAATACTAACAGAAGACAATTTGACACACATTTCAATAAATAAAACGTTCATATTAAAACACACCTGAAAAGAATTTGCTATAACAAAAATATACTGGAATACATCCACATTTTCATTAACGGCCAGAATTCCAAATAGCCAGGTTACTCCGAGAACTGGTAGGAGAGTTCCCAGTGATCGCAGACCAGTTCTGTCGGTATGAGTATATTCACTTCAGTTTTCTGTCACTTAATTTATAAACATGTCGAGGATTTTTTTTTAAATCAGACATGTCAAATAAAGTATTTTGAAACAAACATGATTCACCCAACAGTAAGACTATATCAGTTTTTATTTTTATTTTGTCTGTTTATGACTAAGGTTGTTAAGTTGCTAAAATGTTTCACTCACGTTGCTTTTTTCTGTAATGATGACTTTGACATTGCGCTTGAAGCACATAATACTCTTACAAGGGTAACAATTATTGCCACGTTTAACTGAAATACAATCAAATAAAAAGCAAGTTTTAACAATCAGCATGACATTGCTGTTTTTTTCCAATGAAATTCTGGGTTAATTTTTTTATTTATTTTTTTATTTATATATTAATCGTCAAATTTGTATTTAATTAATCAAAAGGAAGTATCCGCCTTATATCTTAATAAGACACCAACATCAAAGACAAGAGTCTCATGGACCACATCGCTAACCTGAGCAACATTAATGGTAATTTTCATCAAAGAAGCTTCATAAAGTCTACTAGAAAACATCTAGAAAATGAAGTAGTAAAAAATGTGATATAAAACGACCTTTAGATTTTTTCTTCATTTAGATGTAGATGTTTAACAATGAAGCCCTTTTGGTATTCAGTGTTGTTTCAACAATATCCAATTAAAACTATATCAAACTGCTTTAATGCATGATAATATAGCGTTACAGCTCCTGAAAAGACTTCGCTTAAAGAACATTCCCATATATTCTTATGCAGACTTTTGAACTTCTATAGAGACCCCAGTATAAGTTATAGTTTGCACGATTTTAAATCTAAATGTATTTATTTATAAATCTTTGAATCCCTCTTTGTGGCCAAAGCTCACTATTTATAACCTACACTTTATCAGGCCTGTATAGTCACATCACATATCTTATATCACATATCTTATATATTACAGTTCTTCAGAAGATTTTCTACTTATATTCTTTAATCAAACTTTAAATCCCTTCTAAGTCCCAAGAGTTGTCCAATCGTGTTTAATCGTACAATAATTTAATTTGTACAATGAAAATTATCCTTTATCACAATACTTCCATTGTTAATCATAGATGATATCACTGAAGTTTTTAATCTACAATTCCAGAAAAGAGTCCCTATTTTGTTTGATGGTTTTGAGAAGATTTCAAAGATTTTTCTCTATGTATTCCTTTGTTAAAATTACCCTTAGGTGTAGTCCCACCTTATCCCCCAGGTTTTTGATTTGAAAAAACTTACATTTATACTTTCGGGAAATAATTTTACACAAGTTTCAAATTTTCTGGCTGAACAGTTTGTGAGAGGAAGATCTTTATTTTAAATTCAACAATAATTATCAATTATTTTTTCTCCTTATAAGAATTAAACAAATTTGATTCTCTCTACTTAAGGATTTTGTATGCAAAGAATTGTTGAAATTGAACCGGTGGTGCTGGAGAAGAAGTCAAAAATGTAAGACAGTTTACAGTCACACAGACTGACGACACACACACAGACAGACAGACACACTGACAGACAGATGCCGTACAACAATAGACAGAAAAGCTCACTTGAGATGACCTTAAAAATGATTGGATAAGTATTAGATAAAATCAAAAGTAAAGTACTATAATCAATCTTACCGCGACAATTAAACAGACAGGAATGATAAACATGTAGAGGGAACCGCTTTCCATAGACAACCAGCAACTAAATATTCAATCATAATAATTCAAACCCATCATAGCAAAAATGAACATGTAAGATTAATGTTATTTTCGAATTTGTATACTTATAAATGTTAAGAAAAAAATATAATTTATCTAAATTGACCACTTACTAAAATTGCAAGTTATAATCCTTTCCCCAGAATGCTCCAACATTTGTTACTGTGATCACGGCAGGGAAACCTATATAGAGTGCAGAAATTCAATTTGCTACTGTGTTGGACGATATTGAAGGATACCTCCTGACAATGTATAGTAAATTGACATTAAAACGAGGAGCATATATGGCACATTCACAAGTACCTACCCCATATTACCAACAGAAACCAGCGGACTCTGGATTTAGACTTGAAATTGTTTGCCACGTACATGGCGTAGTATGTTACTGTTATGCTCATGAAGTAATATACACCCATCCCCAGCATACTGAAGAAGGTGACCAGAAAAAGGTAGTGAATGATTGCCGTTATTGCGATACACATAATCTGAAGAAAAACAAAGATTATTATCTATCTCTCTAATTCCAAACTGATATCATTTCACTTTTACTTTGAAACTCTTTTAGTTCAAGGTGAATTGCATTATAGTTTGTTTTAACTGAATAAAAGGCCGAGTAGTTTTCGGTCTTTACAAATATTAATGCAAAGGGTAATTTGTATTGTTATCAGTATTCGTCTTCGTAACTAAGAGTCTGTAACTTTAGTTTTATTTCCTCCTACAACTGTTTGTGTTTACCAAATCAAGGTATATTAAACAAATCTAAATTCCCGACCAGTTTTCCTCAATATGGAGTTTTGTAAACCAGTTTGTTAGGAGATTAAATGTATTTGTTAAATATGTTGTGGTATTAACAATGGAGATCTTCAACATCAATGATTTCGTGTGTGCATATACATGTACCTCATTTTCTGTCCGTTCCACCGCAGATAAAAAAATGATATAGGATAAAATCAAAGAACCACAGAGTGTCAGCATTATTATGTTTTGGTCACTTTTAATATATCTGAAAAAAGAAGCTGTAATCAAAGAAGGGTTTCCCACGTCTAATTTCTAAAATGGCAAAAATAAGATTACCTATATATGTAATATGTAATATACACACCTCCATATCCGGATATATGTAATAAATGTAAGCATTGTGAATAATATAGAGAGGATCACCCCAATCAGAGACATCGTTTTCAAGGACTGCCTGTCTTTCACAATCTAATGTGAAATCTAATATTTTATATATTTATTTAAATATTTAATACAAATTTGACGACACATTTAACCCTCATATATAAATATATAAAAAAGAACAGAAAAGGAAAAGAAAAAAAGAAATTCAATCTTACAGCTGAATATGGCCTCATCAAAATGGCAAAGTTTGTGAGATGATTGCATTGGCACTTTGTTGTACTGTGATCGCTTTGTTTCATTTTGCATCCCCTTTCCGTCCATTTGCTAGTTGCGGCAGTAAATGTAAAGTTTGAATATATTAATTTGGAGATAACAACGATTGATATCCGTTATTGTCCTAAAACATAAGTCAAACAAAGTAAAGACTTTTATATTTTAAAATAGAAAATATATTTTAATGATTACGTTTACTCAGGGTTTGGGATTTCAAAAAAACATCTTTACAAAGTTCAATACTTGAAGTCAAAAATTGTTTTAAAAACACAGAATAACAATGTTATAAACAAATATCGATATTAATATCCATGTTTTGTTCATTAGAGGAAGATATGCTACGGGAATGGTAGATTTACTTTGAAACAGAGAAAATTCGGACTATTTTTTTATTTTTTTTTTCTCGTATTATCTTCCTGTAGCAATGTAATTGCAAAAGTCAAGTTTCTACGGTTTTCTTCAATGTAATTTTACATATTTTATGGTGTTTTATCTTGTGTATAATTTTATATTACTGGCTGGCACGCGAAGGGAAAAACTTAAAAAATACATAAAATTAATTTCAGATAGAATATCTCGAATATTTGATCATTGACCTTATATAAAGTTAATGTCAACAGAATATCGACAATAAAAATAGTTTTAGGCAATAAATGGTTTGGAGCTCCTAATATTCTGTTTTTTTGTAATAATGGATCAAAAATGGGTGAAATTTTGAAAAATGAAACAGGTAATTCGGAGTAAATTACATTCAAAATATGAGCTTAAAATGATTCATTGAAATATCAAATTAGTAAAGCTATTCGTATTTTATCATCTTCCAACCAACAAATTATTTTATTATTTCTAATAATTTCAAAATAAAGAAAACCTTGGTAAGGGTGGACACTTTTTACAATTTTTTTCAATAAACGTTCAGAGGTTACTAGCATGAAAAGTAGGCCATTTACCTAGTTATTTGAAAGTGAAAAATAGCACCACAATAGTAGGGCTACAATGTACAATAAGTAGTTTTTCATTCCTAATAGTAAATTTCTTTTCGCACCTAAGTAAACGTAATCCTTAAGCATGATGTTTACTCATAATATAAAAATAAATTCACCGAAGATAATGAGAAAATAATCTATTGTATGTTATAGATCTTTGATTGTAGTGTTATTTTGTCACTTTAAACAATAGGTCAATAAGCGTCTTTATTAGTAAGTGGCTATTCACTTTTTTTAATAATCAAAAAAATTCCTTAACAAATTACATCTAGAGTAAACAACATCGTTAAAGGGAAAGGTCAGGTATAACACATCTCTAGTGAAATAGATATACTAAAGTTTGTTTAAAACATCCACCATATACTTTATCTCATAATCTCATCTTAAGCCATAAAACTTGGTTTAAATATCTGGTCAGTGTTAAATCTCCTGCAAGTGCATTGAGACTGCCATGATAGCATCTCTGTGACGTCAGCACACCACTTCGATAAACTGACCCACTAATTGTATAACACAACTCTGCAAGAATGGCGCAAGAAAATATATTTGGGATAGTACCTTATGCATTTAAACCTGAATATACTGAAGAACTTGAAAATCTCCCTGCCAATAATAATTCATCAAGTCCAATTATTCAACATTAGAAGAATGGTGTTCCTGTTGAAAGTGAGAGGTCATGCCCATTGCCGAGGAATGCATATGTTTTAAACATTGTGATTATACAATTGGGGATATTGGAGAGCTAGGTTGTATAACTGACTATGATCAATTCATCTTCTAATTCTTAATCCAGGTGTTCTTTCCATTGCTTTTATTCAATTTATGATGTTTAAGAAACAACAAGGACGTGTAATTTCCCTCGACACTGACCACACTTGTGAACTAATAAGAACTGTGAATGGGGTCTGCTGACATCACAGAGCATTTGGAAGTTATCGGGATGCTGCTATAAAACACGCTGATAAGCCACAGCATATTTAACTCTAAGCAGTGAAGAGCATCAAAATGGCAGCTCACATGACTTTGTCAGACTTTCATCTTCAATCAGTGATTGTTGCTACATTATGGTCATGTTAAGAAAAATTTAATGGTTGACATCATTTTTATGGTAAATACAATTATTTCAACTCTTCTTTACTTTTGCCTGACCTTTCCCTTTAAGGAAAGCATACCGTATAGCAAAATCCCAGGAGACGCATATGATTTGCATTCCCTTAGATTCAATCTAATGTAGAAATAATGCAAATAGAATGAAAAAAATTAGGAACCAGATATTGTTCATTGTAATTCATTTGCGATATATTACATTTTAAACACTTGGAATTGTTATCCCTTAGACTAAATCTAATTGAGCAAATCGTTGTTTTTATTGGATAGCAGCAATACGTTGTAGAAATGTAACAGAATCGCATAAATATACTGGGTGACGACTTTTTCCACTTGAGGAAACTAACTGATTGATGTTAGAACCAACCTAATATCTAAATGAAAACACATTAACGTTAATGATAACTTCATTTAAACCATTTTTATTGTTTGCAATTCAAAATTGTATTTATTTATTTATTTTTACGAATCTTTATAAGTTATCGTAGATCATATGCAATGGTCGACATCGTGACTATTCGCAAACTGTCAAAGAAGTCAAACACTCAGTTGGTTACGTCTTAATTTCTCGCAAATCCCTAGCAAAATCTCAAATGTATTATAACCGACCTTTAGTGTATAATGCATTTACAATGTATGTATACTATGTCAACTTAAGCGCCTTTTTTCCTCACTGGCTGTTTCGTTCAATAAACAAATTAAAGAACTTGTTTCTAAATCGTCCGGGGAAAAACACAGTCAGTGCTTTGAAAGCGAGTTCTTCCGTCTGCGGCACGATTGTCACTGACAATTCCTCTAAATCTGATTTCCATCTCAGTGTTTTTAAAATATTAACCGCTTAACCACTTTTACTTCGAAAGAAGAACTGAACATTTACCGACGTTATCTCATTGATTTTTGTACACAGGTTTAAACTATTTACATCTTTTTTCAACAAATATTGAGTTGTCATTCTAATTGAAGCAGGTTTTATATGTCAACACAACAAACGTATAAAACAAGGTTAATATCACCATGTACAACATATGTAAATATAAACGATACTGTATCATTTTTTAAGCTTCAGTATTAGGGGATATACATACAAGCTGTTATGGGTACAAATTTCGTATTGTTTTTAAATTCATTTATGATTGGGTTTTCTTCATCATGTACCAACTCGAAGATATAAGTACACTCTTATACACATCCACTTGATTTCTCAAAAATATTTTTATTGTACAAAATATATTATTTTTCATATGTTATATAAACAATATATATTGACTGTCTATTATAATTTATATCATAAGTAAAGAATTCTTACTTGGTTGGCGTGTTTAAACGTTAAATTAAGTGGTGGATCCAACTCCCCTAAATCAGTTTGTGGTGTAAGAGAGAGTACTGCAGAATTGATAAACTCTAATTTCTCTGATGACACTTTCTCTTTCTCTTCATTATCATTTCTGTTTATTTAAATATGTGTTATATAAATGCATAAATATATTAAGTTAAAACTATGCAATAAATTTATTTTCAGGAATCAAATGTTTACGAGAAAAGATTTTTGTTTAGTGAAGCATCGTGCAATCACATTCATTCTTAAGAAAGAATGGTTCAAGGAATATTAAACTATATTTAAAAAAATAAAGTAGGCAGGGCATTGTTTAGGGTAAAAATGTATGGGAAATAATTTATTTAACATTCCATAAACATCAAAAATGCTAGAAAATGAATTTATTCCTGATTTTCCTTTATAGGAAAACATACCACATTAAAATTACTGTTGCGTTAAACATTGTGGCAATTTCAATCAAACACCTTTAAATAAAACAACACGCTGATTGCAATACACTTGTCAATATGATGTCACATTGTAAATATTGACGAACTTTATGCGTGTAGAGAGAGAGGGGCAAAATCAAGCAGTTTTTAACACAGAGAAAAAGTATTTCATATTTAAACGGAACAATTATTTACAAATTCTTTATATACCATGAAAAACTATATATACCAGTTTTATGTAAATGTTTGACGTGATGGACGTTGAAATGTCTGTTTATATCCCCCTTTCACATCCATGAAAATCATTATCAGCTTTTAAATGTTTGGTTAGTTTTTAAATGTATTGCTCCTCGATCATACAAGTATCTATAGAATGACTGTAATAAGTATGTAAAATACTTTACAAAATCGCATACATTTCAAATTCAGTTCATTTCTTTGCAATTAATTTAAATAAAAGACAAAAACCTTTTTAAAACAGCGGAAGATTTTCAAATCAACTAGAGAGGCACAAATCTAGAATTTGATATCATTGAAATTGTGAATTTGGTATGCCCTTGGAATGTTGAAAATTGTTTATCACCTCAGTTCGGTACATTTGTTCACACTATGTGACTATCCTATTAGAGGAGCAGTCTTTTTGTAGTACAGAGTTGCATTTAATATGCTGTTTATTAAATTTCAAGTGTCTTTTGTATTTTGGTATCTATCATGACTTCCCAGACATGAAAAATGTTAGTACAAAAAGATGCGCCTGTTTTGTTTTGTTTTTTACATTTCTAAGTCTAAGACATTACAAGTCTAAATTCATTAAGATTTTTAAAGAAACTTTAAACGTGCTGTGTAAATGCTGATCAACAAATGCATTTCCTAAAATCGTTGTAGGTCATTCCCTTATAGGTTATTTTTTTTCAAAATTGTTTATTTTGCAATAATTTTCATTATAAAAGCACACACTATATTTTTAGTTAAGATATTCATTAAAATCCCATGATTGAATATAAACAAATGTCCAAAATAGTTTAATAAAAACGAGAACGTAACCGTTTCTCTTATATGTATTATCGCGATTACAGTTAGAATACAAATGATTCACCTGTGGAAATCAGGGGACAAAATGTCTGACATGCTTTTATAAATTACAGCCACATAGTTGATTGCTGTAAAAATAAAATAAAATATTTCATTAGGATAAATACAAGTATCCGGGTGTTTTTTCAAAAGTAATACATTCCCTATTGTCAGTTTATCTAAATTTTCGTGACTTATTTTTCTGTGAGTGGTTTTTAATAGGTATATTTTTAAGTTTTATATCCATACCCTTTTCAGCATGTCCGCCTTGTTTTGGTAATTCGAGATAGGAAGATGTGTCTTCTAAATTTCTAGAAAGGTTTACTGAAGTCTGATCGGGAAAACGGATTTCTCTTTGGTCTATATTAGTTTTGTCAATTTTGAGCTCTTAAGAAATAAAACAAAACACATAAATAGACTACCGTTCTAGAAAAAATAAAAAATGAACTGTTCAAATATATTTACCAAAATTTGAGCCACTAAACCGAGTCGTGGTAATATTGTCTTTTTTAATAACAATGTCACTAAGGCGCTCCATAGTCTTTAAGAGAGAACTAGCGTCCTTTTCTGACTAAAGAAATGTGAAAAATGTGTGATTAAAGAGCAGTCTAAAGAACAGATGAAACGGGAATAGTTGTTGATATTTGATAAAAATTAGAGGCAATTTGCTTAGTCATTTTAAAATGTAACCAGGAAATTTTAGAAAGGAGTTTATAGTGAATGCCCTTCAAAATTCAAAATATATATACCTCTTTACTGACAGACGACCATGACCTTGTGTTATTAGATGACAAAACATTATCGACAACAGCATAAAACACCTGTGAGCATTTAAAATTACACAATTTTATAAGCAATGAAGAAAACATACCACTCACATCGAAGTCGAAGTGATTAAAATAAACCGAAGGAATTAGATTGGCTCTGCTGTCCCTATGTATCATACAATTCCAAAATACTATTTCAACTTTGAATAACCATTTTTTAATATAATTAACTGTGCAATAAACATCTTCTACTTGACCCAAAATAAGTTTTATATTAGAATCGGATCTAAAATCATTTGAGCAAGAACTAAAAATATCATATTTTTTTTCTCTCATTACTCTTTTTAGCAGCTAAAAAAATTAAAAGATGACTTGTAACTTATCAAGAAATATGATTACTGAACGATAAAAAAAGGTATGTTACCTCTGTCTCGATATTTGACCCGGTAGAATTTGTGACGTTAACAATTTTTTCTAAGATATCCAAAGAGGAACTAAGGTCTCCAGAACTAATCTCATTCTTTGACGATGTTAGATTCTGCATGATTTGTAGAGTATTGTTCACCGTCTCTTGAATTTTCTCCTTATTTTGAATTCCGTCTTGTGTTATACTGTCTAACTAATAAATAATGCAATTTTTTTTAATTGAAATTGATAACTATAAAGTATTTTTATCTTTGAAAGTATAATTGTGTCTTATTAAAAAATATGCATATGTATATATGTCCAGACATAGTATGTATCATACAACAACGGAACTACCTGAGTTGATGCAGTCATTAAAGCTTCGTCCATGCAATTGACAAAGTTAGGCGACCCCCATATTCCATTTAAGTTACAGTATCTGGATACAAAGCCTAAATAAGATATTTTGTTTTAAATATTGAGCATGTATTTATTCATGCATTAGATTTTTTTTATGCAGACAGTTTAATCGAACTGCGGTACCGATTTGATTTTCTGGACAACGTTCCTGTTTAGTTGTCCCTGCAAGTGTAGTATTCCATAGTATACCGTCTGTTTGTTCACTTTTACATCTTTTCTGTTCTACAGATTTAAAAATAAAAAATGCAATCAAAATGAACAATAATCCATTGCAGTCAATTCAATCTATCCATCCAACCCCTCCCCCAGCCCCTCCCCAACCCAGACCCTCCCTAACCCCTCCCCAACACCTCCCAAACAAGGTAGCAAAATAGCATAAATAATGATTTTATATCTAGTTCAAAAATTCAAAATGAATTGTTTAACATTTTTCCATTTGGATTTCCTAACTTCAAATGATAATTAGTGTTTTTCTGTTGTGTTAGCTTATTGGATTGCTTTGTTTTACTGCTCCTTGATTTTAAATAGTTCAATTGAACTCACCTGGTTGAATAACAGTTATATAGACGGAAACAGAAACTGGGTCATCGTATCCGGAATGTGAGCAGGTGTATCTACCTGAGTCATCGCCTGTTGCTGACAACTTCTTCCATATAGTGGACAAATTTGTATAACTTTCAACATCTGAAAATTTACATGAACACTACTTTGTGAATTCGTTGAAGCCCTTGGAGACTACGATGGAAATATTTTTCTCTGATATTTTGAGGAAATGAATTTTCAGAAAATCGTATAATTTACCAGACCTGTAAATTGGGAGCCATTTTTCGTGAAAACAAGCCTTCCATTAGTGACATAATACAAAGATTCTGGATTAGTAACTGTACATTGAAGGTAAATATTGCCACCACTCTGTATTGAAAAGTCAAATTGCGGATTCATCTTAAGTACCAATCCTGGAATAACTATAAAAATACAGAAAATTGTACTCCATATAATATATTTATAGAAAAAAGTACAATGTACATAGCTTCCACGAATTAAAAAGGAAAAACAAACTTACACAGCATTGTTTATCTCCAAAGTAATTGTATATTGTCCTCAAACTCACTAATATAATTTCATTTTTAAATGGTTTTCAAACGGAAATCTAACCTGTAACTGACACTTTCCTTGTTACGTATGTCACGTTATTAGATACAACTATTTTCCATTCACCTACAATGACAAGTGTTGAGAAATACAGATATTCCTTTCCAAAAAAAGGAGGCTATAGATTTGTTAAGTATAGCTGAATGAAAATGTACCTTTATCACGCTGCAAAACTCTATCAATCTGCAAAGTATAAAACGATGTTGCGTTCTTCCTATCAAGAGATGTAATCATGAATCTTGCTCCTGAGTTGGTAATCATATATCCATCGTGAAACCACTCAACCTTAAAATCTGAATGACTAAATACTTGCAATTCAAACCAGGCAGGCTTGCCTTCTCTCAATTCCAAACTGTTGCTTATAAACTGAAGTATTTGTAGTATGTCTAGAATAAAAATAAAAAACATCTCGATCGTCATATTTATTTCGTTAATAGTTTCGCTGCGTTTAATACACGTTGTTTTGAGAAAATAAATAATGGACCTTACCCCAATTAACACAATTTGGAAGGTACATTTGCAAGAATAGCCAACAAGTCCCATAGAAAGTGTAAAGATGCCTACACTTTCGAATCGTGATTTTACCCTTCAAATTCCGTAATTTACGACAAAAGTTTCATAAGTTCATTTAAGTTGATGCTGACTATTTTCACATATAAGACAAACATCATTATTATCTTATGTAAACAAATAAAATTGTTACACACAGATCAAATGCAAAAAATAAAACCTTTTTTGGTTGCAGCAAAGTCATTATCACTGTGGTACTCTATGCAACAAAATCATTTAAAAATATCCAACAACTGGCACATAATTACTACATTATACAAAGATGACCTGCATTAAGGCTGGCTTTGCTATTGTTAAAACTAGATGGAGATAACTGGCAGAGTATCCACAGATCGGATAAAATTTTTTAAGAGCCAAATATATAACTTAAATTGATCTGTTAATGAAAACAAATATCATGGAGCAATAAATTTTCAATTCATGTTTCAAGAAGGCATATTATTCTTTAGGAAGTACATGTACACACCAATATTCTGTTCCCCTTCTTTGAATATCCTTACCTTCAATACATTTTAAACCTTGATATCTTTGGTCACAACCATTCATGCATGTTCCGTTGATATGATGACATTGCTGAGACTCGAAACAGTTTCCACAAGTCAAACTGCAATTTGTTCCATACATTCCACCATTACAACCTGTTAACATTATACATGAAAATATACGTGCAATCTATAAACAACTGTGTGGGACAACATTACAAGATCAAAACAGTGTAGACATCCTCAAGATATATTTTGTTATAAAAACAATCTGCTCATCATTTTAATCATTATTCTCTTAGATGAAAATATTTTGATTTCATATAATGGTGTTTCAATTGAGCAAGATATTTTTGCTGAAATAGTACTCTTTCTAACAGTTGAAAACATCGCACTTTTTTTCCACATTAATTTGATTAATTTTTGCAAAGAATACGGATTCTGGCAAAATCCCTAATTTCAAATGTAATCATCTCTCTGAAAAAACAAAACACATTTTTTGTTTCATACAACGGCCAGTGTATGTTTAATTCCAAGTGTCTGATTTTCTTAATATCAACATAAGTGTGACATACCTTCTGTGCAATTTTCTCCTTGATATCCGGGCTCGCATCCCTGTTCACAAACTCCAGTAACATAATCACATGTCGAATTATTAAGACAGTGGCCACAAATGCTGTTGCACTTCTCTCCATAATATCCAGCAGTGCACACTTGTCAATTAAACAAATATTTTGTGCATTGATCAATATTTACTTATTTGTTGTATTGTTGTGGCTAATCATTATTTGCTTATTTGATGTTTTTAGTGGTGTTGTTTCTTAATGTAAACATTATCTTATAGTTAAAAAATGAAACAAAAGAGGATAAATCTCAGCTATTCAGATTTTACATTTCAAGACCTTTCAAGTAACAATCGGTTAACTGAATGACACAGGCTTACATTGTAAATCCAACAATAATCAAC
This sequence comes from Magallana nippona, assembly GCA_033439105.1. Classification (NCBI taxonomy): domain Eukaryota; kingdom Metazoa; phylum Mollusca; class Bivalvia; order Ostreida; family Ostreidae; genus Magallana; species Magallana nippona. The sequence continues at coordinate 1,468,414 of CM065919.1, read as the reverse complement.
ACTACTGGTTTCATTAAGGATTACGTTTACTCAGAATGAAAAAAAATTCCACTAATGATAATGAAAAGCCATCTGTTGTGTGTTCATGGTAGTGTTATTTTTCACTTTCAAAAAATTAGGACAATGACCTTTTTGAGTTAATGGCCATTGAATAATTTTTGAAATTGAACAAAAATCCCTAAAAAATGTACACTATGATTGACAATTTATTAATTGTGAAAATAATACAAATTCCTAAACTCTTTTAAAAATGAAAAAAAGTTTATGAATGGCAGTGTCACTAAATAGATACAAAGCATTAAGTTTTCATCGACAATTTTTATAAATATTTCAGTCCGAATTTCCTCTATCAGTTTTCAAATTCCTACCCAATTTTGATTCAATTTAACAAAAAACTGAATGATAATATTACTAAAACATTTATTGTGTAAAACTAGGTATATTGACCTTACTCTGCTGGCATAAACTTTATATGAGGTCAGTGATCAAAATCTTTAGATATTGTGTCTTTTTTTGTTTTTAAGCATTTTTCAATATTTTTTATAACATGTGCCACACGATTATCTAAATGAAAAAGAGAGATAAAACTAACAGAAAATATGCAAAATTATGTTGACTAACAAATAAAATCCTAACTTTACATATTATAGTACTACCAAATATATTTAATGAAAAACAAAATCTGAAGAATTTAGTACAAATTTCCTCTGATTTGCTAAAAGCCTAACTTTGTTTAAGCCTAATTCCATAACATAGTAAAAATATCAAATGTTATGTCAATAATAATTCATTTCATGAATACTTTTTGTGTTTATAACAAATTTTACTCATGACATTGATATTTATAACAATCCAAATTTGAGAACTCAAACCCTGAGTAAACAACATCATAAAAATCAAAACCAACACGTTATCAAGATATTCATGTTAACTGTAGGGATCTATATTAAATAATATGTACATTTTTTAATAAAAAGAAAATTGCAATACCTTCCTGGCAGAAATGTCCTTTCCATCCTGGATGACAACCATCATCACATTCACCTGATATTTTGTTACAGTTTCTACAAGTTGAATTGCATCTTTTCTCACAGTTCTCTCCGAAAAAGTAATCTTCACATTCTTGAAACAGAAACAAGTTTACAAGAAAATATGAATCAAACGATGTCTTTATGAGAAGCAAAAATATTTTATCATACAAGGTATACTTTTCTATAATGAGTGCCGACCTTTTGTGCAGTTAAAACCATGGTAACCTCTTCGACAACCACTCATACATGTTCCGTTGATATGATGGCATTGCTGAGACTCGAAACAGTTTCCACAAGTCAAACTGCAATTTGTTCCATACATTCCACCATTACAACCTGTAAACATTATAAATGAAACTATACGTGCAATCTATAAAACCTGTGTGGGACAACATTACAAGATAAAAACAGTGTAGACATACTCAAGATATCTTGTTACAAAAACAATCTGCTCAACAATTCAATCACTATTTTCTTAGATGAAAATATTTTGATTTCATATAATGGTGTTTCAATTGAGCAAGATATTGTTGTTGATATATTACTGCCTTCTAACAGTTGAAAACAGCGCACTTCCATATCTCTAGATTAATTTTATTAGTTTTTGCAAAGAATACGGATTCTGGCAAAATCCTTGATTTCAAATGTAATCATCTCCATGGAAAAACAAAACACACTTTTGTTTCATAAAACGTCCAGTGTACGTTTAATTCCAAGTGTCTGATTTTCTTAATATCAACCTAGGTGTGACATACCTTCTGTGCAATTTTCCCCTTGATATCCGGGCTCGCATCCCTGTTCACAAACTCCAGTAACATGATCACATGTCGAATTATTAAGACAGTGTCCACAAATGCTGTTGCACTTCTCTCCATAATATCCAGCAGTGCACACTTTTCAATTGAACAAATATTTTGAGTATTAATCCGTATTTACTTATTTGTTTTATTCACAGCAGGCACCTGACGTTAAATACTTTTCTCGTTATCAAAAATATATACCCCATATCTAATAATACACAATGTACCCATCGCCGTCATCTTGGATTAATTGAAAACTTGCACATCAGGTGAAATGTTTGTTTAAAATTCATCAGTAAAGTTATTTTGCGAACATCACCGTCTTCTGATCGGTCCTTTAAGATATAACTTTACAACCCATTCAACCAAAACGGTGCATTACACCTGTCATTTATAAACAAATCAACCCTCGATCGGCATCCACTACCTTAGCTATGCGATGAAGGGCTAAAGGGTGGACGGAAGTTGTCACATTTATGCAAATGACATTTCCCTGCATTGTGTGTTTGTGTCAATATTTCAAAACATATGCATTTATAAAAACATGATTATGTAAACTTTATGTAATAAAAGTTATTCTTGACAGTTTATAATATCCACTTACACCAGTTTAACCTGTATGTTGATCGAATTCAAAATCGACGCCTTTTGAATATTCGTATCAGTGCTATATTTGGAAGAGATTGCCTAACTTATGACGCAATTATGTCAACTTCCGTCCAACTTGTAACCTTTTGTCGCACATCTAAGGCAGTAAATGCCGATCGAGGGGTTATTTTTATAAATGACAGGTGTAATGCACCGTTTCGGTTGAATCGGTTGTAATCTTAGATCTTGGAGGACAGACCAGAAGACGGCAATGTTCGCAAAATAACTTTACAGATGAGTTTTAAGCTAAAATTTCACCTGATGTCACAGATTGAAATAAATCCAAGATGGCGGCGATTAGTATATTGTGCATCATTAGATAGGGGTATATATTTTGATGATGAGGAAAATAGAAAACGTCAGGTGCCTGTGGTTTTATTATTGTGGCTAATTTTTATTTGCTTAGTTGTCTTGTTTCTTAATGTAATTATTAACTTATACTTAAAGAATGAAAAAACAAAACCCAGTAAAAAAAATCTCTGCTATTCAGATTTTACATTTCCAGACCTAACATTCGGTTAACTGAATGGCACAGGTTCAACCTCTGAATCCAACAATAATCAACCATACTGGTTTCATTAAATCATAACCAACACGTTATCATGATATTCATGTTAACTGTAGGGATCTAAATTAAATAATATGTACATTTTTGATTAAAAAGAAAATTGCAATACCTTCCTGACAGAAATGTCCTTTCCATCCTGGATGACAGCCATAATCACATTCACCTGATATTTTATTGCAGTTTCTACAAGTTGAATTGCATCTTTTCTCACAGTTCTCTCCGAAAAAGTAATCTTCACATTCTTGAAACAGAAAAAAGTTTACAAGAAAATATGAATCAAACGATGTCTTTATGAGAAGCAAAAATGTTTTATCATACAAGGTAAACTTTTCTATAATGAGTGCCGACCTTTTGTGCAGTTAAAACCATGGTAACCTCTTCCACAACCATTCATACATGTTCCGTTGATATGATGGCATTGCTGAGACTCGAAACAGTTTCCACAAGTCAAACTGCAATTTGTTCCATACATTCCACCATTACAACCTGTAAACATTATAAATGAAACTATACGTGCAATCTATAAAACCTGTGTGGGACAACATTACAAGATAAAAACAGTGTAGACATACTCAAGATATCTTGTTATAAAAACAATCTGCTCAACAATTTAATCACTATTTTCTTAGATGAAAATATTTTGATTTCATATAATGGTGTTTCAATTGAGCAAGATGTTTCTGCTGAAATAGTACTGCCTTCTAAGAGATGAAAACAGCGCACTTCCATATCTCTAGATTAATTTTATTAGTTTTTGCAAAGAATACGGATTCTGGCAAAATCCTTGATTTCAAATGTAATCATCTCCATGGAAAAACAAAACACACTTTTGTTTCATAAAACGTCCAGTGTACGTTTAATTCCAAGTGTCTGATTTTCTTAATATCAACCTAGGTGTGACATACCTTCTGTGCAATTTTCCCCTTGATATCCGGGCTCGCATCCCTGTTCACAAACTCCAGTAACATGATCACATGTCGAATTATTAAGACAGTGTCCACAAATGCTGTTGCACTTCTCTCCATAATATCCAGCAGTGCACACTTTTCAATTGAACAAATATTTTGAGTATTAATCCGTATTTACTTATTTGTTTTATTCACAGCAGGCACCTGACGTTATATACTTTTCTCGTTATCAAAAATATATACCCCATATCTAATAATACACAATGTACCCATCGCCGTCATCTTGGATTTATTGCAAACTGTCACATCAGGTGAAATGTTTATTTGTTTAAAATTCATCAGTAAAGTTATTTTGCGAACATCACCGTCTTCTGATCGGTCCTTTAAGATATAACTTTACAACCCATTCAACCAAAACGGTGCATTACACCTGTCATTTATAAACAAATCAACCCTCGATCGGCATCCACTACCTTAGCTATGCGATGAAGGGCTAAAGGGTGGACGGAAGTTGTCACATTTATGCAAATGACATTTCCCTGCATTGTGTGTTTGTGTCAATATTTCAAAACATATGCATTTATAAAAACATGATTATGTAAACTTTATGTAATAAAAGTTATTCTTGACAGTTTATAATATCCACTTACACCAGTTTAACCTGTATGTTGATCGAATTCAAAATCGACGCCTTTTGAATATTCGTATCAGTGCTATATTTGGAAGAGATTGCCTAACGTATGACGCAATTATGTCAACTTCCGTCCAACTTGTAACCTTTTGTCGCACATCTAAGGCAGTAAATGCCGATCGAGGGGTTATTTTTATAAATGACAGGTGTAATGCACCGTTTCGGTTGAATCGGTTGTAATCTTAGATCTTGGAGGACAGACCAGAAGACGGCAATGTTCGCAAAATAACTTTACAGATGAGTTTTAAGCTAAAATTTCACCTGATGTCACAGATTGAAATAAATCCAAGATGGCGGCGATTAGTATATTGTGCATCATTAGATAGGGGTATATATTTTGATGATGAGGAAAATAGATAACGTCAGGTGCCTGTGGTTTTATTATTGTGGCTAATTTTTATTTGCTTAGTTGTCTTGTTTCTTAATGTAATTATTAACTTATACTTAAAGAATGAAAAAACAAAACCCAGTAAAAAATCTCTGCTATTCAGATTTTACATTTCCAGACCAAACATTCGGTTAACTGAATTGCACAGGTTCAACCTCTGAATCCAACAATAATCAACCATACTGGTTTCATTAAATCATAACCAACACGTTATCATGATATTCATGTTAACTGTAGGGATCTAAATTAAATAATATGTACATTTTTGATTATAAAGAAAATTGCAATACCTTCCTGGCAGAAATGTCCTTTCCATCCTGGATGACAGCCATAATCACATTCACCTGATATTTTATTGCAGTTTCTACAAGTTGAATTGCATCTTTTCTCACAGTTCTCTCCGAAAAAGTAATCTTCACATTCTTGAAACAGAAAAAAGTTTACAAGAAAATATGAATCAAACGATGTCTTTATGAGAAGCAAAAATGTTTTATCATACAAGGTATACTTTTCTATAATGAGTGCCGACCTTTTGTGCAGTTAAAACCATGGTAACCTCTTCCACAACCATTCATACATGTTCCGTTGATATGATGGCATTGCTGAGACTCGAAACAGTTTCCACAAGTCAAACTGCAATTTGTTCCATACATTCCACCATTACAACCTGTAAACATTATAAATGAAACTATACGTGCAATCTATAAAACCTGTGTGGGACAACATTACAAGATAAAAACAGTGTAGACATACTCAAGATATCTTGTTATAAAAACAATCTGCTCAACAATTTAATCACTATTTTCTTAGATGAAAATATTTTGATTTCATATAATGGTGTTTCAATTGAGCAAGATGTTTCTGCTGAAATAGTACTGCCTTCTAAGAGATGAAAACAGCGCACTTCCATATCTCTAGATTAATTTTATTAGTTTTTGCAAAGAATACGGATTCTGGCAAAATCCTTGATTTCAAATGTAATCATCTCCATGGAAAAACAAAACACACTTTTGTTTCATAAAACGTCCAGTGTACGTTTAATTCCAAGTGTCTGATTTTCTTAATATCAACCTAGGTGTGACATACCTTCTGTGCAATTTTCCCCTTGATATCCGGGCTCGCATCCCTGTTCACAAACTCCAGTAACATGATCACATGTCGAATTATTAAGACAGTGTCCACAAATGCTGTTGCACTTCTCTCCATAATATCCAGCAGTGCACACTTTTCAATTGAACAAATATTTTGAGTATTAATCCGTATTTACTTATTTGTTTTATTCACAGCAGGCACCTGACGTTATATACTTTTCTCGTTATCAAAAATATATACCCCATATCTAATAATACACAATGTACCCATCGCCGTCATCTTGGATTTATTGCAAACTGTCACATCAGGTGAAATGTTTATTTGTTTAAAATTCATCAGTAAAGTTATTTTGCGAACATCACCGTCTTCTGATCGGTCCTTTAAGATATAACTTTACAACCCATTCAACCAAAACGGTGCATTACACCTGTCATTTATAAACAAATCAACCCTCGATCGGCATCCACTACCTTAGCTATGCGATGAAGGGCTAAAGGGTGGACGGAAGTTGTCACATTTATGCAAATGACATTTCCCTGCATTGTGTGTTTGTGTCAATATTTCAAAACATATGCATTTATAAAAACATGATTATGTAAACTTTATGTAATAAAAGTTATTCTTGACAGTTTATAATATCCACTTACACCAGTTTAACCTGTATGTTGATCGAATTCAAAATCGACGCCTTTTGAATATTCGTATCAGTGCTATATTTGGAAGAGATTGCCTAACGTATGACGCAATTATGTCAACTTCCGTCCAACTTGTAACCTTTTGTCGCACATCTAAGGCAGTAAATGCCGATCGAGGGGTTATTTTTATAAATGACAGGTGTAATGCACCGTTTCGGTTGAATCGGTTGTAATCTTAGATCTTGGAGGACAGACCAGAAGACGGCAATGTTCGCAAAATAACTTTACAGATGAGTTTTAAGCTAAAATTTCACCTGATGTCACAGATTGAAATAAATCCAAGATGGCGGCGATTAGTATATTGTGCATCATTAGTTAGGGGTATATATTTTGATGATGAGGAAAATAGATAACGTCAGGTGCCTGTGGTTTTATTATTGTGGCTAATTTTTATTTGCTTAGTTGTCTTGTTTCTTAATGTAATTATTAACTTATACTTAAAGAATGAAAAAACAAAACCCAGTAAAAAATCTCTGCTATTCAGATTTTACATTTCCAGACCAAACATTCGGTTAACTGAATTGCACAGGTTCAACCTCTGAATCCAACAATAATCAACCATACTGGTTTCATTAAATCATAACCAACACGTTATCATGATATTCATGTTAACTGTAGGGATCTAAATTAAATAATATGTACATTTTTGATTATAAAGAAAATTGCAATACCTTCCTGGCAGAAATGTCCTTTCCATCCTGGATGACAGCCATAATCACATTCACCTGATATTTTATTGCAGTTTCTACAAGTTGAATTGCATCTTTTCTCACAGTTCTCTCCGAAAAAGTAATCTTCACATTCTTGAAACAGAAAAAAGTTTACAAGAAAATATGAATCAAACGATGTCTTTATGAGAAGCAAAAATGTTTTATCATACAAGGTATACTTTTCTATAATGAGTGCCGACCTTTTGTGCAGTTAAAACCATGGTAACCTCTTCCACAACCATTCATACATGTTCCGTTGATATGATGGCATTGCTGAGACTCGAAACAGTTTCCACAAGTCAAACTGCAATTTGTTCCATACATTCCACCATTACAACCTGTAAACATTATAAATGAAACTATACGTGCAATCTATAAAACCTGTGTGGGACAACATTACAAGATAAAAACAGTGTAGACATACTCAAGATATCTTGTTATAAAAACAATCTGCTCAACAATTTAATCACTATTTTCTTAGATGAAAATATTTTGATTTCATATAATGGTGTTTCAATTGAGCAAGATGTTTCTGCTGAAATAGTACTGCCTTCTAAGAGATGAAAACAGCGCACTTCCATATCTCTAGATTAATTTTATTAGTTTTTGCAAAGAATACGGATTCTGGCAAAATCCTTGATTTCAAATGTAATCATCTCCATGGAAAAACAAAACACACTTTTGTTTCATAAAACGTCCAGTGTATGTTTAATTCCAAGTGTCTGATTTTCTTAATATCAACCTAGGTGTGACATACCTTCTGTGCAATTTTCCCCTTGATATCCGGGCTCGCATCCCTGTTCACAAACTCCAGTAACATGATCACATGTCGAATTATTAAGACAGTGTCCACAAATGCTGTTGCACTTCTCTCCATAATATCCAGCAGTGCACACTTTTCAATTGAACAAATATTTTGAGTATTAATCCGTATTTACTTATTTGATTTATTCACAGCAGGCACCTGACGTTATATACTTTTCTCGTTATCAAAAATATATACCCCATATCTAATAATACACAATGTACCCATCGCCGTCATCTTGGATTTATTGCAAACTGTCACATCAGGTGAAATGTTTATTTGTTTAAAATTCATCAGTAAAGTTATTTTGCGAACATCACCGTCTTCTGATCGGTCCTTTAAGATATAACTTTACAACCCATTCAACCAAAACGGTGCATTACACCTGTCATTTATAAACAAATCAACCCTCGATCGGCATCCACTACCTTAGCTATGCGATGAAGGGCTAAAGGGTGGACGGAAGTTGTCACATTTATGCAAATGACATTTCCCTGCATTGTGTGTTTGTGTCAATATTTCAAAACATATGCATTTATAAAAACATGATTATGTAAACTTTATGTAATAAAAGTTATTCTTGACAGTTTATAATATCCACTTACACCAGTTTAACCTGTATGTTGATCGAATTCAAAATCGACGCCTTTTGAATATTCGTATCAGTGCTATATTTGGAAGAGATTGCCTAACGTATGACGCAATTATGTCAACTTCCGTCCAACTTGTAACCTTTTGTCGCACATCTAAGGCAGTAAATGCCGTTCGAGGGGTTATTTTTATAAATGACAGGTGTAATGCACCGTTTCGGTTGAATCGGTTGTAATCTTAGATCTTGGAGGACAGACCAGAAGACGGCAATGTTCGCAAAATAACTTTACAGATGAGTTTTAAGCTAAAATTTCACCTGATGTCACAGATTGAAATAAATCCAAGATGGCGGCGATTAGTATATTGTGCATCATTAGATAGGGGTATATATTTTGATGATGAGGAAAATAGATAACGTCAGGTGCCTGTGGTTTTATTATTGTGGCTAATTTTTATTTGCTTAGTTGTCTTGTTTCTTAATGTAATTATTAACTTATACTTAAAGAATGAAAAAACAAAACCCAGTAAAAAATCTCTGCTATTCAGATTTTACATTTCCAGACCAAACATTCGGTTAACTGAATTGCACAGGTTCAACCTCTGAATCCAACAATAATCAACCATACTGGTTTCATTAAATCATAACCAACACGTTATCATGATATTCATGTTAACTGTAGGGATCTAAATTAAATAATATGTACATTTTTGATTATAAAGAAAATTGCAATACCTTCCTGGCAGAAATGTCCTTTCCATCCTGGATGACAGCCATAATCACATTCACCTGATATTTTATTGCAGTTTCTACAAGTTGAATTGCATCTTTTCTCACAGTTCTCTCCGAAAAAGTAATCTTCACATTCTTGAAACAGAAAAAAGTTTACAAGAAAATATGAATCAAACGATGTCTTTATGAGAAGCAAAAATGTTTTATCATACAAGGTATACTTTTCTATAATGAGTGCCGACCTTTTGTGCAGTTAAAACCATGGTAACCTCTTCCACAACCATTCATACATGTTCCGTTGATATGATGGCATTGCTGAGACTCGAAACAGTTTCCACAAGTCAAACTGCAATTTGTTCCATACATTCCACCATTACAACCTGTAAACATTATAAATGAAACTATACGTGCAATCTATAAAACCTGTGTGGGACAACATTACAAGATAAAAACAGTGTAGACATACTCAAGATATCTTGTTATAAAAACAATCTGCTCAACAATTTAATCACTATTTTCTTAGATGAAAATATTTTGATTTCATATAATGGTGTTTCAATTGAGCAAGATGTTTCTGCTGAAATAGTACTGCCTTCTAAGAGATGAAAACAGCGCACTTCCATATCTCTAGATTAATTTTATTAGTTTTTGCAAAGAATACGGATTCTGGCAAAATCCTTGATTTCAAATGTAATCATCTCCATGGAAAAACAAAACACACTTTTGTTTCATAAAACGTCCAGTGTACGTTTAATTCCAAGTGTCTGATTTTCTTAATATCAACCTAGGTGTGACATACCTTCTGTGCAATTTTCCCCTTGATATCCGGGCTCGCATCCCTGTTCACAAACTCCAGTAACATGATCACATGTCGAATTATTAAGACAGTGTCCACAAATGCTGTTGCACTTCTCTCCATAATATCCAGCAGTGCACACTTTTCAATTGAACAAATATTTTGAGTATTAATCCGTATTTACTTATTTGTTTTATTCACAGCAGGCACCTGACGTTATATACTTTTCTCGTTATCAAAAATATATACCCCATATCTAATAATACACAATGTACCCATCGCCGTCATCTTGGATTTATTGCAAACTGTCACATCAGGTGAAATGTTTATTTGTTTAAAATTCATCAGTAAAGTTATTTTGCGAACATCACCGTCTTCTGATCGGTCCTTTAAGATATAACTTTACAACCCATTCAACCAAAACGGTGCATTACACCTGTCATTTATAAACAAATCAACCCTCGATCGGCATCCACTACCTTAGCTATGCGATGAAGGGCTAAAGGGTGGACGGAAGTTGTCACATTTATGCAAATGACATTTCCCTGCATTGTGTGTTTGTGTCAATATTTCAAAACATATGCATTTATAAAAACATGATTATGTAAACTTTATGTAATAAAAGTTATTCTTGACAGTTTATAATATCCACTTACACCAGTTTAACCTGTATGTTGATCGAATTCAAAATCGACGCCTTTTGAATATTCGTATCAGTGCTATATTTGGAAGAGATTGCCTAACGTATGACGCAATTATGTCAACTTCCGTCCAACTTGTAACCTTTTGTCGCACATCTAAGGCAGTAAATGCCGATCGAGGGGTTATTTTTATAAATGACAGGTGTAATGCACCGTTTCGGTTGAATCGGTTGTAATCTTAGATCTTGGAGGACAGACCAGAAGACGGCAATGTTCGCAAAATAACTTTACAGATGAGTTTTAAGCTAAAATTTCACCTGATGTCACAGATTGAAATAAATCCAAGATGGCGGCGATTAGTATATTGTGCATCATTAGTTAGGGGTATATATTTTGATGATGAGGAAAATAGATAACGTCAGGTGCCTGTGGTTTTATTATTGTGGCTAATTTTTATTTGCTTAGTTGTCTTGTTTCTTAATGTAATTATTAACTTATACTTAAAGAATGAAAAAACAAAACCCAGTAAAAAATCTCTGCTATTCAGATTTTACATTTCCAGACCAAACATTCGGTTAACTGAATTGCACAGGTTCAACCTCTGAATCCAACAATAATCAACCATACTGGTTTCATTAAATCATAACCAACACGTTATCATGATATTCATGTTAACTGTAGGGATCTAAATTAAATAATATGTACATTTTTGATTATAAAGAAAATTGCAATACCTTCCTGGCAGAAATGTCCTTTCCATCCTGGATGACAGCCATAATCACATTCACCTGATATTTTATTGCAGTTTCTACAAGTTGAATTGCATCTTTTCTCACAGTTCTCTCCGAAAAAGTAATCTTCACATTCTTGAAACAGAAAAAAGTTTACAAGAAAATATGAATCAAACGATGTCTTTATGAGAAGCAAAAATGTTTTATCATACAAGGTATACTTTTCTATAATGAGTGCCGACCTTTTGTGCAGTTAAAACCATGGTAACCTCTTCCACAACCATTCATACATGTTCCGTTGATATGATGGCATTGCTGAGACTCGAAACAGTTTCCACAAGTCAAACTGCAATTTGTTCCATACATTCCACCATTACAACCTGTAAACATTATAAATGAAACTATACGTGCAATCTATAAAACCTGTGTGGGACAACATTACAAGATAAAAACAGTGTAGACATACTCAAGATATCTTGTTATAAAAACAATCTGCTCAACAATTTAATCACTATTTTCTTAGATGAAAATATTTTGATTTCATATAATGGTGTTTCAATTGAGCAAGATGTTTCTGCTGAAATAGTACTGCCTTCTAAGAGATGAAAACAGCGCACTTCCATATCTCTAGATTAATTTTATTAGTTTTTGCAAAGAATACGGATTCTGGCAAAATCCTTGATTTCAAATGTAATCATCTCCATGGAAAAACAAAACACACTTTTGTTTCATAAAACGTCCAGTGTATGTTTAATTCCAAGTGTCTGATTTTCTTAATATCAACCTAGGTGTGACATACCTTCTGTGCAATTTTCCCCTTGATATCCGGGCTCGCATCCCTGTTCACAAACTCCAGTAACATGATCACATGTCGAATTATTAAGACAGTGTCCACAAATGCTGTTGCACTTCTCTCCATAATATCCAGCAGTGCACACTTTTCAATTGAACAAATATTTTGAGTATTAATCCGTATTTACTTATTTGATTTATTCACAGCAGGCACCTGACGTTATATACTTTTCTCGTTATCAAAAATATATACCCCATATCTAATAATACACAATGTACCCATCGCCGTCATCTTGGATTTATTGCAAACTGTCACATCAGGTGAAATGTTTATTTGTTTAAAATTCATCAGTAAAGTTATTTTGCGAACATCACCGTCTTCTGATCGGTCCTTTAAGATATAACTTTACAACCCATTCAACCAAAACGGTGCATTACACCTGTCATTTATAAACAAATCAACCCTCGATCGGCATCCACTACCTTAGCTATGCGATGAAGGGCTAAAGGGTGGACGGAAGTTGTCACATTTATGCAAATGACATTTCCCTGCATTGTGTGTTTGTGTCAATATTTCAAAACATATGCATTTATAAAAACATGATTATGTAAACTTTATGTAATAAAAGTTATTCTTGACAGTTTATAATATCCACTTACACCAGTTTAACCTGTATGTTGATCGAATTCAAAATCGACGCCTTTTGAATATTCGTATCAGTGCTATATTTGGAAGAGATTGCCTAACGTATGACGCAATTATGTCAACTTCCGTCCAACTTGTAACCTTTTGTCGCACATCTAAGGCAGTAAATGCCGTTCGAGGGGTTATTTTTATAAATGACAGGTGTAATGCACCGTTTCGGTTGAATCGGTTGTAATCTTAGATCTTGGAGGACAGACCAGAAGACGGCAATGTTCGCAAAATAACTTTACAGATGAGTTTTAAGCTAAAATTTCACCTGATGTCACAGATTGAAATAAATCCAAGATGGCGGCGATTAGTATATTGTGCATCATTAGATAGGGGTATATATTTTGATGATGAGGAAAATAGATAACGTCAGGTGCCTGTGGTTTTATTATTGTGGCTAATTTTTATTTGCTTAGTTGTCTTGTTTCTTAATGTAATTATTAACTTATACTTAAAGAATGAAAAAACAAAACCCAGTAAAAAATCTCTGCTATTCAGATTTTACATTTCCAGACCAAACATTCGGTTAACTGAATTGCACAGGTTCAACCTCTGAATCCAACAATAATCAACCATACTGGTTTCATTAAATCATAACCAACACGTTATCATGATATTCATGTTAACTGTAGGGATCTAAATTAAATAATATGTACATTTTTGATTATAAAGAAAATTGCAATACCTTCCTGGCAGAAATGTCCTTTCCATCCTGGATGACAGCCATAATCACATTCACCTGATATTTTATTGCAGTTTCTACAAGTTGAATTGCATCTTTTCTCACAGTTCTCTCCGAAAAAGTAATCTTCACATTCTTGAAACAGAAAAATGTTTACAAGAAAATATGAATCAAACGATGTCTTTATGAGAAGCAAAAATGTTTTATCATACAAGGTATACTTTTCTATAATGAGTGCCGACCTTTTGTGCAGTTAAAACCATGGTAACCTCTTCCACAACCATTCATACATGTTCCGTTGATATGATGGCATTGCTGAGACTCGAAACAGTTTCCACAAGTCAAACTGCAATTTGTTCCATACATTCCACCATTACAACCTGTAAACATAATAAATGAAACTATACGTGCAATCTATAAAACCTGTGTGGGACAACATTACAAGATAAAAACAGTGTAGACATACTCAAGATATCTTGTTATAAAAACAATCTGCTCAACAATTTAATCACTATTTTCTTAGATGAAAATATTTTGATTTCATAAAATGGTGTTTCAATTGAGCAAGATGTTTCTGCTGAAATAGTACTACCTTCTAAGAGATGAAAACAGCGCACTTCCATATCTCTAGATTAATTTTATTAGTTTTTGCAAAGAATACGGATTCTGGCAAAATCCTTGATTTCAAATGTAATCATCTCCATGGAAAAACAAAACACACTTTTGTTTCATAAAACGTCCAGTGTACGTTTAATTCCAAGTGTCTGATTTTCTTAATATCAACCTAGGTGTGACATACCTTCTGTGCAATTTTCCCCTTGATATCCGGGCTCGCATCCCTGTTCACAAACTCCAGTAACATGATCACATGTCGAATTATTAAGACAGTGTCCACAAATGCTGTTGCACTTCTCTCCATAATATCCAGCAGTGCACACTTTTCAATTGAACAAATATTTTGAGTATTAATCCGTATTTACTTATTTGTTTTATTCACAGCAGGCACCTGACGTTATATACTTTTCTCGTTATCAAAAATATATACCCCATATCTAATAATACACAATGTACCCATCGCCGTCATCTTGGATTTATTGCAAACTGTCACATCAGGTGAAATGTTTATTTGTTTAAAATTCATCAGTAAAGTTATTTTGCGAACATCACCGTCTTCTGATCGGTCCTTTAAGATATAACTTTACAACCCATTCAACCAAAACGGTGCATTACACCTGTCATTTATAAACAAATCAACCCTCGATCGGCATCCACTACCTTAGCTATGCGATGAAGGGCTAAAGGGTGGACGGAAGTTGTCACATTTATGCAAATGACATTTCCCTGCATTGTGTGTTTGTGTCAATATTTCAAAACATATGCATTTATAAAAACATGATTATGTAAACTTTATGTAATAAAAGTTATTCTTGACAGTTTATAATATCCACTTACACCAGTTTAACCTGTATGTTGATCGAATTCAAAATCGACGCCTTTTGAATATTCGTATCAGTGCTATATTTGGAAGAGATTGCCTAACGTATGACGCAATTATGTCAACTTCCGTCCAACTTGTAACCTTTTGTCGCACATCTAAGGCAGTAAATGCCGATCGAGGGGTTATTTTTTAAAATGACAGGTGTAATGCACCGTTTTGGTTGAATCGGTTGTAATCTTAGATCTTGGAGGACAGACCAGAAGACGGCAATGTTCGCAAAATAACTTTACAGATGAGTTTTAAGCTAAAATTTCACCTGATGTCACAGATTGAAATAAATCCAAGATGGCGGCGATTAGTATATTGTGCATCATTAGATAGGGGTATATATTTTGATGATGAGGAAAATAGATAACGTCAGGTGCCTGTGGTTTTATTATTGTGGCTAATTTTTATTTGCTTAGTTGTCTTGTTTCTTAATGTAATTATTAACTTATACTTAAAGAATGAAAAAACAAAACCCAGTAAAAAATCTCTGCTATTCAGATTTTACATTTCCAGACCAAACATTCGGTTAACTGAATTGCACAGGTTCAACCTCTGAATCCAACAATAATCAACCATACTGGTTTCATTAAATCATAACCAACACGTTATCATGATATTCATGTTAACTGTAGGGATCTATATTAAATAATATGTACATTTTTGATTATAAAGAAAATTGCAATACCTTCCTGACAGAAATGTCCTTTCCATCCTGGATGACAGCCATAATCACATTCACCTGATATTTTATTGCAGTTTCTACAAGTTGAATTGCATCTTTTCTCACAGTTCTCTCCGAAAAAGTAATCTTCACATTCTTGAAACAGAAAAATGTTTACAAGAAAATATGAATCAAACGATGTCTTTATGAGAAGCAAAAATGTTTTATCATACAAGGTATACTTTTCTATAATGAGTGCCGACCTTTTGTGCAGTTAAAACCATGGTAACCTCTTCCACAACCATTCATACATGTTCCGTTGATATGATGGCATTGCTGAGACTCGAAACAGTTTCCACAAGTCAAACTGCAATTTGTTCCATACATTCCACCATTACAACCTGTAAACATTATAAATGAAACTATACGTGCAATCTATAAAACCTGTGTGGGACAACATTACAAGATAAAAACAGTGTAGACATACTCAAGATATCTTGTTATAAAAACAATCTGCTCAACAATTTAATCACTATTTTCTTAGATGAAAATATTTTGATTTCATATAATGGTGTTTCAATAGAGCAAGATGTTTCTGCTGAAATAGTACTGCCTTCTAAGAGATGAAAACAGCGCACTTCCATATCTCTAGATTAATTTTATTAGTTTTTGCAAAGAATACGGATTCTGGCAAAATCCTTGATTTCAAATGTAATCATCTCCATGGAAAAACAAAACACACTTTTGTTTCATAAAACGTCCAGTGTACGTTTAATTCCAAGTGTCTGATTTTCTTAATATCAACCTAGGTGTGACATACCTTCTGTGCAATTTTCCCCTTGATATCCGGGCTCGCATCCCTGTTCACAAACTCCAGTAACATGATCACATGTCGAATTATTAAGACAGTGTCCACAAATGCTGTTGCACTTCTCTCCATAATATCCAGCAGTGCACACTTTTCAATTGAACAAATATTTTGAGTATTAATCCGTATTTACTTATTTGTTTTATTCACAGCAGGCACCTGACGTTATATACTTTTCTCGTTATCAAAAATATATACCCCATATCTAATAATACACAATGTACCCATCGCCGTCATCTTGGATTTATTGCAAACTGTCACATCAGGTGAAATGTTTATTTGTTTAAAATTCATCAGTAAAGTTATTTTGCGAACATCACCGTCTTCTGATCGGTCCTTTAAGATATAACTTTACAACCCATTCAACCAAAACGGTGCATTACACCTGTCATTTATAAACAAATCAACCCTCGATCGGCATCCACTACCTTAGCTATGCGATGAAGGGCTAAAGGGTGGACGGAAGTTGTCACATTTATGCAAATGACATTTCCCTGCATTGTGTGTTTGTGTCAATATTTCAAAACATATGCATTTATAAAAACATGATTATGTAAACTTTATGTAATAAAAGTTATTCTTGACAGTTTATAATATCCACTTACACCAGTTTAACCTGTATGTTGATCGAATTCAAAATCGACGCCTTTTGAATATTCGTATCAGTGCTATATTTGGAAGAGATTGCCTAACGTATGACGCAATTATGTCAACTTCCGTCCAACTTGTAACCTTTTGTCGCACATCTAAGGCAGTAAATGCCGATCGAGGGGTTATTTTTTAAAATGACAGGTGTAATGCACCGTTTTGGTTGAATCGGTTGTAATCTTAGATCTTGGAGGACAGACCAGAAGACGGCAATGTTCGCAAAATAACTTTACAGATGAGTTTTAAGCTAAAATTTCACCTGATGTCACAGATTGAAATAAATCCAAGATGGCGGCGATTAGTATATTGTGCATCATTAGATAGGGGTATATATTTTGATGATGAGGAAAATAGATAACGTCAGGTGCCTGTGGTTTTATTATTGTGGCTAATTTTTATTTGCTTAGTTGTCTTGTTTCTTAATGTAATTATTAACTTATACTTAAAGAATGAAAAAACAAAACCCAGTAAAAAATCTCTGCTATTCAGATTTTACATTTCCAGACCAAACATTCGGTTAACTGAATTGCACAGGTTCAACCTCTGAATCCAACAATAATCAACCATACTGGTTTCATTAAATCATAACCAACACGTTATCATGATATTCATGTTAACTGTAGGGATCTATATTAAATAATATGTACATTTTTGATTATAAAGAAAATTGCAATACCTTCCTGACAGAAATGTCCTTTCCATCCTGGATGACAGCCATAATCACATTCACCTGATATTTTATTGCAGTTTCTACAAGTTGAATTGCATCTTTTCTCACAGTTCTCTCCGAAAAAGTAATCTTCACATTCTTGAAACAGAAAAATGTTTACAAGAAAATATGAATCAAACGATGTCTTTATGAGAAGCAAAAATGTTTTATCATACAAGGTATACTTTTCTATAATGAGTGCCGACCTTTTGTGCAGTTAAAACCATGGTAACCTCTTCCACAACCATTCATACATGTTCCGTTGATATGATGGCATTGCTGAGACTCGAAACAGTTTCCACAAGTCAAACTGCAATTTGTTCCATACATTCCACCATTACAACCTGTAAACATTATAAATGAAACTATACGTGCAATCTATAAAACCTGTGTGGGACAACATTACAAGATAAAAACAGTGTAGACATACTCAAGATATCTTGTTATAAAAACAATCTGCTCAACAATTTAATCACTATTTTCTTAGATGAAAATATTTTGATTTCATAAAATGGTGTTTCAATTGAGCAAGATGTTTCTGCTGAAATAGTACTGCCTTCTAAGAGATGAAAACAGCGCACTTCCATATCTCTAGATTAATTTTATTAGTTTTTGCAAAGAATACGGATTCTGGCAAAATCCTTGATTTCAAATGTAATCATCTCCATGGAAAAACAAAACACACTCTTAATATCAACCTAGGTGTGACATACCTTCTGTGCAATTTTCCCCTTGATATCCGGGCTCGCATCCCTGTTCACAAACTCCAGTAACATGATCACATGTCGAATTATTAAGACAGTGTCCACAAATGCTGTTGCACTTCTCTCCATAATATCCAGCAGTGCACACTTTTCAATTGAACAAATATTTTGAGTATTAATCCGTATTTACTTATTTGTTTTATTCACAGCAGGCACCTGACGTTATATACTTTTCTCGTTATCAAAAATATATACCCCATATCTAATAATACACAATGTACCCATCGCCGTCATCTTGGATTTATTGCAAACTGTCACATCAGGTGAAATGTTTATTTGTTTAAAATTCATCAGTAAAGTTATTTTGCGAACATCACCGTCTTCTGATCGGTCCTTTAAGATATAACTTTACAACCCATTCAACCAAAACGGTGCATTACACCTGTCATTTATAAACAAATCAACCCTCGATCGGCATCCACTACCTTAGCTATGCGATGAAGGGCTAAAGGGTGGACGGAAGTTGTCACATTTATGCAAATGACATTTCCCTGCATTGTGTGTTTGTGTCAATATTTCAAAACATATGCATTTATAAAAACATGATTATGTAAACTTTATGTAATAAAAGTTATTCTTGACAGTTTATAATATCCACTTACACCAGTTTAACCTGTATGTTGATCGAATTCAAAATCGACGCCTTTTGAATATTCGTATCAGTGCTATATTTGGAAGAGATTGCCTAACGTATGACGCAATTATGTCAACTTCCGTCCAACTTGTAACCTTTTGTCGCACATCTAAGGCAGTAAATGCCGATCGAGGGGTTATTTTTTAAAATGACAGGTGTAATGCACCGTTTTGGTTGAATCGGTTGTAATCTTAGATCTTGGAGGACAGACCAGAAGACGGCAATGTTCGCAAAATAACTTTACAGATGAGTTTTAAGCTAAAATTTCACCTGATGTCACAGATTGAAATAAATCCAAGATGGCGGCGATTAGTATATTGTGCATCATTAGATAGGGGTATATATTTTGATGATGAGGAAAATAGATAACGTCAGGTGCCTGTGGTTTTATTATTGTGGCTAATTTTTATTTGCTTAGTTGTCTTGTTTCTTAATGTAATTATTAACTTATACTTAAAGAATGAAAAAACAAAACCCAGTAAAAAATCTCTGCTATTCAGATTTTACATTTCCAGACCAAACATTCGGTTAACTGAATTGCACAGGTTCAACCTCTGAATCCAACAATAATCAACCATACTGGTTTCATTAAATCATAACCAACACGTTATCATGATATTCATGTTAACTGTAGGGATCTATATTAAATAATATGTACATTTTTGATTATAAAGAAAATTGCAATACCTTCCTGACAGAAATGTCCTTTCCATCCTGGATGACAGCCATAATCACATTCACCTGATATTTTATTGCAGTTTCTACAAGTTGAATTGCATCTTTTCTCACAGTTCTCTCCGAAAAAGTAATCTTCACATTCTTGAAACAGAAAAATGTTTACAAGAAAATATGAATCAAACGATGTCTTTATGAGAAGCAAAAATGTTTTATCATACAAGGTATACTTTTCTATAATGAGTGCCGACCTTTTGTGCAGTTAAAACCATGGTAACCTCTTCCACAACCATTCATACATGTTCCGTTGATATGATGGCATTGCTGAGACTCGAAACAGTTTCCACAAGTCAAACTGCAATTTGTTCCATACATTCCACCATTACAACCTGTAAACATTATAAATGAAACTATACGTGCAATCTATAAAACCTGTGTGGGACAACATTACAAGATAAAAACAGTGTAGACATACTCAAGATATCTTGTTATAAAAACAATCTGCTCAACAATTTAATCACTATTTTCTTAGATGAAAATATTTTGATTTCATAAAATGGTGTTTCAATTGAGCAAGATGTTTCTGCTGAAATAGTACTGCCTTCTAAGAGATGAAAACAGCGCACTTCCATATCTCTAGATTAATTTTATTAGTTTTTGCAAAGAATACGGATTCTGGCAAAATCCTTGATTTCAAATGTAATCATCTCCATGGAAAAACAAAACACACTCTTAATATCAACCTAGGTGTGACATACCTTCTGTGCAATTTTCCCCTTGATATCCGGGCTCGCATCCCTGTTCACAAACTCCAGTAACATGATCACATGTCGAATTATTAAGACAGTGTCCACAAATGCTGTTGCACTTCTCTCCATAATATCCAGCAGTGCACACTTTTCAATTGAACAAATATTTTGAGTATTAATCCGTATTTACTTATTTGTTTTATTCACAGCAGGCACCTGACGTTATATACTTTTCTCGTTATCAAAAATATATACCCCATATCTAATAATACACAATGTACCCATCGCCGTCATCTTGGATTTATTGCAAACTGTCACATCAGGTGAAATGTTTATTTGTTTAAAATTCATCAGTAAAGTTATTTTGCGAACATCACCGTCTTCTGATCGGTCCTTTAAGATATAACTTTACAACCCATTCAACCAAAACGGTGCATTACACCTGTCATTTATAAACAAATCAACCCTCGATCGGCATCCACTACCTTAGCTATGCGATGAAGGGCTAAAGGGTGGACGGAAGTTGTCACATTTATGCAAATGACATTTCCCTGCATTGTGTGTTTGTGTCAATATTTCAAAACATATGCATTTATAAAAACATGATTATGTAAACTTTATGTAATAAAAGTTATTCTTGACAGTTTATAATATCCACTTACACCAGTTTAACCTGTATGTTGATCGAATTCAAAATCGACGCCTTTTGAATATTCGTATCAGTGCTATATTTGGAAGAGATTGCCTAACGTATGACGCAATTATGTCAACTTCCGTCCAACTTGTAACCTTTTGTCGCACATCTAAGGCAGTAAATGCCGATCGAGGGGTTATTTTTTAAAATGACAGGTGTAATGCACCGTTTTGGTTGAATCGGTTGTAATCTTAGATCTTGGAGGACAGACCAGAAGACGGCAATGTTCGCAAAATAACTTTACAGATGAGTTTTAAGCTAAAATTTCACCTGATGTCACAGATTGAAATAAATCCAAGATGGCGGCGATTAGTATATTGTGCATCATTAGATAGGGGTATATATTTTGATGATGAGGAAAATAGATAACGTCAGGTGCCTGTGGTTTTATTATTGTGGCTAATTTTTATTTGCTTAGTTGTCTTGTTTCTTAATGTAATTATTAACTTATACTTAAAGAATGAAAAAACAAAACCCAGTAAAAAATCTCTGCTATTCAGATTTTACATTTCCAGACCAAACATTCGGTTAACTGAATTGCACAGGTTCAACCTCTGAATCCAACAATAATCAACCATACTGGTTTCATTAAATCATAACCAACACGTTATCATGATATTCATGTTAACTGTAGGGATCTATATTAAATAATATGTACATTTTTGATTATAAAGAAAATTGCAATACCTTCCTGACAGAAATGTCCTTTCCATCCTGGATGACAGCCATAATCACATTCACCTGATATTTTATTGCAGTTTCTACAAGTTGAATTGCATCTTTTCTCACAGTTCTCTCCGAAAAAGTAATCTTCACATTCTTGAAACAGAAAAATGTTTACAAGAAAATATGAATCAAACGATGTCTTTATGAGAAGCAAAAATGTTTTATCATACAAGGTATACTTTTCTATAATGAGTGCCGACCTTTTGTGCAGTTAAAACCATGGTAACCTCTTCCACAACCATTCATACATGTTCCGTTGATATGATGGCATTGCTGAGACTCGAAACAGTTTCCACAAGTCAAACTGCAATTTGTTCCATACATTCCACCATTACAACCTGTAAACATTATAAATGAAACTATACGTGCAATCTATAAAACCTGTGTGGGACAACATTACAAGATAAAAACAGTGTAGACATACTCAAGATATCTTGTTATAAAAACAATCTGCTCAACAATTTAATCACTATTTTCTTAGATGAAAATATTTTGATTTCATAAAATGGTGTTTCAATTGAGCAAGATGTTTCTGCTGAAATAGTACTGCCTTCTAAGAGATGAAAACAGCGCACTTCCATATCTCTAGATTAATTTTATTAGTTTTTGCAAAGAATACGGATTCTGGCAAAATCCTTGATTTCAAATGTAATCATCTCCATGGAAAAACAAAACACACTCTTAATATCAACCTAGGTGTGACATACCTTCTGTGCAATTTTCCCCTTGATATCCGGGCTCGCATCCCTGTTCACAAACTCCAGTAACATGATCACATGTCGAATTATTAAGACAGTGTCCACAAATGCTGTTGCACTTCTCTCCATAATATCCAGCAGTGCACACTTTTCAATTGAACAAATATTTTGAGTATTAATCCGTATTTACTTATTTGTTTTATTCACAGCAGGCACCTGACGTTATATACTTTTCTCGTTATCAAAAATATATACCCCATATCTAATAATACACAATGTACCCATCGCCGTCATCTTGGATTTATTGCAAACTGTCACATCAGGTGAAATGTTTATTTGTTTAAAATTCATCAGTAAAGTTATTTTGCGAACATCACCGTCTTCTGATCATTCCTTTAAGATATAACTTTACAACCCATTCAACCAAAACGGTGCATTACACCTGTCATTTATAAACAAATCAACCCTCGATCGGCATCCACTACCTTAGCTATGCGATGAAGGGCTAAAGGGTGGACGGAAGTTGTCACATTTATGCAAATGACATTTCCCTGCATTGTGTGTTTGTGTCAATATTTCAAAACATATGCATTTATAAAAACATGATTATGTAAACTTTATGTAATAAAAGTTATTCTTGACAGTTTATAATATCCACTTACACCAGTTTAACCTGTATGTTGATCGAATTCAAAATCGACGCCTTTTGAATATTCGTATCAGTGCTATATTTGGAAGAGATTGCCTAACGTATGACGCAATTATGTCAACTTCCGTCCAACTTGTAACCTTTTGTCGCACATCTAAGGCAGTAAATGCCGATCGAGGGGTTATTTTTAAAAATGACAGGTGTAATGCACCGTTTTGGTTGAATCGGTTGTAATCTTAGATCTTGGAGGACCGACCAGAAGACGGCAATGTTCGCAAAATGATTTTACAGATGAGTTTTAAGCTAAAATTTCACCTGATGTCACAGTTTGAATTAAATCCAAGATGGCGGCGATTGGTACAATGTGCATTATCAGATAAGGGTATATATTTTTATGATGAGAAAAATAGATAACGTCTGGTGCCTGTGGTTTTATTATTGTGGCTAATTTTTATTTGCTTAGTTGTCTTGTTTCTTAATGTAATTATTAACTTATACTTAAAGAATGAAAAAACAAAACCCAGTAAAAAATCTCTGCTATTCAGATTTTACATTTCCAGACCAAACATTCGGTTAACTGAATTGCACAGGTTCAACCTCTGAATCCAACAATAATCAACCATACTGGTTTCATTAAATCATAACCAACACGTTATCATGATATTCATGTTAACTGTAGGGATCTATATTAAATAATATGTACATTTTTGATTATAAAGAAAATTGCAATACCTTCCTGACAGAACTGTCCTTTCCATCCTGGATGACAGCCATAATCACATTCACCTGATATTTTATTGCAGTTTCTACAAGTTGAATTGCATCTTTTCTCACAGTTCTCTCCGAAAAAGTAATCTTCACATTCTTGAAACAGAAAAATGTTTACAAGAAAATATGAATCAAACGATGTCTTTATGAGAAGCAAAAATGTTTTATCATACAAGGTATACTTTTCTATAATGAGTGCCGACCTTTTGTGCAGTTAAAACCATGGTAACCTCTTCCACAACCATTCATACATGTTCCGTTGATATGATGGCATTGCTGAGACTCGAAACAGTTTCCACAAGTCAAACTGCAATTTGTTCCATACATTCCACCATTACAACCTGTAAACATTATAAATGAAACTATACGTGCAATCTATAAAACCTGTGTGGGACAACATTACAAGATAAAAACAGTGTAGACATACTCAAGATATCTTGTTATAAAAACAATCTGCTCAACAATTTAATCACTATTTTCTTAGATGAAAATATTTTGATTTCATAAAATGGTGTTTCAATTGAGCAAGATGTTTCTGCTGAAATAGTACTGCCTTCTAAGAGATGAAAACAGCGCACTTCCATATCTCTAGATTAATTTTACTAGTTTTTGCAAAGAATACGGATTCTGGCAAAATCCTTGATTTCAAATGTAATCATCTCCATGGAAAAACAAAACACACTCTTAATATCAACCTAGGTGTGACATACCTTCTGTGCAATTTTCCCCTTGATATCCGGGCTCGCATCCCTGTTCACAAACTCCAGTAACATGATCACATGTCGAATTATTAAGACAGTGTCCACAAATGCTGTTGCACTTCTCTCCATAATATCCAGCAGTGCACACTTTTCAATTGAACAAATATTTTGAGTATTAATCCGTATTTACTTATTTGTTTTATTCACAGCAGGCACCTGACGTTATATACTTTTCTCGTTATCAAAAATATATACCCCATATCTAATAATACACAATGTACCCATCGCCGTCATCTTGGATTTATTGCAAACTGTCACATCAGGTGAAATGTTTATTTGTTTAAAATTCATCAGTAAAGTTATTTTGCGAACATCACCGTCTTCTGATCGGTCCTTTAAGATATAACTTTACAACCCATTCAACCAAAACGGTGCATTACACCTGTCATTTATAAACAAATCAACCCTCGATCGGCATCCACTACCTTAGCTATGCGATGAAGGGCTAAAGGGTGGACGGAAGTTGTCACATTTATGCAAATGACATTTCCCTGCATTGTGTGTTTGTGTCAATATTTCAAAACATATGCATTTATAAAAACATGATTATGTAAACTTTATGTAATAAAAGTTATTCTTGACAGTTTATAATATCCACTTACACCAGTTTAACCTGTATGTTGATCGAATTCAAAATCGACGCCTTTTGAATATTCGTATCAGTGCTATATTTGGAAGAGATTGCCTAACGTATGACGCAATTATGTCAACTTCCGTCCAACTTGTAACCTTTTGTCGCACATCTAAGGCAGTAAATGCCGATCGAGGGGTTATTTTTAAAAATGACAGGTGTAATGCACCGTTTTGGTTGAATCGGTTGTAATCTTAGATCTTGGAGGACCGACCAGAAGACGGCAATGTTCGCAAAATGATTTTACAGATGAGTTTTAAGCTAAAATTTCACCTGATGTCACAGTTTGAATTAAATCCAAGATGGCGGCGATTGGTACAATGTGCATTATCAGATAAGGGTATATATTTTTATGATGAGAAAAATAGATAACGTCTGGTGCCTGTGGTTTTATTATTGTGGCTAATTTTTATTTGCTTAGTTGTCTTGTTTCTTAATGTAATTATTAACTTATACTTAAAGAATGAAAAAACAAAACCCAGTAAAAAATCTCTGCTATTCAGATTTTACATTTCCAGACCAAACATTCGGTTAACTGAATTGCACAGGTTCAACCTCTGAATCCAACAATAATCAACCATACTGGTTTCATTAAATCATAACCAACACGTTATCATGATATTCATGTTAACTGTAGGGATCTATATTAAATAATATGTACATTTTTGATTATAAAGAAAATTGCAATACCTTCCTGACAGAACTGTCCTTTCCATCCTGGATGACAGCCATAATCACATTCACCTGATATTTTATTGCAGTTTCTACAAGTTGAATTGCATCTTTTCTCACAGTTCTCTCCGAAAAAGTAATCTTCACATTCTTGAAACAGAAAAATGTTTACAAGAAAATATGAATCAAACGATGTCTTTATGAGAAGCAAAAATGTTTTATCATACAAGGTATACTTTTCTATAATGAGTGCCGACCTTTTGTGCAGTTAAAACCATGGTAACCTCTTCCACAACCATTCATACATGTTCCGTTGATATGATGGCATTGCTGAGACTCGAAACAGTTTCCACAAGTCAAACTGCAATTTGTTCCATACATTCCACCATTACAACCTGTAAACATTATAAATGAAACTATACGTGCAATCTATAAAACCTGTGTGGGACAACATTACAAGATAAAAACAGTGTAGACATACTCAAGATATCTTGTTATAAAAACAATCTGCTCAACAATTTAATCACTATTTTCTTAGATGAAAATATTTTGATTTCATAAAATGGTGTTTCAATTGAGCAAGATGTTTCTGCTGAAATAGTACTGCCTTCTAAGAGATGAAAACAGCGCACTTCCATATCTCTAGATTAATTTTACTAGTTTTTGCAAAGAATACGGATTCTGGCAAAATCCTTGATTTCAAATGTAATCATCTCCATGGAAAAACAAAACACACTCTTAATATCAACCTAGGTGTGACATACCTTCTGTGCAATTTTCCCCTTGATATCCGGGCTCGCATCCCTGTTCACAAACTCCAGTAACATGATCACATGTCGAATTATTAAGACAGTGTCCACAAATGCTGTTGCACTTCTCTCCATAATATCCAGCAGTGCACACTTTTCAATTGAACAAATATTTTGAGTATTAATCCGTATTTACTTATTTGTTTTATTCACAGCAGGCACCTGACGTTATATACTTTTCTCGTTATCAAAAATATATACCCCATATCTAATAATACACAATGTACCCATCGCCGTCATCTTGGATTTATTGCAAACTGTCACATCAGGTGAAATGTTTATTTGTTTAAAATTCATCAGTAAAGTTATTTTGCGAACATCACCGTCTTCTGATCGGTCCTTTAAGATATAACTTTACAACCCATTCAACCAAAACGGTGCATTACACCTGTCATTTATAAACAAATCAACCCTCGATCGGCATCCACTACCTTAGCTATGCGATGAAGGGCTAAAGGGTGGACGGAAGTTGTCACATTTATGCAAATGACATTTCCCTGCATTGTGTGTTTGTGTCAATATTTCAAAACATATGCATTTATAAAAACATGATTATGTAAACTTTATGTAATAAAAGTTATTCTTGACAGTTTATAATATCCACTTACACCAGTTTAACCTGTATGTTGATCGAATTCAAAATCGACGCCTTTTGAATATTCGTATCAGTGCTATATTTGGAAGAGATTGCCTAACGTATGACGCAATTATGTCAACTTCCGTCCAACTTGTAACCTTTTATCGCACATCTAAGGCAGTAAATGCCGATCGAGGGGTTATTTTTAAAAATGACAGGTGTAATGCACCGTTTTGGTTGAATCGGTTGTAATCTTAGATCTTGGAGGACCGACCAGAAGACGGCAATGTTCGCAAAATGATTTTACAGATGAGTTTTAAGCTAAAATTTCACCTGATGTCACAGTTTGAATTAAATCCAAGATGGCGGCGATTGGTACAATGTGCATTATCAGATAAGGGTATATATTTTTATGATGAGAAAAATAGATAACGTCTGGTGCCTGTGGTTTTATTATTGTGGCTAATTTTTATTTGCTTAGTTGTCTTGTTTCTTAATGTAATTATTAACTTATACTTAAAGAATGAAAAAACAAAACCCAGTAAAAAATCTCTGCTATTCAGATTTTACATTTCCAGACCAAACATTCGGTTAACTGAATTGCACAGGTTCAACCTCTGAATCCAACAATAATCAACCATACTGGTTTCATTAAATCATAACCAACACGTTATCATGATATTCATGTTAACTGTAGGGATCTATATTAAATAATATGTACATTTTTGATTATAAAGAAAATTGCAATACCTTCCTGACAGAAATGTCCTTTCCATCCTGGATGACAGCCATAATCACATTCACCTGATATTTTATTGCAGTTTCTACAAGTTGAATTGCATCTTTTCTCACAGTTCTCTCCGAAAAAGTAATCTTCACATTCTTGAAACAGAAAAATGTTTACAAGAAAATATGAATCAAACGATGTCTTTATGAGAAGCAAAAATGTTTTATCATACAAGGTATACTTTTCTATAATGAGTGCCGACCTTTTGTGCAGTTAAAACCATGGTAACCTCTTCCACAACCATTCATACATGTTCCGTTGATATGATGGCATTGCTGAGACTCGAAACAGTTTCCACAAGTCAAACTGCAATTTGTTCCATACATTCCACCATTACAACCTGTAAACATTATAAATGAAACTATACGTGCAATCTATAAAACCTGTGTGGGACAACATTACAAGATAAAAACAGTGTAGACATACTCAAGATATCTTGTTATAAAAACAATCTGCTCAACAATTTAATCACTATTTTCTTAGATGAAAATATTTTGATTTCATAAAATGGTGTTTCAATTGAGCAAGATGTTTCTGCTGAAATAGTACTGCCTTCTAAGAGATGAAAACAGCGCACTTCCATATCTCTAGATTAATTTTATTAGTTTTTGCAAAGAATACGGATTCTGGCAAAATCCTTGATTTCAAATGTAATCATCTCCATGGAAAAACAAAACACACTCTTAATATCAACCTAGGTGTGACATACCTTCTGTGCAATTTTCCCCTTGATATCCGGGCTCGCATCCCTGTTCACAAACTCCAGTAACATGATCACATGTCGAATTATTAAGACAGTGTCCACAAATGCTGTTGCACTTCTCTCCATAATATCCAGCAGTGCACACTTTTCAATTGAACAAATATTTTGAGTATTAATCCGTATTTACTTATTTGTTTTATTCACAGCAGGCACCTGACGTTATATACTTTTCTCGTTATCAAAAATATATACCCCATATCTAATAATACACAATGTACCCATCGCCGTCATCTTGGATTTATTGCAAACTGTCACATCAGGTGAAATGTTTATTTGTTTAAAATTCATCAGTAAAGTTATTTTGCGAACATCACCGTCTTCTGATCATTCCTTTAAGATATAACTTTACAACCCATTCAACCAAAACGGTGCATTACACCTGTCATTTATAAACAAATCAACCCTCGATCGGCATCCACTACCTTAGCTATGCGATGAAGGGCTAAAGGGTGGACGGAAGTTGTCACATTTATGCAAATGACATTTCCCTGCATTGTGTGTTTGTGTCAATATTTTTAAAATATATGCTTTTATAAAACCATGATTATGTAAACTTCATGTGATAAAAATTATTCTTGACAGTTTATAATATCCACTTACACCAGTTTAACCTGTATGTTGATCGAATTCAAAATCGACGCCTTTTGAATATTCGTATCAGTGCTATATTTGGAGGGGATTGCCTAACGTATGACGCAATTATGTCAACTTCCGTCCAACTTGTAACCTTTTGTCGCACATCTAAGGCAGTAAATGCCGATCGAGGGTTTAGTTTTAAAAATGACAGGTGTAATGCACCGTTTTGGTTGAATCGGTTGTAATCTTAGATCTTGGAGGACCGACCAGAAGACGGCAATGTTCGCAAAATGATTTTACAGATGAGTTTTAAGCTAAAATTTCACCTGATGTCACAGTTTGAATTAAATCCAAGATGGCGGCGATTGGTACAATGTGCATTATCAGATAAGGGTATATATTTTTATGATGAGAAAAATAGATAACGTCTGGTGCCTGTGGTTTTATTATTGCGGCTAATCATTATTTTCTTATTTCGGTTTGATAGTTGTCTTGTTTCTTCATGTAATTATTTACTTATACTTAAAGAATGAAACAAAAACAGGATAAATCTCTGCTATGCTCCGAAAAAATAATCTTCACATTCTTGAAACAGAACAAAGTTTACAAGAAAATATGAATCAAACCATTTCTTTATGAGAATCAAAAATATATTATGATACAAGGTATACTTTTCTATAATGAGTGCCGACCTTTTGTGCAGTTAAAACCATGGTAACCTCTTCCACAACCATTCATACATGTTCCGCTGATATGATGGCATTGCTGAGACTCGAAACAATTTCCACAAGTCAAACTGCAATTTGTTCCATACATTCCACCATTACAAGCTGTAAACATTATACATGAAACTATAAGTATAAGTTGTAAACAGATGGATATATATATAATATAAGATATGAACAGTAAAAAAATACTCAAATTATTTTTGAAATTTCTGCACATTCTAATCGGTATTCAGTAGTAAAATATATTTCAATTCTAAAAATGGAGTTTCAGATTGAGGTCTTTTGATTGTTGCATGACGTCATCGGAGGCATTCTTAAATATTTTACCGTTATCGGCTTTAATATTAGTGTAATGTGATTCATGGTGTTGCCAATATGTCTGGATTTATAGTTTGTTTTAATGCACTTTAATCTTTGTAAAGTGAAATGACAATAATATTCAGCAATTTGAAAAGTTGTTAGACGAAATCGCTGAATTCAATGAAAAACTGATAAAACCGTACAAATGCAGTTGTGTACAAACACTATAAGTAATTATTTTACTTGACAAGGTCAATATTTATTTGATAGGATGTATAATGAATAACAAATGTACTAATTTTCAGTGAGTTTGAACTATTATTCAAAAACGTTATAGACATTTTTTTGTGCTAAATTGCCCTTTTGCCTATTTGAAAAATTGTATCAAAATAAACTGTAAATGTGACAGCTTTTATACCTGCAATTTTAAATGTTAAAATGAATGAAGAATGTGATAATTTGCTTTACAGAATTGCTTTATTTATGGAAATCATTAAATTATATGTGATGCTTAATTGGAGAGCAATCGTCGCTATTATTGTTTTGTTAGTGTGCCTGTGTTCGATCTTACAGAATAAAAAAAAAGTATTTGCAAAATATCAATATTTTAGTTCAATTTGAATTTATACATATTTGTCTTCAAATTGAAAAAAAGAAAGAAAACATGGATTTCTCCTTAAAAAATCAAGGGTGGAGAAATCTACTGCTTTTAAACAGATGAAAAGGATGCACTTAGATTTTTTCTACATTAATGTCTTGAATATTTGCTTTGGCACGATCGTTAATTTCAAATCCATTCATACTTTTTCTATTAAAAAACATTACGACGCTTCAAATAAAAATTTCATTAATCCTCCAATATACTTTTTCATTCTGAGTTTCTTTCGCATTTGCCTCTACCTTATTGTTACATCTGTACCTTCTGTGCAATTTTCCCCCTGATATCCGGGCTCGCATCCCCGTTCACAAACTCCAGTAGCATGATCACATGCCGAGTTACGAAGACAGTGTCCACAAATGCTGCTGCAGTTCTCTCCATAATATCCAGCAGTGCATACTTGTCAATTTAGCAAACAGAGTGTGTATTAATTAATATCTATTTCCTTTTTTTACTATTGTGGTTGTGTTTCTTAATGTTAAATGTCAACTTTAACTTTAAAAAATGAAATAGACCAGCAATAATATAACAATACGGGTATTATTAATTCAAAGGCAACACGTTATCAAACCATCTTATGTTGACTTTTACGATCAACTTTAAATATATATCTTTATTTGTAAAAAAGGACTTTTACAGGTTGAATTGTATCTTTTCTAACAATTCTCTCCGAAATTGCAATCTTTACATTACTGAAACAAAATGTTTAAACAAGATATGTATCAAAATGATGTATTAATAACAAACTGAACTATTTTATTGAACAAGGAATTGCAGAAGAATTGTATTAAATAAGTTGTGAACTGTAATAAGTGCTGACCTTCTGTGCAATTAAAACCTTGGTAACCTCTTTCACAACCGTTCAAACATGTTCCGTTGATATGATGACATTGTTCGTTCTCCAAGCATTCGCCACAAGATAGGCTACAATTCTGTCCATACACACCACTTGCACATGCTGTGAAATCGTTATCATTTAAGAGTGATGTCATAATTTTTCTGAAGTTCATACAATGGATATATTGTGGAAATGTCAACGAACAGTAGAAATGGAGTTGACAAATGTTATGCAACTTTGATTATACCGCACGAAAGTCTTCATCCTTTTTTAGAATGAAAGTGTTAATTTTTTTATTGAGTATAACAAAAACAAACAAACCCATTCTAGATCTCAAAATGGTGTTTGCAATAATTACTTTGGAGGTATTAAACTAAATGAAATTAAAAAATATATTTATATTTTCTTCATTTAAAGAAAGATTTAAATAAAATCGTTTCTGTTTGTCAATTGTATGATAATATACCTAACTTAAATAACGAAACATTAATGAGAAAAAAATATATTGCACTATTTACAAGCAACGACTTATATTTATAACATTTAAAAGTAGAGATAAAAAACTATTTTTAAAAGTATAACTCTGCTTAGCATCTTAAAGTAGGGCGCATTTCAAATTGTTCTGCCCGTGTCATAAAATAATACATAACACAATTTATTTTAGAATATTTTGATAGTATTAATGACCTTCTACACAGTAAGGTGTTTGGTATCCCGGATCACATCCTAGATCACAAACTCCTGTTTCATGTTGACATGGCTTGCCATTCATACAATGTCCACAAATACTTGTACAATGCTGTCCATACCGTCCAGGTGTACATTCATCTATATTATGCGATATAACTATTTACACTAAAAGCATACATTTTTGAGTTGTTATTTCAAAATACATTTAACTGCCTAAAGTATAAATTACAAATACAGACTCTGTGTTCAGAGTTGTTTAGTTTGTTTCCCAACATCAATCTTAACCCCCCCCCCCCACCCCTCCAAATAAAATAAGAAAATCTTAACAGTTATCATGATAATAATTAATAAAACATTAGATTAGGGGAGCTACCATCTATTTGTTCATGCTGTGATGGTCCAATATTTGTTGTGTGTTTCGTAATATTGTATGGATAAACTGTAAAATTAATTCAAACCAAACCATAACAAATATATCCTTATACATGTATAACTGTGTTTTTTGACAGAAAAATAAACCACTCTCTTATTTGTATATTCAACAAGCGGTTCTGACATATTGACACGTTTAAAGAGTATCATTCTCCAAAGACCAATTTAAAATATCATTTTTTAGTTTATATCAAAGAATAAAAATGAAATTAAATTTATTTATTAATAAATATATATTAATTGTTTCATCATTCAATACACATCATTTATCACATAAAGACTTGATGGAAGAAGAGGGTGGGTAGTTTGGACTGGGAAAAACCTACACTTCTGGTTATCATATCGCTTCCGTCACGCATGTATGCGACCAATGTTATATTTTATCAACTAACTAACAGCTTCTATTAATTTATATTTGAGCTTACCACATTGCCCGTTGTTAATATCGCATGTTTCACATCCTTCACATGGCATACACTGTTCACCATATTTGCCTCTCTCACAACCTGAAAGAAGCTCATCAATTTTTTAATCTTCAACCAATTTTCTTTCAAAACTAAAAACATTGAGATTATATATAAATGAACTGTTCTTTCTGGATTTCTTTTTGTATTAAACATATTCAATAGTTTATTTCTTTTTATAAAGCAATCTTTTAAAGTACAATAATGCCAAAAACCAAAAGCAAATCGGATTTAATTGTCCTAGCCAATGCATCTACAAAAATCTCTAAGTGCTCATTTTGATAAATGAAATAACTCGAAAATCATGAAATTAAATAATATGAAAATTTTGAACATTTCGTAGCCGATTCATCTTCTCAACAATATTACAGATGGAATAAAACAATACTGATTAAAATTAATTTCCCGTCACGAAACCTGAAAACAAAACAATGACGTGTTCCAGCACTTGCAGCATATTAATGGCAACTTTTTACGATTGATATTAATCTTAAGTAAAATTTCCAAATAGTCTAAATAGACAACACTTAAAATGTGCAGGATAACCATTAAGGGCCGTTGGAATGTTGGTGTCTAAATTGTTCTTACGAAACGGGTTGTTCTTTAATCTACTGTTCATGTCGTACTTTATATTGTTTAGATATTTTGCAATACATATAAAAAGCTTTTTTAACATAATTTTGCAATGCTAAAAGTCTATCGTCATTTCCATCGACAACTAACAACAATCAAAAATCTCTGGGGAAAACTCAACCGAAAGTTTCTATGATATCCTTCAACGATCCTGCTCTCCGGTTGCAACCAGAGGCCATCATCGCTTCACCGTTACTAACATCTTGAGGGTTAGATGGTAATTAGTCACACCGACGGCAAAGCAAACGAATGCATTAATTCATATAATTAATACATTACATTGGGTGAACACCTAGAACTTTGGTTTAGTGTACATTCCAAAAAGTTGTTTGTATCCTTAATATGTTTACTGTACATATAACTTATTTATACATTTATAACAAAGAAAGAAAAGGTAACGGAAACATTATGATATCATTTGTGCCCAGCTGAATTGTAAAGGAAAACGTATAAAAGTTAAGATTTATCAGAAACAAATAAATAGAAAATCGAAAGATCGAACCCACATTTTCAGACATGAAGTATTCTACCCCCTTCATACATATACAGTGCTTTTCAGTCAACAATATTTATCTAAGCAAATGTGTCTCATCATATGAACCTATAGAATAGTTAAGTGTTCAATTTTGCATGAACGTTTTAATGAGGTCACATTGGTTACCGCTCGCACTTATCGTCTGAAAGTTGCTTAACTGTAAACATAAAAACGCGGTAATGTTATACTGGATGATTTGCCATTCCCAAACGTTAAAAATAAGTAATTAACAGCATTATTTTAAACGTTCACCGGGATATGATCATGCATTTGGTTCGTACGTCATCAAATCCTTTTAGAAGTCCTTTGAGATTCACACGATTTGATCACATGTCCAACAAAGTTCATATCATGTTGAATTCATTAACTTGCTGTTTATTTAGTTATTCAATTTACGAAACACGAAGCTTTACATAATTAATACCACACTGTCGGTTGGGTCTATAACCTTGTTATAACCTTATAAGTATTCTTCTATATAGATGTAGTTGTAATAAAAATTCTAAGAAAACAAATGTTAATTTAACCAGTCTTACAATTTCGATTTTGACGTCGACCTGCCTGCCGAACGAACATCAAAAAAGCAACGTGGAGGTCTTCTAATGCAGATTCGTGTCGAAAAAGGATTGTCAATATGATAACAGTCATGATGTTATATACTAGTGCTTATAAATGAGTAAA
Organism: Magallana nippona; assembly: GCA_033439105.1. Classification (NCBI taxonomy): domain Eukaryota; kingdom Metazoa; phylum Mollusca; class Bivalvia; order Ostreida; family Ostreidae; genus Magallana; species Magallana nippona. The sequence goes on along the minus strand of CM065919.1, from coordinate 1,432,157 downwards.
TGGACAGCATGCATCAACCCCTTATTGAAGAAGACAGCAATTCCAATCCAGTAATAATTCAATTACGGAAAAACACGTGGTTTCTCTTCTTAATACATTTGACAGCGAACTTATGGATGAAAATGTGTGCGAAATACATGTATGAAGATCGAATTTATTAGCAACTGCTTAACAGCAAATGCCATATTTATAATAATACATTTTTGCATTGTCTTCTAATACATAACGAATAATGCTGCATTTGTGTTTTAGGAAAGTATCAAATGCCAGTAATAATCTGCTTTGAAAAAAATGTGGTCACAATTTATCTAGGTAAATGTAGCTTGTACACTGGTCCAGGACATATTTTAATGATTTTTAAACTTTTCTGCGATGTTTAGTACTATTTGACGTCCATGCGCGGATCTAGAGGGGGTGGATGGGTGGCTAATCCTAACCCTAACCCATCATTAAAGTCATCGGACTCAATGACTTTATTTGATTTTGTTAAGTTAAAAGTTGTAAACATTTTAAAAATTGTACGCATGTAGTTGATCCCGTGTTGTACATTGATAATGTGATCTCCGTTCGCTCATTTTGCGGGAGAAGTAAAAGCGCTGATCAGAAAACATACACACACATCAAAATGATTTTGTGAAAAAAATATAACAACCATTCGATTGCGCGTGCAACGGATACGCACAAGTTCGACTCGTAAAGTTCGCACGAATGAAAATCTCCGCAAACTACGGATTTGTTGCATTTTCAAACATATGACCTCTACTCGATCTACTACTGCCCGAATCTAATCAATAATTATTTGGGTTTTTTTCAACAAATCTTTTACTTTTCGAATATCAACAAATTTTGTTTAAAATTCACATAATTATGTTCCCATGAAAATAAAAGATATAAACAGTATTTGCAATGAGTTTGCTTCTACAATGATTCGAACGACCATATAGAAAAAAAAACACTAAAAGCGATCATGCTTCCGTAACATATCTCTTTAACGGACTGAATCTAAACAGAATCTGTTTAAAAATCCACGTGAATATACCTTAAGTAATCTATGAATCTTTAAATTCTGGACATTGATTAGATAGTTTGTTTTTTGTGCGAGCACCTCCCCCATACATGTATCATTGCAACACGGACCTTTGGTTTTAAACTTCCTTACAATAAACGCTTGGAGAGTGTTTTTAAAAAAAAATCTTTTATTTTTTGCATCCTGTTAAATTAATGCATTCAAATTCGATTTTGTTCTCTCCTCTTCTCTCTCTCTCTCTCTCTGTCTCTCTCTCTCTCTGGCTTTCTCTCTCTTTCTTTCTCTCTCTCTTTCTCACTTTCTCTCATTTTTGTACAACTTATAAGAACAGTTATAATACTTTATTCACTTCAAGACTTTGTGTAAGCCGAACATTAATTCATGAATTCTAAGGTTGATTAAGCAGGGTGTGAATATCGTCTAAAAATTGTGGACGTCTGTCGTGTGAATGCATTAATGTCTCAGTAGTAATCAACGAGAATGGTCATTGGTAAATTTATTAATCTTAAGTTGAAAGGCTAGTCGATTTTACATGAAACGGTCAAAAGTTCGGCGTTGTATTGTATTTAATCAATATCATGCACATGTGATGGTCAAAGCAGACGAAGTCTGGCTTGTCTATTTGGCTGCCTCGGATCTCTTGTCTACTCGCGCGGGATCTCCCAGACCATTTGCAAAGGATGGATTATGTAAATGTATACACAAATATCCGTGGTAGTGTTGAGTTTAAAATGTTTGCAGTTTAATAAGTGTTTTATTATAAACAATACAACAATTTCATGACATCGACAAGATAGCAAGGAACACCCTTTGTAATGACTACTACAACAACTACTACCACACAAATATATCAATCGTTTTTCAATGATGAAGATAAAACAGATTTCATCATTAAAAGGTTTAATCTTTTCTTTTGTTGATCTAAAACATTATTTCTACAGTTTTTAAAACATTTTAGACTTACAAACACACCATAATGATTGATATATGTCATTTAAATATGTCAACCCAAGTGCATGTAGATTTGAAATGCTTTCAGTATAATGATTTAAAAGTATTACATAAGTATTATATTTTTAGACTTACATACCCACCATTGATATATGTCTGTGTTTCAGATTGAGAATTGTATTGCTTTTATATTTCTTAAACACTCTTTAGTTTTAATCAATGTAAGATGAATAAACTTTTATAAGAAATCAAAATTCAAAACAAGTTTTTACACTCATACTGCGCAATACCGGTACAAAATAATTTTATAACGACATTGATAACATCATAATAAACAACATTTTCTGCAACAGGTATATCAAATATTAACCATTTTTTAGTTATAAAGCAAAGACTTTTAATGGCTTTAGGCTCCTAATTTAAGGGGTCAGCCCTTTTTTCAATGGTGTCAAGTAAAAACCCCCTGATATTTTGCACATTTCTTGTTCTGTATGTGTTCACAAAAAAAGTTAAACTAAAAAGTTACAGTACAATGTCTTCCGTTGAAAACGGAATACCTTGATAATGTTTTCATACGCAATTTACGAATTTTAACTATTGGCCAATAGAACCCCTCGAAACAGATTTATCTCAGTCTTAAAGTCAATACAGCTCCAGATTATGGCTGATGTCTCACCAAGTCTAAAACGTGTACATGTATCATACATGTATACTGATGCACTTCTAGGTCTATGATACTATAATGTCGCGCTTGTCTCCATGATAGAAATTATAAGAACTTTTGTTTATCTGTGATTTGATTGAATAAGATTCAGCACGATGGGAGTCCAAATATATTTATCAAAATAAAAAACAATAAAAACTGAAAACAAGAATGAAGCTGATCATAAGAAATAAACATTTTTACCATAAACCTCTATTTCACATATTTCCAACATGGCTCCTGTGTATGACCCATCATCGGGGGCGTCGTACGTGGTCTCCACAATGACGTATCTTGCTGTATATTTACACGGTATGCCTAAGATATTTGAAGGTACGCCTGGGGCGGTTGTTTTGTCAGTATAACAGCGTACTCTACGTATCGTACTTGACTGTGTGGCTGATGAGTTGGAGACATCAAGATAAAACTGTCTAAACCTTATTGGCTGCATACCGTTATCACCTTAATTGAATAATACACACTGGCATCATCTTAATTAAATAATGCATACCTTCATTACCTTAATTATATAACTTTTTTAGACAATAACATCTAACCACTTTAAAAAGAATCACAAAAAACGAAAAAAATAAAACACACATCTTAAAGGGAAAAAATATATAATTGAACAACATATTATTTGTCATTAAAAATAACATTGTTACATACGACAACAATGTAATGCATTTTAGCATGCACTGACTGTGTTATTTAATGCGTTGTCTCCGTGTGTTTGACAGTGTAAAAGCTCAGTTTAATATTCATTGAATAACTCACCCTCTTTTCTATAATATATTGTCACGTTTGTTATGCTGTACGATTCTCCAAAATCCACTTGTAACCAAGCAATGTCTTTGTTTATGTCGGTATGCGAACAGTAGGATGCCGTCGTGTCCAGATTACCGTCATTTGCTAAAGTTGCAACGTGATTTGTGTACATTGAACTCAGTAGAAGAGATGTTGAACTTCTTCTACATAAGTTTTCTGCGAGTAAATCACAAATCATTAGTTTTTGGTATAACCTGTTAGACATATTACATTACATTATGAAGGCTGGATGGTCAACTAATTAACCATCAGAGCTGCCTTAAACTTTAAAGTATGATATTTGGGACCATAAACTCTTATTACTTGAATTTATGGCATTTCTGGATATAGATTACATTATATATGATATGTGTATTGATATAAATAACGCTTAGACGTAAATGTTATCTGAAATTTGCATTGCTTTGTATATGTACACAAAGTATCAAATTAAATATAACGTAGTGTATGTTGAAAAAACGTGCATTAGGTATTGAGGTTAAAACATTCACATTTGCTTTGCGGTTTGTAGAACAAAGTGTGCTCGATTAGAAACCGATATTGTACCATGAATTCTGCAGCCATAACAATACTTATTCACCGGGTTTAAAAAGCATTATATATTATATATGGCAATTCGTTTATACTACACTTGCATTCTAAAGGTAAATTTAAGTTTGACTTCTAACCATGCAAGCTAACAATATTTTAAAATATGAACCTCTGATCATAATATCAAACGAAAGGAAATGGCTTATGTCATTAATTATATTTTTACAGAACATTACTTGTATATAAATGAATATGATCTGATTTAGAAATAACCAAGAAAAGAGATTAATACATGTATAAAAGATATTTGTCCCTTAGTTTTCTCAGATATCTGGAATTTCTATAACATAAGTCGCAGTAACATGATGCAATCAACAGTGGCGCAATATATTCCATAATATGCATACGACGCACCCATTCAATAATATCATATAAACCAACTTGTTTAGTTCCAAGCTATAAAACTGTTGTTTATACTGGGTAAAAACACCAATGAAATTTACATGTATTTAGTTGAACTACTAATACAATGATCATTTGTATTCTTAAGGTCAGACGCGACGTATCTTCCATTATTTTCTTTTTTTTTTCCAATCTCCACAACGTGAAGATTTCCACTAATTAATTCTATAATCATATTTTCATGTTATATGATACTTTTTTTTAATTTAGATATTTAGTGTTCAATTGAAAATATATACTTTGACTTTATTAATAGATATTCAGTTGTATTTTTCATGCTATTGTAGGGAAAATTCTGAATATTCTAGCTCCAAATATTCAGTTGTATTTTTCATGCTATTGTAGGGAAAATTCTGAATATTCTAGCTCCAAAAATAGCTGTAAATGTACCCTGAATATTTTGGGAATTAACAGGTTTAAATGTTGATAAATAAGAAATAATATATCAAGGAAAATATATATAAAATTGAGGAAAGTCTCGTGTGTCCTTAATCATTTTGAAAAATACTTTTCATTTTAAAGTAGAACAAAATGTGTCTGGAATAAATGCATCATCATTATACATACCAAAGCAATCAATATAATCCAGCAGAAACACAAACGAAATAACAGTTAATAACCTCATTATGTCCTGGAAAACATTAGCGTGGTGGTAAACAGATTATAAATTGACAACTGTTGAAGCGAGATATACTTTGGTAAACGAAATTATTTTCACGTAGTGTAACTACACATTAACTTTAACAAGGAAAATGTCCAATCGATTGTGTAAAACTTCAATCTGGGCAGCTAAACTAACAAGGAACCCTTAAAAAGAAAATGATATCTTCCGTAAGCTGATACATATGCGCAGATTTTCAATAAATACTTTTATATGTTAAGGCTGAGTCATTTTATGCGTCGTAAGTATGTCATTGCCAAATTTTTATGCGTACTAGTATGTCATAAGCACGTAGAACAAAAATGGGACATTTTTTAACCATTCGATCGAAAAATGATAAATATTGGATGTAAAACGTAAACTGTCTCCTATCATTGACTGAACATTTTTTTCTTCGTTGCTATATAATGCAAAAGTTTACAATCAGATTATATAAAAGAATCCGTTACTTAAAAAAGTGTATTTTGGTCAAAAATCAGATTTGGAAAAATATTATTCAAAGTTAATTTGTTGATACCATAATATGCGAATATCAAGCGGGATGGATAAGGCAATTCTCAGCGATCGATTGAATAAACAATGTTCCGATCAGTACGAGGTCACAATAAGCAGCAAGATGTCATATCTTATTAAAGAAATCTGTCATTTTTAACTATGTCGCTTCTCCAATACGTTTTGAATTTTTGTTAGGGCAGAATCGGGATCTATTTATAATTTTCACGTGATACCATAGTACGATAGCTTCATAAGCGACTCGATTCTGAAGCACACAGGTGATTAATAATTGAACCAATCCACTTCTTACTAATATTCAGCATCGTTATCCTCTTAAATAAACAATGTTTAAATGACCATAACTTCAAGGATCATTAAATTCAGATCTGCCATAGCCTACCCGCGAAGCTAGAAATAATATGAAATGGTACTTACCAGGTTACGTTTAAGTAAGTTATAGTCAAGATCGAGTAAATGAAAGTAGGATATAGACTTCTGAATTTTGAAACATGATTTCTTTCATCAAGCTTCATTACCAACCGCCTTTATTTACCAATAACAAAATTGCAATGTACGTCAAGCCAAGAAATTAGAAACCCAAGAAACCGTCCAAATTTTTCAAAATCTTGTGTACATGTTGTGGTTATTTAGCCAAATCGCACAGTCATTAAACAGTATTTTATGATCAATTAAGTTTTGGGGTTTTTTCTATTCTCTCTGACGTTTTAGGTCTTAAAGCATGCCGAACTTGTAATATTGACATGCTTTGATTTGATTGCTTTTCTTGATCATTGACATAGAGAATGATGGATCTTCTTTGTCTTGTCTGATTATGATTTATTAGAGTTCTAAACATTTCTACTGATTCAAGATCAAATTGCAAACAACATATCGACACATGACATATATAATAAATGAAGCCCAATAATATTATATTTTTACGTGTCTATAAAGGTAGACCTAGTGGCTTTCGTGTCCGGTTCTATTTTTACACAGCGTGAATTTCTGATTATAGTTTTGGACAAGTCAATGATCATTTAAGATGACATGTATTTGATTTATAGTATTGTTTAAGTATGGCTCGGTGGCTTCAGTACAAATGTATCGCTCATAATCACTCGCTGTGGCCTTCAACTCAACATTCAGGTATATCGACGACGTATTATCAATTAACAATTCTTGTTTCCATACTTACGTCGACTCGATATATCCCAGTGAACTTGAAATAAAAGATACTACAGAGTCTGCGTCATCTGTTTCATATATGGATATTCTACTGAAAATGGACATTGATGGTATCTTAACAACAAAACTTTATGATAAACGCGATGACTTCAATTTTTCTATAGTCAACTTTCCTTACTTATGTAGCAATATACCTTCATCACCTGCATATCGACTTTTTTTCTCTCAGTTAATTCGATACGCAAGGGCATGCTCTTCGTATGAACAGTTTCTAAGGCGAGGCAAGCTACTGACAAACAAGTTGATAAAACAGGACTATCAACAGGCTCGTTTGAAGTCATCTTTTCGTAAGTTCTATGGTCGATACAACGACCTTGTCAGCAAATACAATCATCCACTGGGTCGCTTGCTGACTGACGTTTTTCATACTAATTGTTAGACCATAATTTTTCACCTAATTGTGTACGGACTTTACCGTTTTTTCCCGATTACGACAAAGAGCACACTGCGGGTGTGACCGGTCAGCAGAGGATGCTCACTCCTCCTAGGCACCTGATCCTACCTCCAATGTAATGGAGGCCCGTGTTTGCTCAAGGTTTGTCTTTTGACCATCACAAAGAACCAGATCATCAACGTTTCGCTTTTTCCCTATCATGACATTTTCCCGATTTTGACATTTACCTCGATTATGACATGCCCAATTGTGACAAGGAGCACACGGCGGTTGCGACCGGTCAGCAGAGGATGCTCACTCCTCCTAGGCACCTGATCCTACCTCTATCTTTTTGGAGGTCCGTGTTGCTCTGCTTTGAATTTGTATTTCGTTTTATGGATTTTTGAGATGGTTGACGGTTTGTTATTGTCATTTTTTTTTCATTTTTCAAAGGGATAGGACATGAATATGTAAAAACACATTTGGTGGAAAGGGGGGAGTGGGTACTTCTGCACTTGTTTCTATGGTTTTGCCACCTAAGACCACAATTTTAATATTTATAATACAGTTTGAATGCGTATATGTATATACTTTTTAGATTATGTCTATTTCCTACATTTCATTTTTTTTCCAATGTTTGCAAAAAACAACTTGTAAAACTAAATAAAACAATATGGGGGTATACATGTTTAAGATACTATTAAAGAAAAACTAGTTGGTCAATTCAGATAAACTATGTATTTTTGCTATTTTGGCGGATAGTTTAATAAATTATGAGATCTTGCTTCATTGGCTGTTGAATTTCAGGACCTTGTAAGCTAAAGCTCACTAAAGGAAAACAAACGTGCAAAGGTATAGATGTCTTGGTCTCTTTAGTAAGTTTATGAGTTGTTTTAACTGTTCAAATTTAAAAAAAGTTTGGTTTGATGCAATTTTTTTAAACACTGGGTCTACCTTAAAAGTAATTAATTAACATTGTCCCATGTCTTTAACTTAAAGGTGACTGAATGTCATAACTCTGCAATTCAGTTACTTTTCCTCGCAGTTCAGTACTCTTTAAGCAGACACAATAAATTGACAGAACTACTGTAACAGCATCGGTGACTATCGGAGCATAAAACAATAAACGAGAAAACTTGCTAGATTGTAGAAACGATTTTACTTGCAATCAACCAAAGTAAGCTTTGACTACCAAAATATAATAACGAATCCCCCCAAAATTATGCATTCCGTCATTTTTGATAATGATTTTTTTACCATTTAATCATAAATTATAGAAAACATTGCAATTATGACTTATGTTGATAATAACTATTTATCACATGTTTATCTCAATATGCGGTGGATATCACTCATGTAATAATTTTTTGATATTACACTCTGTATTCTTACCAAACCTGACGTCATAATTAAACATTACGTAGGTTTAGGCGGTTGATTGACATAGAGTAAAAAAGGGAAAAAAAGCATTCATTTGAAAAGTGTGGAGTTGTAAATGTGTATCATTCATTTAATGTTGTTTTATTTATTTTTTCATGAATATATAAAAATATGTTCGAAAATACAATGTTTGTTTATTAATATTTAAGGAACTTTTTTCCATGCGTAAAGTTGTTGACGTCTTGGAGTAAAAGTGTTGTGCGGCTCACAATTATTTTTTTACGGAAACGATTGAGGTAAAACAAAAGAAGTGGTAAAACATGTGATAAAAAGAACTTCTCATTATTTAGGATGGTAAATGATTTTTATCCAACTCGTTGCGTGGTTTTTTCCCCTCGCCAAGGCTCGGGAAATTTATTAAATAAACAAGAGGTATAATAATATAAACATATACTTTGTGTTATTTTTTCTATTAGTACAACATATTTAAAACAATCTCGTTTACAGGTTTATTGACATTGTGGGACTCTAGCATTTTGCATTTTTGTTCGTTATGATTATTTATAGAAGTTTTTTTTTCAATAATATCATCAAATGACACAAAACAATACTGCCTGGGTAAATGTTGAGTGTAAACGCAGAAATAAAACGAAGGTAATTACCATTAAATTCGAACACCATCACAATTGAGAAAAAGGGGCTTGGTTATGCAGCTAACTGTTAGTGCGCTTCAAAAACATAACCAAAGAATGAATGACTTTATAGTATAACAATTACATGTATCAAAAAAACGGGACCCTTTTGTAAATATATAATAGATTAATAGGAGTTCTAGATTCGATATAAATAAATCTATAATAAAAATGATTAAAAATTACTTTAACGAAATATATTTTAAGAACAATTCAAATGTAGAATCTGCAAATTGGTACTGTAAATATTAATATTTATGTTAAACAGAAAGCATACAATTGTCTAGAATTTGTTGATGATAACAATTTTATTAAGCCAATACAGACTATATGGGAAACGTTGTTCTCTTCATTGCTTCAGGTAGGGTATACTCAACTTCTTGTATATCTTGTTCTGTTAACATATTTGGAAGGAACAAAGTGTTTAAACTTACATTCATAATCTCTATTGATAACACGAGCTAATTTCGCTAAAACCTAATGAAACTGTATAATTTTGTTTACTAGATATTCCCTATTCTGTCTAGTAAGCAAAAAAGACATTAGACCCAATGAATAAAAATTCGAATCCTTCTTTTTATGTCAATCGATTGCTGACTAATTTAAAGATATTTCATACATTTTTTTCTACCACACATAGATAAATGATTTTATGAATATCATACATGTTTTTATGCTTTTTAATCCCATCCTTTATCGTGCACTTTTCATTCTTCCCTCACTAAATAAAATATTTGATTAGGTATGAGATTGTTTTTACCTTACATTATTTCTAATAATTGACTTATACAGAAAACAAATAATAAAATCTTCTAGTTTTGAAATTGAGAAAGCCGCAGTTGTTTTAACGGTTTATATTTGTCTGTTTTGTATTATACCTACTATGATTCAGTAGCAAAAAAATGTGGAATCTTGCAAATAACGGTTTGACCTTTATTGAGTGCAAAATTATAACTTTTCAATAACCAATGTCAATCTATGCTTGTCATGTTGTTTACTTATACAGATACTGTGATACTGAGGAACTATATTCTGAATTTGAAAGTCGGATTCCTGTAATGGCGGACTGTTGAAACTATAATTTGGAAATTACTGGATTTGCAGGGATTGTAACGCTGTTGTCATTTTTTTTGCCATGATGTTCCATTTACCATATTGTTAACAAAGAGCCTGATATGTATGGACACTGGTGTCTGGTATTGAATCGTACAGGTGGTCGCTCAATATTCCCAATCTGTGTTCCCTTTCCGGTTCAAACGTTGCATTGGTACAACATTCAGGTTGAGAATTTGGTGATTTTGCTGAAATTTAATATGCAAAATAACAGAAAAATGTTTTCAATTACATATCAATTGTAGGAATATGATGTTATTAACTATACATCATGAAACTAAAAATAAATATACAAATGACCCGCGAATAGAAGCATTTACAAGCATTATGACAGATTCGATGTATTAAGATATATTTTTGAAATTCTATGGAAAAATGATTATTTAAGCCAAAACTTAAAAGGCAGCATCATACATACGGTAAGGAGGATTAGCTCCACTATAATATTTTATTGCAATCAGAAATCAAGAAAACATTTCAGAGACTAAAAGATTGGTACGAGAACTTTGTAAATTCGTGAAGTAAAAATGAGTGTTTTTTAGTATAACAAATATTTTGCGTGTTAATCTTTACAAATTGTATAACCCGGAAGTCTAAACGTTAAAGTTATAACACCATTAAAAAATTGTTGGTATTGTTTTAGCTTTTCTAAAGCCATTTTAGACGATTTACTACACTCCAGACAATAATAAATCACATGTCATTTACGACAACACACGCTACATTACGATGGCGACATCTCATACATACAAACAATTGTTTCCGGTAGGTAGATAAATTTATTACACATCTTGGAAGTAGGATATATATAGTCCTGTGACTACGTTTTTTTAGTCAGACTTAATTATCTCCTTGCGCAACATGTCGCCACGGGAATATAGTATCGCTGTTGTGCGATTGTGTGTGTGTGTATATGTATGTATGTATTTAGGTATGTATGTATGTATCTTCAACTTGTGGGCAAGATTCAAACAAAACTCTCTCATGAATGTTAATCAAAGTTCGTACACTTTCTTGGCATGGTTAAAGGACGAACCCTTTTGATTTTTTGAATCAATTGGTTAAATATTTATTTGAAATATCGTTCAAATAACAATAATTTAGTAATCAATTTCATGTACGCTTTGACAACACTGACTTCCGGTTTCATTACTACGAAAATATAGTGAAAGTAAACAGTTCAAATTAGCAACTTGATATTTTTGGAATTTAGACCTTGTAAAGGTGAAAAACAAACGTTTAGTAGTAATGGAGTGTTAGAAGAATGTCCAAAGTTAAAAGTTGAAGCGGACAGAAGATTGAACCATCCTATTTTTATCCAAACAAGCAGTCGAATTTCGGGCAAAAGTTTCCGATTTACTAAGAAAGGAAGTAGTCCAAGATTCAGAAGAGACTTTGACCATCATCGCTAACACATATCGCCGGAAAATTGTTTCAGAGTAATAGCTGCAGATCTGTTACTTTGGTTTGACATAGGACATGCCAACTCCACATGTTTCATCAAACTAGACTACATATCGCTAGATCTTCAGCTACGTTTTATGTATATAAGATATAAATTTGCTTACACGAATCGCTTATGCTTAATGAAGCTAAATGTAGCTAATTTAATAAACTTTAAACTGGGAACTGTACAATCACGTCAATGTAATCTCCCTCACCTCAATATACATGTATTCACCAAAGAGTTTGATGATAGGGATAAAAAAAAAGATATATTATTAATTCATTGAAGTTACATGAAAGTAAATACTTGTGTCATCATATTAACTCTGATCGTTATAACGTGTTAACCTTTTTTTCATTCTTTATGTATATACTAATAATTACATTAAGAAACAAGACAACTAATCAAATAACGATTAGCCACAACAATAAAACCACAGGCACCTGACGTTATCTATTTTTCTCATCATAAAAATATATACCCCTATCTAATAACGCACAATGTAGCAATCGCCGCCATCTTGGATTTATTTCAAACTGTGACATCAGGTGAAATGTTTGCTTAAAACTCATCTGTAATATTGTTTTGCGAAAATTGCCGTCTTCTGGTCGGTCCTCCAAGATCTGTGATTACAACCGATTCAACCGAAACGGTGCATTACACCTGTCATTTTTAAAACTAACCCCTCGATCGACATTTACTGCCTTAGATGTGCGATAAAAGGTTACAAGTTGACATAATTGCGTCATACGTTTGGCAATCCCCTCCAAATATAGCACTGATACGAATATTCAAAAGGCGTCGATTTTGAATTCGATCAACATACAAGTTAAACTGGTGTAAGTGGATAATATATACTGGCAATAATAACTTTTATTACATAAAGTTTACATAATCATGTTTTTATAAATGCATATATTTTGAAATATTGACACAAACACACAATACAGGGAAATGTCATTTGCATAAATGTGACAACTTCCGTCCACCCTTTAGCCCTTTATCGCATATCTAAGGCAGTGGATGCCGATCGAAGGTTGATTTTTATAAATGACAGGTGTAAAGCACCGTTTTGGATGAATCGTTTGTAAGCTTAGATCGTAAAGGACCGATCAGAAGACGTTGATGTTCGCAAAATAATTTTACTGATGAATTCTAAGCAAACATTTCACCTGATGTGAAAGTATGCAATAAATCCAAGATGTACCTTGTGTATTATTAGATATGGGGTATATATTTTTTATTATGAGAAAAAGATATAACGTCAAGTGTTATAACGAAGTTTTATGTATAAATGCATAGTATACGTCGTCCTAGCTGATTTTCCACAAAAGAATTTGGTCTCATTTCAAATAATGCATATTCAGCACAATATTGCATGTACCAAAGGGATGCTCCACTTTGCGATGCTCTTGTTAAAACATTTTACCCTATATAAATCATCATAAATCATTTGTAGACAAAATACACTATTCATATGGGTTTGATATTTTCGACACATAGTAATACATGCAGTATTTATTATTAGATTCGTAAGCAGAGACATATAGCCTTGAGTTTGATACATATAATTACTTTATGAATCATGGGAAGAATAAAAAAAAATCTGTAAGAATATTGATGTATTTTACATACCAGATTTCTCGCAACTTTTCAAGCCCATGCATACACCAAAAATTGTTCCGAAAATAAACACCGCTCCAACTATCATATAAAATAAAAAAAAAAAAAAAGCAAAATTTTACTCTAAACACTCCATGCTATCTTTTAATCAATTTGAATTTTGTGCATCATTTCATTTCTTGTGAAAAATATTTCTTAGTCTTGCTATAAGGTTTAGTATCCTCCAAACCATCATTTTTAATAAATCAACAAATATGTTTACGTTTCGTATTTGCGTATGGTATGGATGTAATCACCATATTGATTATTTCCCAGAGAGTCAGATTTTATTTAAGTAAGCCTGCTTTGTCTTCTATTACAGAAAATGTAACTTAAAATATTAACTTAAAACTTAGGCAAGGACTTTACGAAATTCGATAATTATTTACCTAATGTACTTATCACTACAGTAGATGGAGCAACGAACATCGAACCTTCTGTTGTTCTACTTGTCAAACTGGCCGGTTCATCTAAACTCAAGACAATGAATATTAATTGGAAATTAGAATACTTAAAACACATTTTTCTATTCAGGTAGCGTATTGTTGAATAATATAAATACCCTCAATTATCCATCTTCCAGAAAACCCAAAGCCAGTAGATATCCCTACGTTTACATCATCAAGATAATAATTCAAAGGAAGGCTAAGAAAGATGTCAGATTTCTCGGCCGTGGTATTTCCTTTCTTTACAATGATTTGCCCGTCTCCCCAATACACAGTAAAAGAGCGATATGCTTTACAATCCAAAACCGCCCCAAGAGTTGTTGTGGAGCACAGTCCTTGTGGGGTGAGCCGTATGCACGACTGTGTGTTATTCCATCCACTTATGATGATTTCGATTGGCTGTTCTTTCTTTGGGGAACGTAAAGCTATATGAGCGTCGCTACATGCTTGTACCTGGAAAGTGATGAAAGTTGAACCACTGGTTGAAATGCCAAAACCGTCTAAGTACATGTATTCATATGTTGTTGATGTAGAAATACAGGATGTTTGCAAACAGTAGACATCTACAAATGGCAATGGTTCATATTATATATACTCAGTATGTTGAAATTTTTTTGCATATTATTATTGTATAAAGTGAAACAAGAACTCATTTTTTTTTAAATATATAACACGTGGCAAAAATTTAGTAAGATCTACAAGGCTGTTCTAAGCTCATTAATTTTTTTACGTAATGTGCAAATACTTATTCTTATCTAGTATTTCCTTCCGCTCTCGCCCCACTCACCATAAGAATGGGACTGAGTCAAATATATCGTGAAATAAGATCCTTTTATATCTGCCTATAGCAAATAAAACTTTTCAATGATTTTAGAGTTATATATTTACATTTTCCAGTGTCTTTGTATGTGATAATACAACGAACTAAAATCGTAAAGTATGGTTCAATAAATTTCATCAATGTCGCAAACCTCAGAGTTATGGGGCGCAAGCAGGATTTTTATAAGTAATCGAAATGAAATTAATGTAGAAATGTCAATAATTTCATATCTAATCTTACAGATTCTGAAAATTCTTTGCATACTGTTATGAAATATTATGATCGGGGTGTAATAAAATCTATTAATATGCCTCTCGGCAAGATTATTATTTCATAATACTCAAAGAATTGATTTTTTTTTCTTAAATCAATGCAGTAATCATTCTTAAAGTAAGCGTGTCCTACTGCGAAATTTGATTGAGCTGCAGCAACTATGGTTTCAAAGATATTATGGTCCTTATTTTCATGGATTAACGGTTAAGGATACTATATCCGTGGCAAATGTTTCTTTCTGTACAATACTTTATCGTATATTGCATTTCTATTGCCATTAACTTTCGACTCACCAAGGAAATCCACGAAAATTTGTATTAAACAAATTTCGATGAAATCACAATACTAGTTTGCTCTTTTTATAATTTACGTACACTTAACTTATTCCCGTTAACATTGTGAGTTTTTAAAATGCTGACGCTCTTTCAATGCCATCACTGTTGTGTCTTTTAAATCCCTTAAATGCCTATTGAATTTTACCTATGGACTTTTGCAAACTTTTTCACCTCTGAGCTTTTGTCCAAATCGTCTATGACTGTTTATAACAAATTCATTTAATGATTTACATTTCAATTTTGTCATAAGTACTGTGATGCAGTCTTTGAACTTATTGTATTGTATAATAGTTAATGTGTTTATTAGCAATCCATTGCTCACATGAGCCGTTGAAGATTGGAAATATTCGTGAATCGTATATTCTGCGAACACTTACCTTCAAGCATCCATTTTCCAGAAAACCCATATCCGGTTGATATTCCTACATTTATATCAGAAATGTTAGACTTCAAAGGAAGGCTAAGAAATATGTTTGACTTCTCGGCCGTTCTCTTTCCTTTCTTTACAAGTATTTGACCGTCACCCCAATACACAGTAAAGGGACGATTTTCTGCACAATTTAACACCGCTCCGAGGGCTGTTACAGAGCAATTGTCTTTTGGGGTGATTCGTATACAAGATTGTGTATTTCTCCATCCACCTACGACAATTTCGATCGGTTGTTCTTTCGTTTGGGATTTTAGGGCTATATGGGCGTCGCTACATGCTTGTACCTGGAAAGTAATGAATGTTGAACCACTGGTTGAAATTCCATACTGGTCTAAGTACATGTATCCATATTTTGTTGTCGTACAAATACGTGTTGTACGGTTGCAGTCGGTATCTGCAAATAACAATGATACGTGTTTACATATAAAAAAGGACTTAAATTAGAGATATGCGATTTCATTCCAAAATCATAAACTGACACTTACAAAATAATTGTCAAAATCAAGCATTACCTGATAGATACTTATCATTATTAACTGTTTCCTTCCTCTTGGTCACTTAGTCACCACAAACACTAGAGAGTGTGCAAGATGAACTGTGGTAAGATCCGTTAGGTGTCTATTTATTTTTGGGTCAGAAAGTGCATTAAGATTTAGATGTGTATTTTATACTTGTATATAATCACGTGTCATGATTTCAACAAACTTGAATACATACTGTAAAATTCGCTATTTAGGCTGGTGGTAAAGCACATGGTTTTTTTTTAAAGTCAAACAATATGCCATGGTATTAAAACGCGTCTGTGTGTTTTACCCCACGCAAGTTTTGATATTTTACCATACGCGCGGGGGTATATTACGCTCTTTT
Organism: Magallana nippona; assembly: GCA_033439105.1. NCBI lineage: Eukaryota > Metazoa > Mollusca > Bivalvia > Ostreida > Ostreidae > Magallana > Magallana nippona. The sequence continues at coordinate 1,415,416 of CM065919.1, read as the reverse complement.
ATGCTTACCGCGTACCTCGTGTAAATTCCCCCCACACGTAAATAACCACTTTTATAAAAAACACTATCCAATGATTCAACACAATTTACCTCTTTTCTAGCAAATAAGTGTTTGTGAACACTTTTTATCCCCCTAAAAAGATGCGTGGCCTCTTGACTTCAATTTACTTGGCCTAAGGATATTTTGTATCAAGTTTGGCTGAAATCAGCTTAATATGTCTTGAATAAATACAGCTTAGCTAATCTCAAGTTAGCTTAAATGCCAACTCTTTATGCTCTTGGACCAATGAAATAATGCTAAGTCTCAGGGGGGAATAAAAGATAACGCAGTAAATCAACTTTCCTTACATGCATATAATCGTTTTTCATTCGTAAAAATTTACAGGAACGAAAACATATTTGCCAAGATTATATTTGTTAACAGAATGAATGATATGTTATAACGTCATGGAAAAGTATATACCGCCACACCTTGATGACGTCATAGTACGCCAAAGATATTGTACATAAATCATGGTATAGTTAGGAAGAGTTATCTTTCCTTGTACATTGAATTTGTACAAATAAATATAAAAATCAAACACATTTGTCTTATTTCGGTATATTTTTATCATACAATAATAAACAACATTTGTAATTGATTAAATATAAATAGGAATAAAACTAAAATACCTTGTATAATATTTTAAACTTTATATAATTTATATGAATACTACATGATTATTTTTGTTATTAAATATATTCACCATATTTACAAGTAAAGATCATTTTGTAATTGTTGAAAATTCGCTACCTTAAAGTCTGTGAGGCAATTGCGGATACAGAGTGCAGTTGCGATTATAGAAAAATATATGCACTCCTCGGTGTGGACTCACAGTGGGAAAAGACAATGGATATGCAAATATACAGCATAGTGACAAAAATGAGTAAATTTCCGCCATTTTGAATTCTGATTCTTATTGTCGAGTTTGTAAAAATAAAGTTCTCGATACATACATACCGTCAAATATTATTGTTGACATGCATAAGAATGAGTTTGGGTACGACTGTGCAAGCTCTTCTGTGTTCAGAGGTTCAAACGTCTGCTTCTGCTTTCGACCGCCATTAGTTTACAATAGATACCAAACGACAGAAAATTACAGATAACACGAAAACAATTATTTTTAGCTATTTGACAGCGGTTTCAAACAGTGAAAAATCTAAAGTGTTGAAAATAAGTCCAGTTACTATCTGTAGATTTTTGAAGCGGTATCATGAAAGCGGCGCCATTGAAAATCGACTCTGATCAGGACGACCTGAAAAGATGGACGATCGAAGTTGCCGGACTCTAAATCGAATCATTCGAGGGAATCGTATATCAACGCTGGTAGATATCACTAATGAATTTAACACTTTTTATCATGTATTTGTGTCAAAAAGGACAATCCAGCGATCCATTCATAAATATTACTTAAGAAAGCGAGCTATCGCCAAGAAATTGGACGTTCGACAAATAAATAGAGTCCGTCGTGTCTCGTGGGCCAGGAGTAAGTTAACATGGACAGTAGCTGAAAACTGGAGTAAGATCATATTTAGTGACGAAATGGCAGTAACTGTTAGTGGGTGTGGGGTTGTTAAAGTCTGGAGAACGAAACGAGAGAAGTACCTTCCCAAATGCATCGGTCATTGAAAAGTGATGGTGTGGGGTTGTATTACCTATCATGGTCAGGGGTTATTGACTTTCATAGATAGAACTATGGATAGTGAGAAATACATCAATGTATTAGATGAGAACCTGTGGCCAGTCAAAGCCAAATAATTCACACATAAGCCATACATGTTTCAGGATGACAATGTACCACCTCATGCCTCAAGGATGACTAAAGCCTGCTCAGTCTCTGGATATAAATAAAATCGAAAATATCTGGTTGCTTTTTAAAAAATCAAGTAAAAAGACATACGATGAACATTGACACAGTTGATGATCTGAAAGCAGTACTTCAGCATGCCTGGCTATCAATCCATTTAATGTACATATAGAACTTGTATTCCTCAATTCCCCGTCGACTACAGTTAGTTATCAGATAGATCAAAAGGCCATATTACCAAATATTAGGACAAAATAAAACTCAGCAGAAAGGAAAGTAGTTTTTTTTTTATTACCCTGATTTGTTTACAATCAGAATTCAAAATGGCTGCCAATTTACTCACTTTTGTCACCACCCTTTATAAATTTGATGTCATATGGAAAATTACTTATACTTGTACTACACTCGATACAATAATATATAGCATGTCACTTAAGACAAAAAAAACTCTAGCTAACAATGGTGGCAGCTCAATTACATAGGATGAACTGTTTCCTGTCTGTGGATAAATTTATTACACATCTAAGAAGTAGGATGTATATAGTTAGTTTAAAATCTAAAATAAACATTGAATTGTCATTTTATGTACCGTGTATGTTTTGTCCATTATAATCCAAAAAAATGCTAACTAAAACAACGGCGTCCTCAAGATAAAGTAAATGTTTGTAAATATAGTCGTTAAAGTACAGAAAGTACTTCCTTCATATTTTGTTATACTTAGACATTTCTACATGTGTATGTATGTTGTATTGCTAAAAATTATTTTTTTAAAAACACAAAAAAGTGAGTACGTTCTCAAGTCGGATATAGTTGACACTATCGGATATAAATCATCAATTAATTTTTTGTAGACAAAATACACTATTCTACAGGTTTGATATATTCTTCACATAGCAATAGCTTGACATTCGTTAGCAAGGATATCTATCCTGGAGTTTGATGGACATAATTACAACTAGTTTTTTTATCTATAGCAAGAACAAAACATTTGTAAGAAGATTGATTTATTTTACATACAAGTTTTATTGCAGTTTTTCAAGCTCATGAATACCCAACAATAATTCAAATAATGACCACCGCTGCAACTATTATATAAAATATAATAAAGGTGCAATACATATTTTATTTTTATTCAACACTTCATTATATAAATCTAATCAATTTGAATTATGACATTTTATATCATTTTAAAAACATGTATGGCACTACTATAAGATTTAATATTCTACAAACTTTTGTTATTAACATATCTACAACATATATACATGTAAACATTTCATTTATGAATGTGGTATGGATGTACTCATCATATCTATTATTTTCCAGGGAAAACAATTCAGGGTTTTTTTTCTGTTAAATAAAGTTGTTTTGTTTCCAATTACAGGAAATGTAACTTTAAAATATCAACCCAGCATCAAAATATACGTACTAATTTATTTGTTTGTAAGGGGTTCCTGAAGGTGTATAATTTATATAATTGTATCTATCAATGACATCATAAAATTTAGGCATGGATCTGGATGGATTATTTCAAGAGTTTACAAAATACAAACATTTTTTAATTGATTGAAGGAAAAAACAACGAACATCAGACCAGTTGTTGTTCTTGTCCCACTGGCCGGTTCATCTACGTGTTTGCAATTCAAGACAATGGATATCATTGAGAGCTAAGAGTATTCAAAACACAGACTATATTTCGTTCTGTCAGTTTATCATTAAAAAATACATATACCTTCAAACATCCATCTTCCAGAACACCCAAAACCAGTAGATATTCCTACATTTACGTCATCAAAATTATAATTCAAAGGAAGGCTAAGAAAGATGTTAGATTTCTTGGCCGTGGTATTTCCTTTGTTTACAATGATTTGCCCGTCTCCCCAATACACAGTAAAAGAGCGATATGCTTTACAATCCAAAACCGCCCCAAGAGTGGTTGTGGAGCACAGTCTTTGTGGAGTGAGCCAAATGCACGAATATGTGTTATTCCATCATCGTATGACGATTTCGATTAGTTGCTTATTCTTTGGGGAACTTAAAATAATATAGGCGGCACTACATGTTTTCACCTGGAAAGTGATGAAAGTTGAACAACTGGTTGAAATTCCATACCCCTCTAAGTACATGTATCCACATGTTGATGTTGTTGATGTAGAAATACAAGTTGTTTGCTAACAGTAGATATCTACAAATGGCAATGGTTCATATCATACATTCTAGGTAAGTTGAAATGTTTATTGCATATTATTATTGTAAAGAATAAAGTGAAACTCAAACTGCTCTTTCTGGAAATTATAGCACGTGGCTAAATGTTAGTAAGACTGCACAAAGACGCTTAAGGCTCTTCGACTCTATTAGAGTCACTAGTGAATCATAGCATTTATATTTGTGCAAAACAGAATAATTTCTAAACTAATATTTCTAACATTTTGTTAATTTGAATCAATTTCTTTTTTAACAGGATTGTCTTATATTTCTTTTCTATAAGATACATCTATTTAAAAGATTTTATCCATTTGAAATTTTTGAACAAAAGATTGGGTTTTATTTTCATTAATGATTTGTTTTAAAACGACTTATTGGCATTACTGGACATATGTTTTACGGCGCGACCTTTGGGCGAGCGCATCATAAAATTGAATTCGATACACACAGGTACATATGTTATATAACGTTGAATAATAGCTTGGATGCATCAACGGAATTAAAAAAAAAACTGAATAAAGATATTTCATGCACCATTATATATACACGAATTAACATCAAATTTTTTGATGTGGCCGTTTATATCCCAAAGCCAATAGCACGATCATAGTTTCACATTCAGAATCACTGGATACGCGATCAGATTGTTAGAAACGTTCATAGTTTGATCCGCCTATCTATTTAATTATTAAGCATATTCATTTCTTTTTAATTTTTAAACAATGTTTTATTATGCATCACATTAACGCATGGGATATAAGGCATTGCCTATATAAATCCTCTCCGTGTTCATTCTAGACATTGTGACGTCATGATAGCAGAGCAGAACCCACATGACATTTTCTGTCAAAGTATAACAATGTTCCGAACAATTTGCCAAGAAAATAGAATAAAACAACAAGTAGGGATAAAGAAATTATTAACGCCTGTTGTTAAAACACTTTTGTGTAGATAATATAAATAATATTTTTTTGCGGTGCAACCGCTAGGGCGAGCGCAGCACATGATTAAATACTAAATAATTATGGTAAATTAATTTTAAAAAAGAGCAACGAAAATAAATTTGAATACAAAATAAAATACAATATACCTTCTTTTTCAGTAAATTCCTAATTTATAATTTTACGCTACAGTATATAAGATTTTGTTTATTGATTTATGAGTAGAACTATATATAGTTTAATCTCGGATACAATGTCGTTGAATAATGAAGATTGTAAAATAATGTACAGTAAGAGTTGTTTCCTTTTTTAAAGTCATTATGACGTCAGTTCACTTTTACATGTATATAGCGGTGTCTGATAAGACTCCCCTGAGAATCAAGGGTTACTAATAACCGAAATATGCAGATATTACCGTAAATATAGGTTATGAAATAAATATGAGCATTTATTCAAATGAGTGCAAGTTACAATTGTTTCCTTTCTCTTAAGAAATGTCCTCATTCGTTAGCTTTTGAAAGATTTTGAGAGGATTTTGGTCATTCCAGTAGATCATAGTTCAGATAAAGTCATTATAGTTAGAGGTATTTTCCCTTATTTAAAGTGGTTGTGACGTCAGAGTTCACGTCGCTTTTGTGTCGTCTGACTCTTTAAAAACTCCCCTGAGTATTAAAACTACGAATGGTATATTGTTTTATTTACCTAAAAAGCATGACTTTTTTGAAATTATACATTTTTTCTGGCGCTCAAAAGTTTTACTTTGATTCTAGCGAGAACGATAGAAGCCATATGCAATGCTTGGAATTGCAGTGTGGGTCGAGGATCAATGTTCAAACCAATGTGACGTCACTCGATTGTATTTTGATTGAAAGAATACCGAGGTTAGAGGTTGTGTGTTATATATCCGTGAATATATTTTGTCAGCAGTATATTTACATGGTCATTATTTATATTTATCTTGCTGGTTCTCGTGAGACCATGGAGTTGGAAACCAAATTTACAGGGAACTGCTGGTCCGATGAAAACGGGGAACTGTTGGTCTGATTAACTGACGCTAAAGAAATCCATAGAATCAATGTGCCCTTGGTTCGAATTTTCTCTTCGCACACGACTTGTCGGTAGAGCCCGCTTCGAGCCGGCGAGCTGCGCTCGCTATTATTTGTTTATTGGATTGGCAATTAATACATTTCGACTTAAATCCTCGGTAATTAGCGTAGAACTGTGTCGGAAAAATTCGAGGGAGGGAATGATGTTTTTTTACGTAAGCATATGTGTTTTTAAGGGGGATGTGCGGCCATCTTGTACATTTGAGGATAAGAATGTAAACAGTTCTTGAACTGGCTTGTTTCTGCCCGAAACTGGCCAAAAATGTTGCCAAAAGATAGAAAAGCAATAAATATGAAGTCCTACATGTCATTTTGTTTGAAAAGTATGCATACAAGAACAGGACAATGCCTTTTTAATCACTCAGAACAGCTGTCGAACTGCGCAGGTATAGACTTATTTTGAAGATTTAAAAATCTAAAAAAAATATGAAGGGGGTTCATTGGTGTCCTCTCAAACTTTTTCAAACAAAATGACATGTAGGACTTCATATTTATTGCTTTTCTATCTTTTGGCAACATTTTTGGCCAGTTTCGGGCAGAAACAAGCCAGTTTAAGAAATGTTTACATTCTTATCCTCAAATGTACAAGATGGCCGCACATCCCCCTTAAAGCATTTTGTTATTGTTAAATGAAAAAGATGTCTACATGCGATTTAGAGGTAAGGCTTTCCCTTGGAAATGCTATTTTTCTTTCCACCGTGTTGCTATGCACTGTAAAAGATTATTGGGATTTTAGAATTTTTTCACGTGGGAGGATAAAAATTTCTTTGAACAATGAACAGATTTCTATTCGAATTTCCTCCATTCGTAAACGTTGTCTATGGACTCGCTGCGCTCGCTAATAATAAAATGTATTAATTTTATTCAAATCAAATTTTAAACTCTACAGTGTGCTTCTTCCAATTAAAACAAATTTTCTGCTTTCGCATAAATTAAACAAAAAAATCTTCTTTTAAAATATTTAAGAGCATCTATCCTTCTTAAAAGTGGCATAGAAGTGATCAGAGTATCGCATTACGTCAAAATCCGGATTTTACAATATTGATTGACTTTTACACAGCGTTTTATATATCCGGTGTTTAATTCTTCGCTCTTGTAAACAATGCCAATAATAACCAATTAGAACAGTAATGAATGAAAAAATGAGAGATAGAAATTATTGGTGTTAAGAAGCACGATTATGTGAAAAGAAAAGTTGAAAAAAAGCATTACTCAGGATAAAATTGCACCTATTTATCAGGACATCAGGTATGCTTTATTACCAACAACCAATTTAATTGGGATCTATACCTGTATACATGTACATGTATACTTGCAAACGGGGGAATGAAATTAAATCATTTTGAACATTTCAATATTGTTTTGATGTATCATAGCATATCCATAGCGTAATAACTCCTATCCCTAACAATACAACAAATTATTTTAATAAAATGTAAACGATTGGATTGTTGTAATATGCCAGCATCACACAGATATCGGACACTTAATTTACCAAGCTAAGTTATGATCATAACTATGTTCACATCGTCTTTATTTTGATTGATATGTGGGGGTCTCCCCACTTGCACACATACACACGCACAGCCACATATTTTCTTCTTTTTTTTTTCTTTTGCTCAAACCAGTTAAATTTTATAGCCAGAAGCTATTTGGGTATTAATTTAACCGTTTATTTACTAACGTTTTAAAGATTCCAACATTGTTGACAGTCCTTGACAGACAAATGCTTGACGTTATATTGTTTAAAAAGGTGTTTGTACTATTTTTTTTACATCCAGTTCTAATTTACCTAAAATTGATATTTTTGGGAGGAACAAACAGACGTTTTGCAATTTTCATCATTGTCAATAATTTTGACAAGAGTGTACACGATTCTGAGAGGTGATAACAAACAACTTGCATGTAAACAGTTAATTTTTCTTTCATATATGCATTGTTAGAATGCATATCTAATTTAAAACTAAGCTTTCAATATTGAGCCTATTTAGTGCCAAGTATAGGTCTACCTTAAGAATGGAGATATTCTTGAATCTTATACATTCTGCCAACACGTACCTTCAAACATCCATCTTCCAGAAGACCCAAAGCCAGTAGATATCCCTACGTTTACGTCGCCAAGATTATAATTCAAAGGTAGGCTAAGAAAGATGTTGAATTTCCCGGCCGTGGCATTTCCTTTCATGACAAGGATTTGGCCGTCTCCCCAATACACATAAAAAGAGCGGTATTCTTTACAATTTAAAACTGCTACTTGGTTTGTTGCTAAGCATTTGCCTTTTGGAGTGAACCGTATACACGACCGTTTATTTTTACACCCACCTATGACGATTTCGATTGGTTGTTTTTTCTTTTGGGATTTTAAGGCTATATGGGCGTCGCTACATGCCTGTACCTGGAAACTGATGAAACTTGAACCACTGGTTGAAATGCCATATTTGTCCAAGTACATGTATCTATATTTCCTTGTCGTAGAAATACGTGTTGTACGCGTGCAGTGGATATCTGCAAATAACAGTGATACATCTATTTTCAGGGGTAGAAAAGACTTACTTTGGAGATGTTCCATTTTCAAAACCTTTACTAGGATGTTTTAAGCTCATTGACTCTATAACATATGATGTAAGTACTTGTTTTTACATATTTTTTTCTTTCCTCTCTCGCCCCACTTACTATAACAATAGGACATACTGAACCATCTACTGCATTATTTTTTTTTACCCTTAATTGTAAATTTTCTTCTGTTTGATTATTACCAACAAGATGTCTACCAAAACGAATGTTTATTGAGACGGTATCACAACTTCGATGTTGACTGGTCTGCCGGTCCAACATCAAAATTGTGAGACCGCTCTACGTCACAGCTAGTTAATATATTCGTCAGATCTCGGTAGAACGGAAATAGCCGAACGTCCAATAAGTCAATTGACTGTTCATGACAAATTTTGCGTGTTAATATAACTGATTCATTTAATATTTGATACTTAATTCTGCCAACAGTACTGCTCCGTACTAAACTGCAGTTCTTTAGCTCCCGGTCTGAAAAAAAAATTCGGATTGACAACCTGTGAGCTACAGTTTCTTGCGTGTTAAAAAGCTGAAATTTACGTCGCACACAAAAAATGCGCTAGTTTTTGACTAATTTATCTTACTTTCATATACTCTGTACAAATATTTCATTCCAAAAAAAAAAAACCCGGACATCTTACTTCAAATATTGTCACTTATCTTGTCTCTAATATTCTTTTAAACACCATCACCAGCCTCGTTAAGTGAAGTGGTGCAGTTTGCTCAGATGTAAAAATATGGCGACTTTCGATCTGCACGTGAATTTCATATACTTCATTTTCCGAGTTCGGTTAACATGTTTACGAAAAAGTCTACGGCAAATAAAGTTTAAAAATTTAATGGTACTAGTTTTGTCCACATATTTTGTGTGAAAATAAGATTGAACAGTCCAGACCTAGCGCAATTGAAGTGTATCTCACAGATCGTCCATCCGAATTTGTTCAAACCGGGAGCTACAGACCTGCAGCTACTCCGTACGTTAAGTTCTTTAAATAGCATAAAACATCACGTGTTGTTCAGCACGTGCGCCGTTTGGTTATAAATAATATCATTTGCGCCGTTTAGGAGTGAAGATATTCGTGAATCGTATATATTCTGCCAACACGTACCTTCAATTATCCATCTTCCAGAAGACCCAAAACCAGTAGATATCCCTACGTTTACGTCACCAAGATTATAATTCAAAGGAAGGCTAAGAAAGATGTTGGATTTCTCGGCCGTGGTATTTCCTTTCTCTACAAGGATATGTCCGTCTCCCCAATACACAGTAAAAGAGAGGTACTGTTTACAATCCAAAACCGCTCCTAGGTTTGTTACAGAGCAACTGCCTTGCGGAGTGAGCCGTATACAAGATTGTGTATTTCTCCATCCACCTAAAACGATTTCGATTGGTTGTTCTTTCTTTAGAGATTTTAAGGCTATATGGGCGTCGTTACATGCCTGTACCTGAAAAGTGATGAATGTTGAACCACTTGTGGAAATTCCATACTCGTCTAAGTACTTGTATGCATATTTCGTTGTCGTAGAAATACGTGTTGTACGCGTGCAGTGGATATCTGCAACAACAATGCTACATGGTCATCTATTTTCAAGGAAAAAACTACTTAAATTAGAGTTGCTACATTCAATTTCAAAATTATAAATTCAAACAAAGTTACATTTGAAACCCAGTATTACCTTTTAGACACAAAATAGATATCACAATATAAAGTTTGAATGTCAGTCCCATTTTGGAACTAAGTTGGATGAAATAACATGGTTTAAATGTCATCTTTAACTTCATAATAGAAATGTATATATGCTTATCATTATTCACTGTTTCCTTCCTCTCTGTCACGCATTCAACACGAACACTAAACCATGTCAATGATGACAGTAGTAAGATCCGTTACCTGTCTATTTGTTTAGTTTTTGCGTCACGAAATGTAAATTAATTTTAAATTAGAAGTTTATTTAATTAAGTATTCCCACAGTTTTTCCATTCCATAAATTTGGCTCCTTTTATACGAATTTAGTAACAAAAAAACAATAGTTTCAACTGAAAGTTCTTCCCGATTAAAATTTCATGGTCAAAGTTTTTACATGTCACTCCCGAGTGGACGGAAAACAGATGATTCCACTTTGAAACTGATGGGCTTCATTTTAAATTTCAAACAAATTGCAATTATAGTTTTCTTTATTTAACTTAAATTTAATGCCTCACGATTTCACGGGGACCTTATATAAACAAGAAACGATATCATTAATTAAACTAGATGCTGTCATTAGATAGTAATACCCGCACCAAGTGTTCGCCCCTAAATAACACTCTCTTGTACATGTTTTAGTCAAAAAGAAGGCCACATGCAATTTCCGGTACTTTTTAAAAGTTATAATTTTCATAAAGAATAAGATCCCATCCCATAATACACATATTGCCTTCATATGAACAATTTGGGGTTGACCTATTTGCATGTCGATTTTGAATTAATAATCTAAACATTTCATGTCCTAGACTTATTATAGTCGATATAATTATTACAACTATGTGGATAAAAGCGCGTTATGTATATTATATAGTTATATTATAATTCAGATACTTTAACCGTTTTAGAATTTAAAAATGTTACAATATTTGGCAAAAAATAGTAAGTTTTTAAATTTTTTTGGAAACTTAGGTAAAAATTAGATAAGCCCCAGCAGGATTCGAACTCTCTACTTAAAGACACAGCTAACGCTCTAACCCACTGCGCTATGCTGTTAGGTAGCATTATTCTGTGGGAAAATATTATATTTTATACTTCATTTGTTTAGTTCAATAGTTCAATCACAATATGCAGGTGTCCAATACCACCTGAAAACTGTGCTTTATATGTTTAATTACCTAATACAATTGTGCAAGGGGTTTTAAAGAATAAAGTTATGAAAATACATGCAATATGTTACAAGTAAATGATATTTGTCCGAAGTTCCGTGCCTAACACAGGTCTACAGGTTGCATTAGCGGGTACTAGTTTTACCCAGCTCTTTGGTTGCATGTAGATGGGTTTCACGTGGTGTACATGTATATGTGTTTAAAGATTAATTAACAAGAATAAACGTTTCTTTTGTGGTGATCAGCTAAAGGAATTCGTATTGTGCTCTAATTGGATTATCATTATGATGTTGACCAATATAGGTAAGTATAATACATGTAGTAGCGCAATAAAGACACCGGTATACAAAACAGTTACATTTTTCTTTCGCTTTCTAAAAAGTGGTCTCCCTTTGCCAGCATACTGTATCATCATCATTATTTAAATGAGCTTGTCATAATCAACTTTCCTTTTTTTTTTATTTGTCAGACTTACACTATTGAGTTGACTCCATATTGACTATGTAACATTTTGTATTATTAAATTTGTGCATTGAATATTATGTTTATATGAGTTATAATAAAGAAGAAGGGGAAGGGGTCTTAACCTTTCCCCATTCCCAGGATGTGTGGATTTTATACATTTCTAGTGAGAATGAAGGCATGCTGCAGCTTTTTTTTCATTAAACCCCATACCCTATCATCACACACCAGTAATAGAAAAAGTGTAAATGAGTGTAATTTTATTTTATTTTGCTTGTTCTTTTTTGTCAAGAGATATGTGGTATGTCAAGATTTATGACTCATGAAAATTTGTGCATTTTAATCCTGATTGTCAACAAATATTATATATATATATATATATATATATATATATATATATATAGGATATCTATATTGTGTGATTTTATATTTGCTTTATCCAACGAGTTGAAATGGTGTATATATTCGCGAGGCTTGCCTAGCGAATATAACCATTTCAACGGGTTGGATAAAGTAAATATAAAATCACACAATTATAGATGTTCTATTTATCTCATACAATTTGATTTATATTATGAAGCTTTTGAGACAGCCCCTAATATGACCCGAAATATGATCCGAATTGATTTTTTCAAAGATTAAACGATAATGCAACGTTGTGTTATGCGGTTAGTGTGACCTTGTGCAATACAATTTAGTACGTCATTTCGGAGATAAATATAACTGTTTTAATGTAAAGTTTCACTGAAATAAACCTTAAAATAATTGTTCATCTCTATATATTTTTTCTTAGAGCTTAATCACTTAATTAAATGGAAATACTGATCAGAAGACTTGAATAATCAAGTTTGTTGACATACACAAAGTTGCGAATGCTCGTTAGTTTGAAGTGACTCGAACGAGGAACAGTTGTTGATGTTTTATAATACGAACACTGGCCTAATGATTCGAAGTTGAAAATATTGAATAAGGATGCTTACTGCTGTTGAAATAAAAGTCATGGGAGACATTATTTCGGTAAGTTCTTGTATAGAAACACAACCAAAGCGTTCTGTTTTCATTTCGTCGTCAGAATGAACTCGTTGATAGCTATATAACGTGATTTGCAGTTTTATAAACTTCACAGTTATGTGTTTTCCTTTATATTTGTAATTTCGCCAAACTCCATTTTAAATCAATTTTTGGTTGTAGATATAGCTTTATGGAAAATACTAGAAAGTCTTCGAAAATAGGTCACTGAAGCGTTGAAGCGAGGGGCTGTGTCAAAAATAGTTCGGACCGGAAGTATTTGATATAGCATCACCCGTTTGATAAAGCAAAGGTTTATCACACGAGTAGTATACACTACACGTATGAGATAAATACACACACACACACACACACACACACACACACACACACACAATTGACAGTAATCAGTTAATCAATTGTAGAATTGTCAATCGGTTGTTCATAACTCATTTTGACTGATTAATTTGTTAATCGTTTTGAAAATATAGACATTTCTAAATATAACATATTGTCAATATTTTTTGAAGATTGATTTTGTAACTATTAACAACTTAATTAGGGCCCCACTCTACAGATGCCCTATAGTGATCATTTTGTCCGATTCTGCTGATCATGTCAAGATACATTTGAGACATGGCCCCTGCCCCTGGGGGTCACCCCCCCCCCCCCCCCTGAACTTGAAAATGACAAAGTATATCTTTTAAAACCATTACATCCTATATATTTTGTTCCTAATGTATTATGGCACATCAAATGTTATGTAGGTCATGACCCTATGGGATTGTTCTGACCCCCATAAAAGAGGAAACTATCAAATATCTTGAAAACTGTTGAGATGTGGCCATTAAACCATATATATATATATATATTTTTGTTTCTTGTATTATGATACATCAAATGGTATAAAGTACATGGCTCCCAGGAGTTGTTTTTAACCCCCCCCCCCTTCCCCTAAATGACCCAAGGACAAAATTGAAATTTCTGAAACCTTCTTGCGCATCTATAGGACACCCCAAGACATATTCCAAGAGATGATTTGTCTACTGCTGGAAATGTAAGAGGAGTTCGAGCAAACAGGTATTTTTATGAAAAAAACGTTATTTTTGACCTATTACAGACAGACGAACGTGTGACAAAAAGTTATCAGAAAGCCCACTTAAGCTCTCAGGTGAGCTAAAAACTACTCTGAAGCGGTTTCATACCCCATCCCAGAATTAAGAGGATTATCTGGAAAAAAGTATTACAAGAATTGTCATTAAACCCACTTAACTACCAGTGTTTTAACGAGTGGTCCTACCCCTGAGGTTTAAGATTATCCGGAAAAAATATTAACCAGACTAGTGTACACGGCCTTTAACAGGACATACACATACCATTGTTGCACGTAACAATGGTATGTGTATGTCCTGTCTTACTGTCTGCTTTGTACACGGACATATCACTGGTCTGCTCATGTACTATTATAGCAAGCACTCTACACACTAAATTGTGCACGGACCTACCAGTGTAATGTACATCATACACACCGGTCTAGGCACAAACCTACTATTGTAACGCGCATTTTACACACTGGAGACTGTGAAGGACCATCATAACACACATCCTATAAACTGGGTTGTGCTTGGGTATACCATTATAACATGCATCCTATACACTGGTCTGTGCACGGATCTAACATTTTAACTTGAATCCTACACACTGGTCTGTGCACGGACATATCATCGTAACGTGCATCCTACACACTGGTCTGTGCACTGACATATCATCGTAACGTGCATCCTACACACTGGTCTGTGCACGAATATACCATCGTAACGTGCATCTTACACACTGGTCTGTGCACGGACATATCATCGTAACGTGCATCCTACACACTGGTCTGTGCACGGACATACCATCGTAACGTGCATCTTACACACTGGTCTGTGCACGGACATATCATCGTAACGTGCATCCTACACACTGGTCTGTGCACGAATATACCATCGTAACGTGCATCTTACACACTGGTCTGTGCACGGACATATCATCGTAACGTGCATCCTACACACTGGTCTGTGCACTGACATATCATCGTAACGTGCATCTTACACACTGGTCTGTGAACGGACATATCATCGTAACGTGCATCCTACACTCTGGTCTGTGCACGGACATACCATCGTAACGTGCATTCTACACACTGGTCTGTGCACGGACACCATCGTAACGTGCATCCTACACACTGATCTGTGCAAAGACTTATTGTCGTAACGTGCACCCCATGTAATGAACTGTAAACTATACATGTATAAGCATTTTCTCTAAAACTGAATAATGATCAATACAGTTCATTTTAGAACTGCTTAACAAATGCAAATGAACACGTTTAAAAAGTTTTCCTTGATTTAACTGCTTTCAAATATCTCTCTAAGAGAACGTTTTTACAAATCTACTGTTTAAACTCTTTGGGTTTACTCTTTGAACTATACCCTTGACCAATTGATACCCTTACTCGTCAGTAAAAACGATAGGTTGTTTCTAATAATTCTAGGATATGAATAATTCTATTAATTTAAACTGACAATAGTTGCGTAGGTTTTTTTTACAAAATCGTCAGCACGCGACAGAACAGAGAAGCCACTGTAAACAAGTGATTTAAACAGATTTAGTTAATTGTTTTTAGATGTGATATATTTAATTACTTAAGAACAACTAAACTCGTCAATTACAATGACAGAACATATTTCTAATTACATGTTGATATCAAAGATTTTTACACTAAGTTAAAAATCAATACAATATCAAAGTTTAGTTGATTTGGAGATATTGATTTCCTCTTTTTCTTTTTCTGTAGACCTGCAAAATTATTGATAGCAAAGTAAGATTAAGAATTAACTTCTAATACATAAAAAAATATTAAAGCTTAAACACAGCATTTACAATGTGCAAATATGAAACTAATACTTATACATGTATTATGATCTTGAGGCACATCACTGAACAAAAAATAAGCATGGCTCCTATTTCCCATCGATTTTAACCTACCTGCCAAACTTAACTCCGTCTTCAATTGATTCCGGAAGTTTCTTGTTTAGTGTTTCCGGTAACAACAAACAGAGTAGTCCCGCAGTCACTGAAGCAGCGCCAAATATAACCAGTGGGAGAGCCTGGCCAAATTTACCTCCCACTAGATCACCCTGCAATAAAAAAAAAATCAAATGTTTACGTAAATTTTGTTTTTTAACATTTTTTTACACTGTTTTTTTTTTAAACTGACGTTTTAAGCTTTTCCATTAACGAAAAAAAATCCTTCCACTATAATAATAGTACATGGTATTTTTTTCCATTAAGAGAAAAGTTGAAAACCTCAGTTGTCTGTGCACTGATTATAAAATTATATCCCGTTGCTTAAGTTTGTTTCAGGTATACGAAATCGTATAATGCACTCTTTAGATGGTATACAATATAATTTTATAGTAGTGTATCTCGTATTGAATATTTTCAGTCTGGTTTCAACAGATCGGTACACTACCTGATATGGATAGCATTTATTTAACATGTGACAATATTTACGTCAAACAGATTCTCCAATCCAGTGAATGAGTCGCAAAGCATGACGGTCTACTACGTGTTTACGATTCAACAAACACACGTGGTTTTTTGTCGGTTTTATACGCGATATCTAATTGCTTGCCAGAAAATTTGTACGACTTGATTTTTACTTTAAAAGGTAAAAAAGAAAACATTAAGTACCATAGACTTTGTTTCGAATTTATCTTATGATTACATTGAAAAATATTGTTTTTCTAGTTTATCAATTGTTGCTTCAAAAATCGATCAGTATCAAAAGTTTAGCGCACATATGCATACAAGTACATACCGATTTTGATAAGGAAAAATTGAGAATTTTACATTGGTGACTTAATTATTGTACACGAGAAATAAATGTAGGTTATTATACATTTATAACATACGTAAATAGCCACGGTATTAGAAATGCACAAATACACAAATACTAAAGTACAAGTTATGTAGCATGAAGTACTATGTATAATGTCAAAAAATAATATATCATTTTCAGAACGAAAAATAAATGAAAATGAGATTCCAAATGACAACTCAAATGCAACTCCTTCCCATGATTAGTCTGTCGAAAAAAAGTACACAAATAGCTAATTTAGTATGCAAATTCACAGACGATCTTACTGAGGAAGCCACGTATGGCGCCAGCATGCCTCCCACCCTAGCGATACAGGAGCTGGCCCCCATCCCAGCATTCCGCACCACCGTAGGGAACAGCTCGGCGGAGAAGACGTACACAACACCGAACGCACCGGCGGATCCGATCTTACCGACGATGGCCAGGGCTAGAGTTAGAGGCTGAATAGCTAGACGAAAATCATTGACAAATTTAATATTAGTCCTCAGATAAGTCGCATTCTAAAGCTTTTTAATTGGTATTGCATGTCATGTCAATAAATAAAGCAGAAATTTAAAGAGGCCGTATTTAGAGGTTTAGATTTAAGATTTTTTTTTCTATTAATCTTTTATAGCATACTACTGGAAAGCTATATCATCATATTCTAAACAAATTGGGGTGTAACTGAAAAAATACATTATCTATTTATCATCAAAAGTCACCACTGCAGCTGTCAATATCAAGAGTATTTATTACTAATTCAATACAAACAAATGCGTAATTACAATGTATAAATTGCTCTTTTTACATGAACGTATCAAAATTAGTAAAAATTATAAAAGGGACAGCAAAAACATTATTTCCTTGTTTTGATTGGATGAGAATGACTTACATTTATCCCCAAACAGGACTGGGAATATCGTGGACAGACACGCCAGCCCGCCAAGTACCATAAACGAACAGTGGAGCTTCTTCCTCCCTAGTCTGTCTAACAGGAAAATGGAGAGACTGTAGGCGGGGAACTCCACCACGGCCAGCAGGAAGAAGTTCAGGTAGAAGTTTCCGCCCATGTTCCCAGCATGCATCGTCACTCCGTAATACATCATTGATACAATGGCCCTTTGGGAAGTGCATGGAGAAGAATGTCAGATAATTAAAATTACCCAAATATTTACGATAATGAGAAAACATATTGGCGATTACAAAATTTTCATAAAACGAAGTTTATGATTAATCGGAAACATCAAATCTATATTTTTTTATATTTAAAAATGTCAGTTTCTCAAATCTCAATAAAGGCTATTGACAAAAATGTAAGCCTAGTCATGCTCAGGATGAAGCCATGTCACCTTTCAGCTACTATAGTCTGTCCCAAGATATATATTCATGCAGCACATTTGGACGATTTTAAATAAAAATACATATACCTGTGAAAGAAGTGCATTTGAAATCATTGAAAGAAAAAATATCCAAGATATCTTTATTGAAACATTATGATTTTTCACTCGAAAAAAATCACACGAACGAAAACGGATTTCTTACAGAGATTTACAATGGGAAATGTTGACATCTTTTCTTCTTTCAGAAGTTACTCGGAATACCTCGCACAAGTTTTCAACGTTATCATCGGTTACTTTCATTTCTTTTGCACTGCAAAGCTAGAGGGGGTGTTTCAAAGGGGAAATCTTGCGATTATTTCATAGTATTGAATGAACATCGTTTGAACCCTAAGTTATTTATAAATATCGAATAATTTAAGAAAATGTGCTTCATAAATATCTTGGGACAGAGTATAAATCAAAATGTCACCTTTAAGTTGACTGAATGGCAGATTTTCATCCTGTGATTGTGGTGCTATTTTTACCCGATCTGTACAAAGCTGATGATGACTCTTACCAATTTAAGAACAAGATGAGAGTGCGCATCAGCATGACTCGGTTACTGAACAGATGCCAGATCCGCCCCTCCGAAGATTTGTCGTCGTCATTGCTGACCTTCAGGAGTTTCTCGTCGATTTTGACCTTATTGACCTTGGCAACCTTTCGTATGATGTCTTCCGCCTCGGGTTCTCTCCCCTGACTGATAAGCCAGCGCGGAGACTCCGGGACAATCCTATAAACAAAGCGAAGTAACTGAGTGAGAATTATGTAAATGGAAGTAGTGTAGCGAAATATTTTGTGGTGCAGTGCAGTGTAGTGCTGTGTAGTGTATAGTATTGTGTGTTGTAGTTAAGCAGGCCTATAGCGTAATGTAGCGAAGTGTAGTGTCGTAGGCCTATACCGTAATGTGGCGAAGTGTAGTGTAGCGGAATATTTTGTAGTGTAGTATTGTGTAGTGGAGTAAAGTGTAATAAAGCGTAACATGGCATAATATCTTGTAAAGTTATACACTGTTGTGTAGCATAGCGTCGTGTAGTGTAGCTTAGCGTAATATTATGTAGTTTAGTGTAGTGTAATGTACTGCAATGACCCGTATGTACAGCAGAGTAAATCAAAAATATAGTATAGTACAGTTTATTAAAGCTCAATTCAGTACAGTAAAAACCATTAATGTATAAAATACAATAGTACTGGTATGTAAATAGAGAATGTAAAAAAGCGACTACAGATTGTCACACAAATTTAACTATGCAAGACCTGACAGTACAATACTCACCACCAATAGGACAGGTAGAACACGCACGGACCGGCCACAGCGAGGCTGATGTACTGCCAGTCTCTCAACAGGTACCCCACCCCCGCCAGGTATACCAGACCCAGGGCGAAGAAGGCGTGGATCACTATCCCCGCCCACACTCGCTTAGAGGGGCCGACCATCTCCAGTCCTGGAAAAAAAACAATTCTTGGTCATACGTGACAATATCATCACAACTCCTGTCAGGGTGTTACGACATACAACACTGGTAGTTTGGTAGAGGGTTCTTTTATGAATTTGATATAATTATGATATACATGTTGATTACTATGACGCGGATTGTTCAATGATACTAGTAGTTATTCAAGTAGAAGAACAATTCGCCAATTCGGTATTTAAAAAGCCATTTAAAAAACAAAAACAAAAACAAAACAAACAAATTTTTTTTTTTTAAATTGGATGATTTTATCATTGATTTAACGGATTGCAATGCCAACAGATATTTTGCTTTCAAATCAGCGGTCAGCTACCATAAAGCCAACAGGAGAGCACTGACCCAGAACACAGCATATCATAAATGCGCCGTGGTTGGCTGCGCCAATGATGAACTGTAGGATGACAAAGCTGATGAACTCTGGGGCCCAGCATACACCGAACGCCGAGGCGAGCAGTATCACGAATGTGATGTAGAGCGCCTTCTTACGTCCAATCCTGAGAACAACTATGACATATAAATATACCGTAATACTTGTTAACGGATATTAGTGAATGATTTATCATTTTCTCATCAAAGTTTTACACTTCTGCAAATTATACAACTTGACTCAACCACACGTTTTTACATTCAGTGTTTATTTCCTATTAGGTTTTCATTGGAAACACCGGTGACGTTCATTGTTCAAAACACACGCCAAATCTGCACGGCGTATAAGTACAAGTATATATACGTCATCACGCTTTTTAAATAGATTATTTTATTTATTGTTATATTAAATGAAACCTTTAAATTTATCTAGCAAATTTGATATATACTTTTGAAAAATAATCGTTAAATCATATAAAGTAATATTTAAAGGTGAAGGAAAGGTCAAAAAACACTTTCTTTTATACTTAAATCCTTTCTCAAAAAAGAGTTTTCCCAGCACAGGCTGTGATACTTTATAATATTTTTAGCTGCGGAAGCGCACTAAATAGCATGTTTAAGGCTGTTCCATCGTTTGTACATATCCTATAAAAGAGCGAATATAATGGCTTTAAAGTGAGGATACAAAAATATTTCGTACAAATAAACATCAAAATTATAATAAATACATGTATAAGCATTGAATGCTTATTTTTGGATACCGTCGGTCTTACTACACATCATGTTGTGCAGATTTAAACGCGCGGTATTCAATTTGTCTGCACAGTCTGGTGTGTTATAGGACCGACGATTTCCAAAAATATGCATTTAATGCTTAATTAAAGGTCATCGAGATAATTTTATAAATCATTCACCGCAGTTTGAAAAGTGATTATCATCAAAATTTGGATTTGGTTTCTAACATTGCCAATCTATTGTTCACTACGCGGCATATGAAGCTTTTTTTAGCAATGGACGATTCTTTTGATTCAGTCGCCTCAAAAAGACCAAAATGGCAGCCAATGAAATCGCTTCTGAAAAATATTGGGTGGTGGTTCACTTGTCTACTTTTTATGTTACATTCCAAGCTGAAGATGTTCCGTTATGGCATAAATTTAGTCTGTCATATAAGTACTACTGACGCGTATTGGACATTGCAAACATTTGCATACTTTCTATGTTCGGTTCTTTCTTTTAAATTTAGTTTAAAATAACTGCAGAGTTGCGACGCGTGTGTAAGTCATAACTAACACAGTGCTAGAGGATTTTTTTTCGGGGGTGGGGGGGGGGGTAGTATGTGTTTGCTATAAAAGATTACATCTTATGTAAAAGGTTTTTTTTCTCAATAAAAGGGTTACATGACGCCTAAAACTAAAGGAAATAGGCAGTGTATCTAATCACAAACTAATGTAACCTCAACAGTCACCCTCTTACAGTTTTGCTACAACTTTAGACTACTATATAGTATTGTATTATTTTAATGGCCTGTTCAGACTAATTTCAAACACTTAAATTGTCAAATTAATCTATGTGTTATTATATAACTTGCGTATCAGCAAGGACTCCGAAAACCAAATCACCGACTAGGACTCCGAAGTAGAAGATCATCTTAGCATGGGAGGTAAGCAGGGCATCATCACACACTAGGTTGTGCTGTAAATCAAAACAAATTCAAGTAGAATATATCTCTCTCTCTTTCTCTTTGTCTGTCTGTCTGTCTGTCTGTCTGTCTGTCTCTCTCTCTCTCTCTCTCTCTCTCTCTCTCTCTCTCTCTCTCTCTCTCTCTCTCTCTCTCTCTCATACACACACAAACTAGTACATAATACGTAATGTTTACCTCAGATGTAAACGTTGATTTGAATTCCGATGTCTCGTACACCCACTCTGTACATTTCTCCCTCGTGAGGTTTGCCGGATTCAAATTTCCCGCGCCTCTGCTGACGTAGACATGGCACTTACTGTACTCCAATGTTTCGTCATCTGATTTTGGGATTGTGAGATTCACGAGGTGTTGGTGATAGGAACTTTGAATTTCATATGTGTCGTTGGGATAAAACGGAATTTTACATCTATAGAAAACAAAGACAGTCGTATTTCGTGGACTATATCACATTTAAAAAGAGCACAACTCGACAGTATTCCATTGTTTGTCAAAATACGTATACCAAAGGATTGAAACAAATACTAACAACTTGCAAAACTAAAAATACAAATGGTTTGTTTCTTTTTTCATGAATGAAATGTGGTAGTAACGAACAGTGTTCAAAAAATCAAAAGTCCAAACGGAAGATACAAAATAAGAACAGAGCAAGCACGGACCTCTAAAATATTCGAGGTAGGATCAGGTGCCATGGAGGAGTAAGCATCCTCTGCTTACCGGTCACACCCGCCGTGTGCTCTTTGTCGTAATCGGGAAAAAACGGAAAAATCCGTAGACAATTAGGTGATCAATAATCATTATGGCCTAACAATAAATATGAAAACTGTCAGTCAGCATTCGTCCTGGCGAAGGATTGTATTTGCTGTCAAGGTCGTTGTATCGACGACCATAGAATTTATGAAAAGATTACTTCAATCGAGACCATTGATAATCTTGTTTCATTAACTTGTTTGTCAGTAGCTTGTCTCGTTTTAGAAATTGTTCATACGTAGACCATACCCTTCAACTGTAATATAGACTATAACTGAGAGACAAAAACTCCATATTCAGGTAATGATACATAAGTAGGGAAAGTTGACGATAGAAAAATTGAAGTCATCACGTTTATCATAAAGTTTTGTTGTTAGGTTAACATGAATGTCTTTTTCTAGTTGCAATTGAATTGTTGCAGTTACGGTCACTTCAACATTATAGCATATATATTCTATATATAACATATAACTCTATATTTCACATCTGTAAACCATAGCTAAAGGGGCTTGGTCACGATTTTTATCAAAACGTTTTTTTCCGTGTTTCATGTTTACAATGCCGCAGTACGGCATTTCTAATATTTATCCAAAATTTGATTGTCAGTCGTCAAGTTATAAGTGAGATACAGATCTCACAATTATTTCATGTAAACAAAACTTCGGTCATGTTTTTTTTTGTTTACATTTTAAAATTTCAAGCTAAGTCTAATAATAAATGTGACAAAAGCTACGAACTGTTTAATTTAACAAAAATTGTGACCATGCCCCTTTCACGCGATCATCTATACGTTTCAGAACACTAAAAACAACCATTTGCGATTGAAAAACATAGTTTATCTTATAGATATGGTTTCACGATTGTGAAACTATGATTAACAACTCTTTAATATAGCTAACGAATGTAAATTATAGTTTACAGATGTGAATCTTTATTCATCAGCAAAATTTATTGTTAACTTTTTTCAGACAGTTAAACTTATAATTAGATTAGCAATCGTAAACTATAGTTTACAACCGTTAAATATGGTTTTACAGATGAAAACAGTAGTTAACAACTCGTTAACTATAATAGTTTACTGATCGTAACTATAGTTAACAGTCGATAAACCTAGTTTATCATATGTGAAACTAAAGTTAACGCTGTTAATCTATACTTCACATCTGTAAACCACAGTTAACGCGATCATCTATGTTTCAGAGGTATAAACTATAATTAACACTGAAAACAGCCATTTTCGATTGAAAAACATAATACATGTAATAGTTTATCTGATATCTGTGAAACTATGATTAACAAATTTAAATCATAGTTAACGAATGTAAATTATAGTTAACCAGCTGTGAACCTAAATTTATCAGCAAAATCTATTGTTAACTTTTATTAGGACTTAGATTTCGTAAACTATAGTTTACAACCGTTAATTATGGTTTTACAGATAAAAACTATAGTTAACGAATCGTTAACTTTAGTCTGCAGTTCGTACACTATTGTTAACAGTCGATAAACCTAGTTGGTCAACTGTTTAACTATGTTTAGCCTATTTTTGTGAATTTGGAGTGCCATATATATCGGTCTAAATTTGCACTCAGAGATTATGAATTTATGTTCATTCAGAAACCAGAAATATTCAAGGGCACTTCATAAGATCCAAAATATTACTTGCAGATCAACGACGGTGGCTTTAAAAAGATCTTGAATTTTTCATTTTACTTGTTGACATGAAAATTATATACAGCAAGTTATTAACATTAAACTTTTTGACGAGAAAAAAATATAACTATGTACTAGTAATTGAAAAAGAAGAGGAAAAGAAAGAAATTTCTGTTTTGCTTTACCATTTCAAGATTTGACCTCGGTCTTATGAAAGGTCTGGAAAAGGGTCAAAATTAAGATAAATGTGAAAGCTTTCTCCCAGAAACCACGGTATGTGCTCGGACCTTTCCCCCTTAGTGCACTATGTGTGAAAAAAAATAATTTGTGGAAGGTTTAAATACTCGCTATTAGTCTCTTCATTCATAAATTATACATATATTTAATCATTAGTTTTGAAAATAGACAATGTTTTCTGCATTATAAATATCGTTTTTGAGAGAAGCGATTTATTAAAAAAACATTGAATAATCAGTTTTCAGTTAGGAAGCAAATAGCTTTTATACAACTAACTAAAATAAAGCAATCGTGGAAAAAGTTCGCAGAGTGTTGCTTACAAAACAATTAAATCAAAAGAAACAAAGAAAAGAAAGAAAAAAAGAGAACGTGAAATCATAACAAAGAAATTGAAGGATAGAGAGAAAACGAGAGTGAGAGAGAGAGAGGGAGAGAGAGAGGGAGAGAGAAAACGAGAGAGGGAGAGAGAAAAAGAAGTACCGGTGTTTCGGGGTTTCCATGGTGAGGACGAGGCCCATCATGAACCCGCCCACGCTGATGGCTGGCAGACATAGTAGGATGTAGAGCCTCTTCTGGTACCTGCCGAACTCCCCCAGGTGAAACAAAACATCGTCAAACTTCATCTCTCTCCCCCGGCGTAATAGCCTGTAGCCTTAGGTCAGGTAGTATCGCTATCGGCCTTATATCGGGATTACATGGATAGATAATTTTTAAATAAATAGAGGACTTTTTGAATAAACATCGCTATCTGTCATTACGACTTTGTTCTTGTATGTGTAAGGACAATCCACTCGAATCCGAATCTCTAAAGATGGAAAGAGGCCATAGAAGACAAATGTGAATATATAATGGGTCCCGATCAGTGATCTTTTTAAGTTTTAAGGAGAGGGTTTAACTAATATTGGGCAAGTCTTCTGAGAGAGAGAGAGAGAGAGAGAGAGAGAGAGAGAGAGAGAGAGAGAGAGAGAGAGAGAGAGAGAGAGAGAGAGGGGGGGTATAAAAATATCCTTATTTTTTTTTTACTATATACAAAACGTAGACAATTAAATATACATGTAGAAACGGTTTATGTTTACTGTTAGATAAAAGTTCGAGAATAGCTTTACTACCGAACGGTTGACCGCAGCATTTTCTCAACAGTGTTCGAATACTTGAACTATGAAT
This sequence comes from Magallana nippona, assembly GCA_033439105.1. Taxonomy (NCBI): domain Eukaryota; kingdom Metazoa; phylum Mollusca; class Bivalvia; order Ostreida; family Ostreidae; genus Magallana; species Magallana nippona. The sequence continues at coordinate 1,389,802 of CM065919.1, read as the reverse complement.
TAGAGCAATGGACGTTCGCCTTTTTTTCGTTGGCCGATTTAGTCACTCAATCTGGTATTCAATTATATATCTGATTATTTTAAAGATACATCTAATACATAAATAATGCGTGTTTTTTTTTCATTTAAAATAGTGAATACTGACAATGTGATAGTAATAAACGTTTACCAAAAAAAAAAACAAAAAACAAATAAAAAACAAATAATACACCTAGTAAAATCTAAGGTAAATATAACAAAGTAGCAATAGACCGATTCCTATGACAACTGTTATCTAACTCTGACCCGAAAATAGATTGGTCGCACTCGGCCTTACGTACGGCTTCAGGCAACGTTTACGTTTTCGGGACAAACTGTGACTCAGTCAAAACCCGAATGTTGTGTGCCGAATCAGCAATCTTTATTACTTTTTTTTTTTACCTTCTGATAAAAAAAATTGGCTGAAATTGTTGTTTACCTAAAGAAACTCATAACTGGTTTTTAACTGAAGATGATATCTTCATGCACGTATGTGTGTGTGTGTGGGGGGGGGGGGGGGGGGGTCACCCCCCCCCCCCACCCCCTGGAAAATTTTAAATTATTTATAACGATACTATAAAAATATTAATATAAGAGAATAATTATAATTTTTGCTATGTCCACACAGCATCCTGAAAAAAAATTTATGATAATAATTCACATTGTCGATTCGATATCTGACAAATACAAAAGTAATACAGGCATAATCTTTTAGGAAAGATTTAAACGTATTACAAAATTTAAAATTCTTAATCATTTACCTCTGAATTCTAATAATATCCGTGATTTTACTTTCTAGTAAAATCAAAAATACACACTGTCAGATACAGTACTGTACAATGAAACAAAAATACAGGACGTGTGTTGATGTATGCATTGTTAATTGTTAAATTGATATCACATCAATAATTAGGGTCTTCCGTTTCCAACGGAAGACCCTATTGTTTTCGTTAGGTTTCTTTTTCTCTATTTTTCACTATTTTTTCTTAACATTTTTCTTTAAACTCAAATATCTCAGAGATGGTACGACGGATTTTTATGAAATTTTTATAAATAATAAAGAATATCAAGATCTTTTATCACGTACATTCCGGTCGGCCGATATATTCGTTTATCTTTTTTAAAAAAGTGATTTTGTCCTCCCTTTTTCTCAAAAACAATTAAGGATACAAAATTGAAAATTTAAGGAATGATAGATTTTTGAATTCTTAGATGCCCTCAGGGTACAAACATGATCGTCCGTCACTTCCGGTCCGCACAAACGGCATTTTCGAAAAATTGCGTTTTAAAAATTCTTTAAATTAAAAGATTTGGATTTTTTCATCAAAATATATTTCAAACGTATCCAATTTTAATATAAACGGGTCGTCCGTCACTTCTGGTCGTCACCGGAAGTGATTCCAAAATTTCGATTTGTGGAATTTTATTAAAACATAGCTATTTTGTAGATATTTTTGTGCTGAATATAAAACTGAAAACCGTTTTAAAATCGGACTACGCATTGCATAGATATTGTAGTTTAAAAATGACCTTTTTCAGAAATCTTAATTTGCAGTGCAGGTCCAAAAATTAGTCTAAAAGAAAATTAATATACTAACTCGTACTAAATATGATTCGAAAAATGTTAATTCGTACCTTATAATTAGGTCGTCCTTTACATTTCCAGTTTTTGTTAAGTCGTACATAAAATCATTCGGGCTTTTAGTTAAGGCGTTTCATTAGATTTTTGGATTTTAATAAAGTCATTGTATTTGTAATGATTTTACCCAATTATGTGGACATATTGAATCTAAGATTTAAGATAACGTCAACATATTAATTTAACTATGTCATTAATTCATAATCAAACGGAAGACCCACTCGTTGCTCGCAACGAGGTCGTATCTAGTTTTTCCTATTATTATTATTTTATAAATAAACAGCCATCAGTATCATCTGTTACAAGGAAAATTAGTTGTTGTTGTTTGGTCGTCGTTGTTGTTGTTTTGTTGTTGTTGTTGTTTATTTATGGGTGAGATTCCATATCACACCTTATTCAATTTGAGTTTGATACTTCAGTCTTGCATTGTTAACTTCGAATCTGAAAGTCTCACTATAGGGCTTCTATAATTTACTCATTCCAAATTTTTTTAAAACATATTTTTGGTCAAATATTTAAAATTGGAAAATTCTAAACCGAAAGTAATTTTAATACCACCTTAAGGTGGTATTGGACACCTGTCGTTATGAATTTGGATAAAAGTACATTATAATCAAAATTTAAGAAAAAAAAATCAAAGTTTACAATATTTGACCGAAAAATATGTTTTAAAACTGTTTGGAAATGTAAAAAATTATAAAAGCCCTTTTTGAGCCGATTTACAGATTCATAGTTAATGTTCTAATCCATTGCGCTACGCTGTTAGGCAACAATTTCGGGAAAGAAAACATTTATAAAATTATATTTGATTTTATTGTTTATTTCGATCGGAAATGCAATATGGAGGTGTCCCATACCACCTTAACGAAGTATAGATATTATACTTAATATATAGATATTTTTTCAGTACTTTGCACTTTTTCTAATTTATTTAAACAATAAAATGCTTTCTTTGGTGGTTCATGCGGGATATGAAGGTAGGACATTGCAAAAACAAAGGCATTGCAGCGATATCGCGTTAGCGGGTTATGTAAATTATGAATTGTTTATATTTACATCTTTCTTTGCCAAATTAATGAATCGATTGTAAAAAGTAAGTAAAGCGTAACTATAAATTGTTGTTCAGGAGGCTGGATGGTCAACAAATTAACCATCAATCACTAAGACTTGATTGAAAGTACCGCAAAATTTTATAAAAGTTAAAAATTATCTAAACCCCAGCCTTCTGTATGCATATTATTTTTTTCAAAGCTACGCCAATGGTTTAAACTTAATACTTTTGTGATTTTCCATATGCATTTTTCGAACTATTTTAGCAGAACACCTATTCAGAGTTATCTTTCTTAGCACATTTTTAGTCGGGATCGACAATCTAACATTGCGTTTAGTTTACACTACAGGTAGAGTTACATTCAGAAGAGTATTTCTTGTTCTACATTGTATAGAATCTTCGTACTAATTCCCCTGAAAGTAATAAGAATTTAAATATGTCTTTTCTGTTAAATTTTTGAAGGATTAAATGAAAAAGAATGAAATTAAAATGATAAATTAAAAACAATGGTAAAATTTTAAACTCGAACGCGACGGTCCAAAAACCTGGGGAGATTAAGAAAAAAGTGTCCGTCCCTAAAAACAGGGTTTGTATTTGCTGGTAATGTTACATTGTTTGTAGTTATCCACTGATAAATTGTATTGCAGTGAGCGGTCGTTAAAACACTTGCTCACACGTAGTCTTAAGTCGTCCATTGTCAATTAAAACTTGCATTGTGACGTTTGAGGGGCAAACTTTTCAGCATTATGAAATGTTAGATGCGTATAATTCTTATATTCATTGCCATGCTTGTTTAACATGCTTGTTTAAAAGAAAAGAGGTTGTCGGAAAATCGACATTAAATGAATTCTGCATATGATTGCAGATTGTATATTTTTAAGACAAAAGGTTAATTTCTACCATATGTATACATTGCTTTGAATTTTAGTAAACACTCATTTTCAATCTTAACTGAAAGATATTTAAATATGAGACTTTTATTACACCTCTTGCCTCTGCTGGGGTTTTAACCTGGGTCCTCTAGCATGCAAATCCAGCACTCTATCTATCAAGCTAAAGGGTAACCCGCTAGCCAGAGTTAGTAGGAATGCCATATACCTGACTCTACCACAATAATTCGTTAATCCTCTCTTGCTCAAATTTTACCTTTACAAATAAGGAGAGATTACAGTGTGAGAGAGTGTTATGTTTAGCTCTACAACAACACTCTGTAGTCTGTCCCATGGTATTGTTTCCATCATAATTTTTAATGAAAATACACATACCTATCAAAGAAGTACAATTGAAATCGATGAAAGTTAGGGAAAAAGTATTTTTTATTTACTAGTGTATATATAAATATCAAGGTGTGTAAATTTAGGGGGCGGATGGAAGGTATGAATTAAATTGCCACATCCTCTACGTTATATATATGCACATATCTTACCTTCTGCTAATTTGTAAGGAAATCATTGGCTAACAGCAGTTACCACGTAGACCACTGTATATTCCATACACAGCCAGTACGAAATATTCCTCCCTTCAAGCATTATGACGTCATTTTTAGAGTATTATAACGTCAGGTTTTCTACCCAAATTGAAACTTGCAACTTTATTATAAAAGGCTTGATTTTGATTGTTTTATTAACTTTATGTCATAAACACAAAGGCAGTCGGTAAGATTTATTTGCTACATGGTTTGTACATGTAGTTGACCTAATATGGTTTATATATGGTCAGTAAATTCTATATGGGGGCTCGAGAATGGAATTTACAGACCACATATAAACCCTATTAGGTCAACTACGTACAGTACAAATCATATAACCAATAATACAGATCACCCCTTTGTATCATAATATTGCAATCTCTAATGAATTCGGAGAAACATGTATGGTAAAACACTGTCTTTTATTAATAATTTGGAAGATAAAAGGCTTGTTGGAGAAATTCAGTTTGATAATATCTTTGTGATCAAAATACATGTCATATGTGATACATGTATCATATTGATGATAAAACTATTTTAACATTTTTTAGATGAGGTACATTAAGGACACTACTTCACAAAAATGAGTGAGGAGTTCTAATTCAATGTGAGGTTCAACACAGCATGGCTGGCCATTTTCCCTCTGGAGCCTCAGACAAAGCGGCATTACTACATGACCCAAATATGAACAATAATTCCCCTACAAAGCAGATTCCTTCCCCTGGAGGGAAGGAACCTGTCTTCATTCTCTCTTCCCCTCAGGCCATCCCTTCTCCAATATCTGGATCACCTGTTTTAAAACACAACCCGATCACCCCACCTCTCTTACAGAAAATACAATCAACCTCACCCCAGAAATCACCCAGCATCCCCCACAAAAACTTAATACCTCCAGGGCAGGGCCATTCTTCTGTTCCTCTGACAGCCCCTGTGAATGCAGACAGTAAAGTAGTGGCCCTAATATCAAACGGGGGTCAGATAACCAGTCCAAAACCACCAGAGAATGTCCAGCGACAACCAGCAGTGGACCAAACAAATCCCAAAACGCAGGACCAGAAAAGTTTGGATTTGAGAACTCAGGGTGACAATTACAGTGGGGATAATTCAGGAAGTAAGGTTTTGCAGCAGCAGAGGAGTGTAGCATTGCCCACAGAGGTGCAGCATAAGAATGTAGCATTGCCCACAGAGGTGCAGCATAAGAATGTAGAATTGCCCACAGAGAGAAATGGAGGAGGTGCAGTGAAAGAAGAAAGGTCAGACTCAACCAGAGACTCTGAACGGTAAGAATTTACCCACAATCCTAAATGAGAATTAACCCACAATCCTCAGAAGAAATATTCCCACAATGCTCAGAGCCTCAGAATCCTGTAATCCTAATTGTGTTAAGTTATTTGTCATGTTTCAAGATGTTTGTTTTTTATATTAATCCCTCACATTCTTTAAAACATATATATTATGTAAGATTAAGTCACTGGCTTAAACAGCGGCAATTGAAATAAAAACTGTGACACTGATTGATCTTTGTAGAATTCAGCTGTCTGTTTCAACTATTTTGCTGTATAAGTTTATATCAGTCATGTTTTTTTTCTCTTTCAATAAAAGTTTTATTTGATTCATGAATTTTAATAAATATCAAAATAAATTTAATAAAACCCATGTTTCCTCTGAACTCAGATATATGATATAGATGAGTATCATGAACCACATTCAATTTGATACACTATTAATTACTGGTAATGTATTTGTTAAATTATTGTATCATTGGAAAACCTTGCACATGTTCAAATCTAGTTCTATCTTTAATCAAGCTTGTCAGGGACAATAATTATGTGTTTAAATTCTGAGGGGGAAATTTGTTTTTGTTCCATTTCCTTGTTCTCACTGTTTGTTAATGGGTTTTTTTTAGCTCACTATTATAGATTAGAGACTCTATTATATTTTTGAGAAAACCCATGCAATTTACTTCATATTACTAGGTAGTTTATCAATTTATGTGAGAATTAAGTTATTTTAACAACATACTGTGGAAGCATCTAATTTCATGGGGGTCAATTATCGTGGATTGTGGGGGTTTTGCTTATTCGTGGGAATGTGATTTCGTGGATGCGTCGGTTACTGTTTCAGTAACAAAGATTTCTTTTTAAAAAAAAATTTCGTTGAGGACTTAAATTTGTGGGGGAGGGCTACCCACGAATACCACGAAAATTGAGCCACCAGAATTCACAGTAAATCTAGCTGCGTTTTATGTACCCAGCGTTTGATAAGCCCACCAAACTGAATCAATTAGATGTTCCTAGTAGTTATGACTTAAACAGCAGTGAGCTATGGTCATGGTAATGGATACTAATATAATCTGCATGAACTAAAACTTGTGCAAAATATCTGTATAGATTAGATGTGTTCTGTAGTACATTTGTACCCCTATTTAGCACCCATGAAATAAAGGTGTAGGTGACAATTATCTTAAGTTTTGAAATCTTAAGACATTTAAGAGAATGAATATAGAAATAATATTAAATAAAAATTATTCCTCTGAGAAAAAAAAAATAATGGAGAAATCCTATACAATAAACAATAGAAAAAGAGGCTTTTTCAGTTAAAAAAAATAAGATTTGATGTAATTCTAAATCTGGATACTTGCACATTTTGCTCCCACACAAAAGTTTCCCTGTTAATTTTGCCGTAGATAGTTATATAGTATTAAGCCATACAACCTCATCAACTTTGCCATCATATAGGAGGTTGCTAAGGACAATTGAAGGAGGGTGTGGTATGATGAAGTTGGTTAACTTGATACATGTAGCTTGCATGAATCTGTGATTGTTTTGTTGTAGCCGCCCAGATCTCTCCATGTTTAGAATCAGGAGGGGTCTAACGTTTTGTACCGAGTAAGTTCAGTGTCAAAAGGAACTGGGGCATGCATGTTTTATGTACACAGTTATGAAGAATATCTGATGCAGTATGTCATTTAGTGGGACATTTAGATCTTGACTTTGATTTCCTCCAGTGAAGTGGTTGTAATTTGATGCACTCAAACTCTTATTGATAACACTCACAAGTGCTGCATCGGTTTTTCTATTCATATTGACTATGTTATAGTAAAAGAGCAACTGCCGTTGAATCAGTTCAAATATTATTATGAATTTAAAGTGGTTTAGAATTGAAAGTAAAAATGGTATAAGGAACAGTTGCAATTTTATTTTTGTTTCCTTTGCATTAACTTTTAATGTATGAACATAATGAGTACATGACATAATATATCGGTATACTGTTCTATGTCAAATTGTGTACATAAGGCAACATGTGATCCCCCTTAGTTCTGACCAATACAGTAGAACCTGTCTGATTTAAGAACTGTGCATTTTAAAATCCCTGATATTCAACAGATAGTAAACTTCACACGAATTCATCATTTTATCTAGAGCCCCGTTACACAAGGGCTCAGTAGGAATTTACAATGGATGAAATGTTAAGACCTGTCCATGTTGTGTGTTTAAACATGGGTGAAATAATGACTCAATTAAATTTTTTGTTTTTAAGAGCATTGCATGTTTCCCTCCGACAGGTCCTACTATAAGTGGTTGGAGTGTACTGTCACTATAATGGCGTCTATAGCTTGATTATCGTCACTCACTCTTTGTTCGTGTGTACATAATTTCTCACTTCTGCTGATGTAGTGTTCTGTTTGAAATGTTTGTATTGAAGTATCACTGTACCATTTGTACCATGAGGTGAATTATTATTATCTATTAGCACCACTGGCAACAATCTGATTAAAATACCAATTTCTTCAGAAGCCCAATGCGCAGAGGGATCTGACAATGACCCATTGAGGGTCATGTTTGTGGTCACTTTCAGAATGAACTTATTATTTGCATGAAAAATAGATTATCAATCAATCACTAAGATTGTTACGAAGATGATCGTAACATTGTTTGATAATGGTGATACAATATCACTTACAGAAAAGTGTAACTTGTTATCTGATTGGTTACCGGTAAATGAAAGTTCAAATTGAGGCCACAGAACATGACCCTTGATGGATCTCTTTGCAGATTGTTCTATTGTAGAGATCTGTATTTTGATCAGATTACATTGGCAAATTTACCTATTAGCACACAAATGGCAAATCATTGTATCATATCAGCACCACTGGCAAACTATTATAAGTAGTGTACACTCTATGGGCACCACTGGTTAACCATTGTATCATATATATATATATATATATATATATATATATATATATATATATATATATAAAAAAAGAATCAAGAGCTACCTTAAGTATTATCTGTCAAAGACACCAATGACAAAGCTTTGTAACCTATGTAATCTATCGGAATCAATATGGTATGTACCAGGTTTATACCTCTGTCAGTCTTGTATGTAATGCTAGCAGTAGTAACTGGCTATTTTGGTAACTTATTTCAGGGTGACTTTATCACATATTGAGTTAATGATAGTTAACTGTTTTGAACTAGTGAGTATAAACAAAATATGAAGTAATTGTACTAAGTATCTATAATTTTGATCATGCTATTTTAATTTTTCTTGCTCATTTCGGCCAAAACTTAAACTGCAACGTTATTTGAAATCAGTTTAATGGTACATCATTATTAATAACATAATTATGTGACATTCTAAAAAACATGGCTGCCCCTCATTCCTGCAAAAGTTATTGCTTTGAATTCTATTAAATCTCAATTAAAATATTAACATGATTAAAATCACCAAAGATTTGAGATAAGTGATATAATTTGACACAAATTGATACACATATGTATGTAATAATGTAAATACATATAACAAAATTAAAACCTGCTTTTAACCTTACTTCATTGAAATAGAATACTTTTCACTCCCGTCATTTCTCATTAAGTGCTTTGTGCAATAGCCTGTGCCGGTACCAGGTAAAAATGTTTAAGCGATTTTTAGTGAAATGAGAGTTATTAAAATTATGAATACAGCTTTATAACATGAAGATAAAAAAAAAAAAAACTCTACTGATATGGTTCACTAATTAAACTGTTTTATAATTCCAAAGTTTCCCTAATTTTTCAGAAATGAGCATATTTTTTCGACCATTTTGTGTGTACAGGTAATAGGTATATATAACAATATTCAGTGTTCTGATTAAATAGCCTGAATGTGTATATTATCTCAATTCAAACTGAAAGTTGCTCCAAGCAGCTTTTAACAGGATACATAAGTAAGTGCAGTTATTCGTAGAGGGCAATTTAATGTAAGGCTGATTTAGGTAAATGTGCTGTACCGGTACATGTATATTTTTTTACTAGGAAGTGTGGAAAACCAGACAAATTCTGAAAGGAGATTTAATTAAGCTGTGTGCTGTATTGAAAGGCATTTGATATGATTACATAAAACTGAATTGAAACAGACTTAAAGAAGAAAAAACACTTCTCCCTCTCTAATACTCTTAGCATTTTATTGCCTTATGAAAATTACTATTAGAACAGTTATGCAATTGGGAAATACATATGGTTGTACTGTTCTGTAGGATTTTTTTAGGGTTATTTTGGGTAGGGGCAATACATTTTTAATATGTATACATGTATTGAAAAAGGACTTTATAGATCGAATGAGGAGGGGCGGCATTACTATATGTAGGATAAACACTTACAATCCCTGTATGGCAAGACATCATAATGGACAGGTCTTGTTATAAAGGTCACAATCAAATGTTCCAGGACCCCCTCTTTCTAGCCATTATCTGCTATTAGAATTGTTGTATTGAGCCATGTCTCAGGCACTATAAACACTGATTGTCCCTGTCAATGGCAGTGACAGTCTTGTTTTTTACAGGTAAACAATACACCTGTGGGTGCTATTTATAGTAACAGGCAAGGTGTTAGAAGTGTATTGGAAGAGACCCCGGGGGAACGTCACATTCAATCAATATATGTAACGGGGAATGTGTTTTTGTTGTTGTTTTGTCATAAGGCCATCAACAGAGAGAGAGAGAGAGTTTGTGTAATATGTTGATCGATGTCCACATGGTGAAGGCCGGCATTGTGTGAATTAAGGAAACATAATGCTAACGATGGTTTATGTCATGTGAGTTTTAATGTCTTGTTCATTTATTTTTATTAATTAATTCATCAAAATTACATATTAAATGTAATTAGATGATTATGGTTCATTTGCTGTATTAAAGATTCAAACTATTATTAATGACAGAGTAGGATCAATGCAATAACATTGACTTTTGAATCAAAATAACGGTGCATGGTTTTTAACTATGAGTTGAAAGAATTACCACATTTCAAACATTATATAATTTATTATTTCTTTTTTCACATCTTATTGCATAAATACTGTATTTGCAATAGCATAATTAATATCTTCTAGCCTTTTATTAAAAAATAACTCTGTAAATAGAAAGAGGTACTAAAAAGTTTGAAAAAGAAATACATACTGATACATTTTGAAAAGCAAAAATAATTTTATATAAATTATAAATTCCTGTACAAATTTGAGAAGTTTCGTTAGCATCATCTAGGGTAAGTGTTCTAATGTGATGCGACTGACAGATTTTAGTAACTCAACCCAAGGCGCAAACAATTTTTTTTTTTATTACAAAGATTCTTAAATCTTTACTGGAGAAAGAGATGGTGAACAGTTTCTTAGAGATTAAGTAAACTACGAATTGCATTTAGATCTTGACATACATGTATGCACATTTCATTTAGCTTTTTAGCACATGAATGAAATCCAGCAGATCATATAATGGCATGAAGTGAAAGCAGATCTATAAAGTTTAAACAAGGAAACTTTTCGGTGAGGTATATTTACAGAGATCTGTCATAATTCTCTCCATTTAATACATATACCGGTAATTGTCAGTGGCTGCACATGGGGATTTATAAGGCAGTATTATATAGTGACTGATTCACCTATAGCCGAGTTGAGGCGTCACAATCCAGGAAGTCTATTATAATATATACATACATCTGTACTTAAGACCATGTAATGCAATATCTATCATCAATTATTGTGATACATTTGTATTCACGTAGGAATTAGTTTTCAGTGTGTCCTACATTATTTGATACTTATGCAGGGAGATTCAGTGTGGATATTTCGGTAGTCAGAGTATTTTAGGAAGTTCGATTTCTATGCTTGATTGTGATTTGGTGTCTTAGAAGCAATGCTGTTTTGTGAGTTCTAATTTTACTGTGAAAGAAGAGAAACTGCTTAGTGTGTACACAATGGCCAGCATGAAGCAACAGTTTGATAAGTTCATTGGTGAACAGTTACACTCATCAACCAATGGGAATCATCCATTTAAAGATATCTTTGTCTACAGCCTCAGGTGAGTTTAACAGTAAATGATACTCATTATGGAGATATCTGTATATCCCCTTGGAATTAAGTTTCACTTTCAAATTGAATATTATGTTAAATTCCTGAATGAAACATACATGTATGTCCTGGTTGAGAGTGTAGTGTACATTGATGAATGCACAATTCAATTTTATATACTGTAGTTTGATATATATATATATATATATAATTATATATATATATATATATATATATATATATATATATATATATATATATATATATATATATATATAAACATATCACAGAGGATCTATGGACTGCATAGAATCAGAAATTTTACTTTGAATGATGTTACATCAATGTCTCTTTTTTTCAAGAAAATTCAATGTTTCTTAATCAACGATCAACATCAACCTCAATATTTCAAATCTAAGAAACCTTTGAAAACACCCTTACTTAATTTACTACCAACCCTTGCCTCCTCTAGCTAACACGCATTTTCAAATTGATAATTATTCATTACATTACGCCACATACACATGACTACTTGTGAATTCTTTAGCACTTCTTTGTAGACAAAGTGCACACTATTACATTTTCCACAGTAAACACGAGGCTTGAATTTCACTACAAGTAAACATATGTAATCCTGTATAGATTAAGCCCATTAACGCTAGTACTCAGTCTGTGTAGAGTTAATTCAGTGACTGACAGGGAGGAACAAGTTCTAAGTGGCTACTTGAAGGCCAGCTACAAGTAGCTGTTGGAGATGAAAGAGACATACTCAATGAGGCAATATAGGAGAAGTTTATGTACAGTGATAATGGTACACAGACAATTAGAGAGTTAGGGGGCAGGCACGAAAGTCTCGGGGTCCATATCGGAGAGGGGCGGGGCCTTACTGACATGGATATATCTACATGTACAATTGTAACTGTTGGGTTCAGATGGTCAATTTGTTTCAAAGCTAACTGTTTAGATCGCCATAGTTTTTCACATCCTTGACTATAAGTGGTGAGTCTTGTTAGGATGTTTTTTCAGATGTTGAAGTTTCATTGACCAATTCACTTTACAATAAAATATTATAAACTGGATCTAACTGTTGAATTCAGTTTGGATGTTTTAACTATTTCATAGATCCAGTTTGGATGATTTTACTAATTTTTGGATCCAGTTTGGATTTTCTAATTGTTCAAAGATCCAGTTTTGATATTCTGATTGTTCAAAGATCCAGTTTGGATTTTCTGATTGTTCAAAGATCCAGTTTGGATATTCTGATTCTTTCTCATTGTGGGATCCAGTTATTATTATTTGTTGGATGCAGTTTGAATTTTCTAAATATTTGTGGAATCCAGTTTTGATTTTCTATCTAATTTTGTGATTTAGTTTGGATTTCCTTACTTATCTTTAGATCCAGTTTAATGGCTTTGCTTATTTATTGTTGGATCTGGTTTTGATTTTCTTACTTATCGTTGGATCCAGTTTGTATGTTTTAAATCATTACTGGATTCAGTTTGGATAACCTTACTCATTGTTGGATTCAGTTTGGATTTTCTAACAGTTGGATGGTTGAAGGATTAAAATTCAGTTGGCAACCATTAGAAGGCTTATCCACTGTACCATTAATTCTTGAAGTGACAATTGAAATTGATGTTCTTCTACTGGACTGGATAGCATCTGTGTTTATGTGTATGAAGTGCAGGGTTTGATAGTTAAGTTTACATGATCAAGGTTGATGATTTTGCTTATATGTTTAAGTTGCTAAGGAAAAAAAACAATACTGTATAATAATTGTTTAATCTAAGTTTGGGGACTACAATCTTCAGTGCATGCATTAATTTAACAACCTAACTGTAGCCTAACTGACAGTGTTTCTTTGTGTGTGCAGTTTGTGACAAAGAATCATTGAGATCACCTTTAACCTTTGACATTAGACAGTACATAAACTTTCACTTTCATGATTTAATTACCAGTGAGATTGTCTATTGATGTACTTTCCACCATTAATTTAATTAGTTTGGGTGTGGATCAAAGCATGCTGGGAGATTCATCTGCTTTGTCTTAGCAATCATTTATTTCATGAAGCATTATTCATAATGCATTTGCAAGAAAAAAATGTGTGTTTTTTCTGTTGCATTTCAAGCAGTCAAAATTTGAGATGATTTAAAGTTAAGTTGTATAATGTTTGCCTAAAAAGTGTTGATTGAACACTCAGAAATTGATCCCTCTTGTTATTATTTATTTTAGGGTGTAACAAAGTTCCTTATGTGTATCATAAAGGAGACATTGAACAATATTAAAGACTATAACAGACCAACGTTCTCATAGTATAGACTGGATGGTCAAATTTGTGTTCATGTCCCCACACTTTAAAGTTATTTTGCATTTTAACGTTTTGACAATGTTTTTTTCATAAAGATATATCCCATCGGTTATATTCCATTTCCTTGAATTAATAAACGCATTTAACTGAACTTTTCTATAGCATTGCTAGTAGCTATTTCACATCTCATAGATAACAACAAGGAAAAAATACACTGATTTTATGGTCATGATAAATAATTGCTTAGCTCTGTGTCTGATAAAACTTCAGTAAGCCTTTCTTCCTGCTTTTTCTTAATCGCCGTATATTCTCATGCTCACTTACTCTACGCTTTATTATTAATCTTAAAGAACATACAGTTTTGATTAATGTTTGATGGTAAAGAAATGGACTGTGTTTTAATTGCATTTATCATGTTTATGTACAATACTTCTAATTATTATGATTATGTACGTAGCATGAATTTTTACTCTTTTACCTGAGGCTTCTATACCCCAAAAAAGAAATGTTGATATATAAACATATAAACACCCCCCCCCCCCCCCCCCCCCCCACAAAAAAAAGCTAGAATTGTAATTGTTTTATGAGTGTTTTCTATATTGAACATTTTTACACACATTTCAGCCCAGAGGAGGGAGATAATGACACAGGGCCCGTGGAGTTGAGACATCACAAGCGCGGCGAGTTGAGGCATGCCATGTCTGAGGTCCTGCCAAATGAGGTACGCCTCCGCAAACGTAGCCAGACCATGGCCAACGTGAAGGAGCACGCCTATGGCAGGCTACAGGAAGAGCTCTCCAAGGCCCAGGAGGTAAAAAAGCACCCTTTTATGGTGATGTTTACCATCTTTTGAAACATGATAGAAAGGACCTTCCTATTATGTGTACTATGAAATGATTGTTAATTTAATCAGAGATGTATAAAAGCGTATTCAACAGATATATCGAGCATTACGAGAATTAATTTTGTTTATATGTATGTTAGGCTGTACAAGTCTACAGTTTAAAATTAAAAGTGGTGGTGATTAAAGCAATGATTCCTCTTGCTGTTAAAGGTTTCAGAATTTATTGTACCAGGATACACATGTATTGACACATTAACAAGAACACAGTATTGTGATTTACTACCCAGTATGATTATATCTTAGATGTAAGAGATCAGTAAATAATATTAAACTTGCAAAGTCATGATCACTGCTCTGACTTATATTGGGTTAATACCTTTATATGGTAGTCAGTGCCGGCCTGTTCCATGCATCAACAGTCTCACCGCTGTAAATAAAGCAAGCACTGAATATAAATGTTATAACACTCAGATTAGAATTTTTAGGGAGACAACGAAATTTAGCCAGTTTGCCCCCCATAAAAAGGTTATAATGACAGATTAGAATATTTAGGTAGACAATAAATTTAGCCATTTTATGTTGCTCCCTTAAAAAAAATGTGTAATTATTATATATATGAAGTAATTTATAAGTGATTTTTTGGTATATCTTGACTAACTCTTCATGAGGTTGAGTGATAATTTTACTTATTTGGTTGTCATTGTGGTATCTTTCAAAACAAGATTTATATCATTTTCAGGTCATTATTTTGATAATTGCTTTAAGCATTTTTATGTACATTAAATTGTACCTTAGAAGATATCTAATAAATATATCTATTTTAATTCACAGGAAGCATTCTGATTCTCCCTGTATCTTTACAACTCCTTTGTCAGATCAACGCAAAATGAGACAAAACCTAACAAAGCTCAAAACACTGAATTATCACGGTCCGTTTTACATCTCAATTTAGTTCAGCCAGAGCAATAGCTGGCATTATCATTGAGTTTATCTGTGGTAGTACAATTAACTCTATGACACCAGATACCGTGGTAATGCTAGAATACTTATTGTCGGAGTCATCATGTGTACTTAGCCTCACCAATTGTCCATATCCGGTGAGGAAATCACTATTTCCTCTGTGGACACACGTTAATTGTCGTACTGTTTTTGGTTTGATCACCAAATACTAGTTTTTTTTCTACTTCATTGGCTGCTGATACAGGTTGTCTGAGGGACAAGTTCTAGGTGAATCAGACTCTTTCATTGGATGATAAGAAAGAATGACCACAACACACTCCTAATATATGATTATAGATACATGTATAAATATACATGTAGGTGTAATACAACACACGTACATGTGGGTTACGTTATATATAGAAAAGCTATCCAGAAATATAAGCCTTTTTAAGGAAGTACGTGTATATTGCTCATTACTTAGTTACTAGTCTGATATTAATAAGTGTAAGATTATTTTTAAAATTCTCATTTTTTGTTATTTTGAATTAATTTAGAAATTTGTTCTCAAAAGTGAATTACAAGCTTCATCTGGCAGTAAGTAAGGTCTGTTTAAAAGTTAACAGATCATTCCTTTACCTTTTAAAGTTTGTTGATCAAAAATAAAAATTTGAGTTGATTTACTGTGCAATAAAGAACAAAAAAAATGTGTCATTGTGTTAAAAATTTCCTTATGTAATATGGTATCATGAAGTTTGTACTTCCTCTCGACCACATTGCCCCAGAATTATTACCTTGGTATGTGTACATGTACATGTATACACATGCTATAATGAATTATTACCTTGGTATGTCTACATGTTCATGTATACACATGCTATTATGAATTATTACCTTGGTATGTGTACATGTACATGTATACACATGCTATTATGAATTATTACCTTGGTATGTCTACATGTACATGTATACACATGCTATTATTCTGACATTTATATTTTTCCTTGTACTTATTCTTTGGTTCAGATTTCTAATTTTAGTTGTTTTTATCACATTTATTTCAAAATTCTGATAGTGCACAATTTTTTAGTGAATAAGAAAAGAATTCTTTGAATTTGATGGTACATTATTTTCTAACTTGTGCCGATTTTATTTTAGATAAAAGTATCAAATTTAGAAGTTGCAAGATAATGGTACAATGCTTAAGAAAATAATGTTTTGTAAAAGACGTTTGTAACCGCTATAACATGTACATGTATAATACAGATGTTTAAGGTACAAAGACATATTGATAAGTGAGATAACTCTCAATGACAGAAAATAATTACCTATTCAATGAATGTATCAATAAACAATCAATATATGAGTTGATAAAAATAGATAAATCAA
The DNA here is from genome assembly GCA_033439105.1 of Magallana nippona. Taxonomy (NCBI): domain Eukaryota; kingdom Metazoa; phylum Mollusca; class Bivalvia; order Ostreida; family Ostreidae; genus Magallana; species Magallana nippona. The sequence continues at coordinate 1,372,821 of CM065919.1, read as the reverse complement.
TTTTATACTCTATCAATCAATATTAATTATTGAAAAATAAGGGAAATCATCGGCCAAGTTTGCACAATAATTAAAGTGTGTTTACATTATCTGAATTTGAATTTATTTACCATGTTTACAGTCTTGATTTCTTTGTTAAAAAAAATTACGACATATAGATAATTATAAAGTGTTGTATCTTATATGAATAACTCAATAGGGCCTCAACCTATTGATAAAAGTGTAAATCTGGAGTTTAATGTTCATTTGAAAAGTTTGTACCTTTTAACTGTGCTTACCAAAGGAAAAATTGGGTTATTGAAATGGTGAATATGGCGGGCAGGTGGGCTGCCAAAAGGGTACCACTATTGTACAGATAAATCCTCCTACAGTTTTCAAGATAGAAAGTTGTTCTTTTGCAGATCAATTGTACATACATCAGAAGTATATATTTTGCTAGGATTTTGATTTCTGATAATTTATGAAAAAAATACCACTTTTTGAACTTAGTCATTGTTTGGCAAAATATTGCATATAGGGTACCTCTATTGTACGGATAACTCTTCCTACATTTTTCAAGATAGGAAGTTGTTCTTTTGCAAATCAATTGTTCATATATCAGAGGTATGCATAGTGATAGGGTTTTGATTTCTAAAAATTAATTTAAAATATACCAGCTGTTGAACTTAGTCATTTTTTGGCAAAATATTGCATATAGGGAACGTCTATTGTACGGATAACTCCTTCTACAGTTTGCAAGATAGGAAGTTGTTCTTTTGCAGATCTGTTGTACATATGTCAGAGGTGTGCATATTGCTAGTATTTTGATTTCTGATTATTTATGAAAAAAATGCCAGCTGTTGAACATAGTCATTTTTTGGCAAAATATTGCATATAGGGTACCATTATTGTACAGATAACTCCTTCTTCAGTTTTCAAGATAGAAGGTTGTTCTTTTGCAGATCATATTGTACATATATCAGAGGTGTGCATATTGCTAGGATTTTGATTTCTGATAATTTATGAAAAAATACCAGCTGTTGAACTTAGAGTCATTTTTTAGCAAAAATATTGCATATAGAGTACCCCATTTCTCTGGATAGGTAGTATTCATCAATTCAGGGTTGAAAAATGGATTATGGGTACTGTTCACACAAAAGAAAATCTGGTTTGCTGTCACATTGACAGCTTTTCTCTTGTGTCTATATTTCACTGAGTATGAGTCCCACAATTATTTTTGTAAAGTTCTGAATAGACTAAAGCATACAAGTATGTCCTGTTTACCTGTCCACTATAACAATGTTATTTTGTAGGAGCTGAAGTTGAAGGATGAGGAATGTGAGAAACTACTGAAGGTCAGGGATCAAATGGGAGAGGAGCTGGAGGAACTCACAGCTAGTCTGTTTGAGGTAAGGGCAATATTAGTCTATTTGAGGTATTAACTCCAGGCAATATAAGTCTGCTTGAGATAAGGGCAGTATTTATCTGTTTGAAGTAAGGGCACTATTAGTCTGTTTGAGGTAAGGACAATATTTGTCTGTTTTAGGTAGGGCAGTATTTGTGTGAGGTAGGGCAGTATTTGTCTATTTGAGGTAAGGGCAGAATTGGTCTGTTTGAGGTAGGGCAGTATTTGTCTATTTAAGGTAAGGGCAAAATATGTCTGTTTGAGGTAAGGGCAGTATATGTCTGTTTGTGGTTAAGGAAGGGCGGTATTTGTTTGTTTTGGGTAACATGGGTATGGGCAATATTAGTCTGTTTGAGGAAAGGGCAGTGATTTGTAACAGGCAAAAAGATTAATGAAATTTTGCCAGAAATGCACGATTTGTCTACTATTTGAAGTCAGGCAAATATGTATGTTAAATCTATATCAGGGCTTTTATAACAGGTTTTTTGTATGTTTAATATGAGTCAAATACCAAATGTCATTTTTGAAATTTGTCTCACATTACATGATATTTTTACAGGAAGCCAATAACATGGTACAGGATGCCAATATTAAAAGAATGCACTCAGAAAAGCTGCTGATTGAAGCTCATCAACAGGTAGGTTAGATAAAAAAAGGTGTATCACGGAATATCAAAGGTGTATCACTGAAAACAGAAAAGTGTATTTCAGAATATAGAAAGGTGTATCACCGAATATCAAAGGTGGATCACAGAATATCAGAGGTGTATCTCAGAATATCAAAGGTGTATCACAGAATACAGAAAGGTGTATCACAGAATATCAAAGGTGCATATATCACAGAAAATCAAAGCACTGAAATAAAAGCACCATGTCATCCTCACAAGGCTGTAGTTCATAATATATCTTATTAGGTTTGTTACTGACCGACTACGGAAATATATATCAGGTTGATCAATCTCATTTATGAGATTGATCAACCCGATATATTTCTGTAGTCGGTCAGTAACAAACCTAATAAGTGTTTTGTTTTCCCGAGGACTTTCAAGTGACACATTTATTCACAAAAAGCAATGATTTACGCTAACCCATGTACAGGTTGCATAACATCTTGTCCAATTTAACTCATTTAAACTCTTCAAAATTATCAATCTCACCTTTCAAATACTCTTTGAAAATCTTCACTTCACCCATGTTTACTTACAATGTTTTGTTGGTATTCAATTTTAAACGTTTTCTCCCTTTCCTAGAGATTTGAGCAAGTTTCGATGCTGCCATTTTGTTCTGCTCCAGACACAACAATGTGACGTCAATATTAAAAGGGAAACTACTCTAATTCTAAAGAATTTCAAAGGGCAACTACTCCAAATAGTTTAAGAACTTACGTCATGAGGTTTCTGTATTAAATAATGTGAAATGTTGAAATGAGTAGGCAAAGCGTCGGTCATATGATGGCCATAATGCTGAATATTAACTCTCACCAAACGGACATAGAGATATATCAGGCAGTCATGTGCTGTGTTTAAACCAATGAAAGTGTGACATTTCAGTCCCAGGGAAAACAAATTTTAAATTATTATTGTATAATATCAGTGTTCAGGTAGTTTAACAATATTGAATAAAAAAAAATCCAGTTACTTTTTTGCATCATTTTGTAAATACAGATAATACTGCATGTTGTTTTACTATTTATTTAATTTTATATAAAATATAGTTCTTCCATGCATAATGAAATTCTTTCATTCAGTTACCCCAAATCAGAAATTTCCATGTTTCGTATATAATATATTTTAATACATTTAATATGTGAATAAGAATAATCTATGTAGGAATGTGATCTATTGGCAGATTTAGGTCCTCAAGGCTGAGGTGTTGGCTCTGCAGCATTAAATTTTTTTATTAGACTAAGTGTGGTACATCTGTTTAGATTTTCTTTGTGTGATCTGTTAACAGATTGAGGCCTCCAGGCTGAGGTGTTGGCTCTGCAGCATTGAGTATGATTAGTGTGGTACATCTGTGTATATTTTCTGTGTGTGATCTGTTAACAGATTGAGGTCCTCCAGGCTGAGGTGGTGGCCCTAAAGCAGCTGGTGCTGACCTCCACCCCATCCTCCCCCAACAAACACCTCCATCCTCAGATCGCAGCCACCATGTCCACAGAGAAAGAGAAACCCAAGTCCAGCAAGCCGTTCTGGAAGACCCACCGGCGCTCCACCAGTCACCACGAGTTCACCAAGGAGGCGCGGCAGGAAGTGGAGGCTCAACAGGAGGCCAAGGCCGATCGTTGCAAAGAGGTCAGGGTCAAATGTTTTATTCAGTGTAGAGTTGTGTTATTTTTGGTTATGTTTATATTATTGATTTCAAAATTAAAGGAGAAAAAGTACAATTGTTTTTTCTTAGTTCTAGCAATGAACAAACAGTAAACAGTAAGAGGAGAAAAGTTGTACCTTTTTTCTTTAATATGCAAAACATAATATGAACATAAATTTCATACATTTGGTATGATAATGATGCCCGCTCCTCAGCAATGTTTTTGTTTAACCAATAAAATGCTTTCTTTGGTGATTCATGTGGAATATGAAGGTGGCGACATTGCAGAAAAAATACATAACCCGCTAAAGCAGGTAATTTATGTAATTTTTTTCTGCAATGATCGCTACCTTCATAATCTGCATGAATCATCAAAGAAAGCATTGTATTCTTACTATTTACATCTTTGTTTTAACAAATTAATAAATTGATTGTAAAAAGTAACTAAAATTAACGAAATTACTGCTAATGTACATCAGCTAAACAACAGTGTGAAAAATGTGATCTTGATTAATAACAAATTTTAAATAAGAAAAACCGAAAAATTATAAGTTTTTAACATTTATCAGGCAGAGGAATGAATAACTTAAATTAATTGATGTTTTAAAATATGCAGTGTATTACGATAGAGTCGTAGGAAAGATTTTTTATGACTTTTCACCTGATTTTCTCAGCTGGAAGATTTCGATAATTGGGTAACTATTCTTTGTAGTCTGCTATTTAATTGTGTATGCAATTTTCTGAAATCAATTATATATCATTTTCTATATCATAATCAAATACACATACGGTTGCCCTTCTTTTTTGTATCAATGTTGCTTAAAAGTTCAAAGTATTGTTCATCAATAGTAAAAATTTTATAAATTAATTTTAAATTGTTGTAATGTACTAGCAAAGTTTTAAGTAAACTTTTGGCACCAATTTTTTGCATGAATTCTGTACTCTTTTCCCCTGATTCTTATGCAATCTTTATATAATATACCTTCTTTTCTGAACTACAAATGAAATGGCAGATGTCATTCTGTTTGCCAGCTATGTTCAAATTAAGATTGGTTCTAATGTAAAATCATGTTAACACTTGGCATATATGGTATGGTCCACAACTTAACAAAATATGATTGCTTCAGCTGTGACTAATGCAGGGCAGTGAACGGTAAAAATATTGGGGCCAGCAAATGGAACTAATATGCATGATATAATTTTTCCTCTCTCTCAAAATATTAAAATAAATTTTAGTATCAAAAGATGTTTTTAATTGTGATTTATGTCTGAGGCTTTAAAGTAAATAAGGCAAAGCCAATTTTTATTTGTCAAATGTGTGAAGCTCACGAAAAAGTAGTTGCAATAATGATAAAAAAAAAAATGTGTAATTATGATATTGATATAAATAATAAAATGAAGCCTTAGTGAGACAATTTTGATCTCAAGGGAAATAACTGAATTTGACTGAGCATTCCATTGAATATAGACCTGTTATTGTATTGAGGTCTTAATTTGAATGTAATTTCCCAGTTGATTTGAAAAAAGTAATTATTAATTAAGAAAATTGAGATGACTGTATTATTGCTGAAATGATACAAGTTGTTAAGTGCCTGCAAATCATTTCTTAACATTTTATGCACTCGGAACAATGTCAAGCTATTTATGGAAATTATCTTACAACGTAAGATTTAAATAAACGATCCTTTTTATCAGTATAAGGAAATTTTCATTTAATAGAATAAGTGTAAGTAAGTAATTACAAAGAGGAAAAGTTTTCTTTTAAACTATTAACAAATGAACAAGAATTCCATTAAGACAACTGTATACGGTATAAGAGAGATAACTCTAGTTTACAAACAAGTGTAATAATCATTGTATATTTTAAGGGAAGAGTATTATTTTTCAATGCAAAAGGAATAGCCTCTTTGGAATGGGAGCATCTGGTTTTAACATCGAAATACATTTGCTATTTTTTATGTGCATAAAGAAGTTTAATAATTTCCCAAAATCTATGAATCGTACTGACATAAGTGTGATGTTGACAGATTGACAGTACAATATACGAGGAGTTTTTGGAGTGGAGAACGAGTCCCAGCCTCGAGTTATCATCCGCTTTCCTCAACCGCATGTATGTAGAAGACATCGGTCCCTGTCTCAACTTCTCCAATGTTGCAGTAAGTGCCATATTGTATATCCATTGCAACCTTCCAAATTTTGCTAAAATTGATCACATGCCTTAATTCTTCTGACCAAAGTTGTTTCAAATCAACATAACTTTTTGTGATCGTTACAGTTACAAACAAAGCCCTTGTTTTCCTTCTTTGACCTTGTTCTTTTGATTACAGTTGGCTGAGAAGGTTAAGAATTGTGTGGCCAGTAACAGCCTGACCATTGAGCCCATCCCCGGGGACAGCTCATACCCGAGGTAAGCCCAAGCTACCTTACTGTTTATAGGTGTTATTTAATTCATTGTTGCAGTTACCTAAAGTTTCCCTTCTGATTATAAAGTTGTTATCTTGTCTCAAGATATAGTTAATCTTAGTTTTATCTATCATCCCTATTTCAAATACCATAGATCCCAACCACTCTTTCTTTGTGTATATGTGTATTTATTATAAATGTTGAATTCTCGGATATCTTTTGTAAAGTTATGAAATATGTTATGTTTGCAGAAATTTATTTGTTACGAACATATTGCCAGGTGTGAAAACTAACTGTTTTTACATGTAGCTCAATCCTCAAATAGATTGACAAAATGCTTGTGACAAGAGAAGACAAGACCATATAAATTGATTAATAAAAAGACTATGTATGTAAACTTAAGGATGTAGTGAGCTACCTTAAGCAGTTATCCTGGAGTGGACCTGTGAATTCTTTAAAAAACAGTTTACATCCAGTTGATAGAGAAAATATATGATCTAGCCAGTACATTTTGACAGCATTGAAATTAGGATCTAGGCTTATTGACAATGCAAAAAAAATTTGATCACTATTTTCAGGAAATGTCGCCTGACAGAAAACAACAAATTGTGTAACTACAAAATTAAGTTGGGAGAAAATTCAGATTGGTATTCTATATCTCAGCTCTGTAGGAATAGGGTAAGTCATGAGGTAATTGATATTCTATATCTCAGCTCTGTAGGAATAGGGTAAGTCATGAGATAATTGGTATTCTATATCTCAGCTCTGTAGGAATAGGGTGAGTCATGAGATAAATGATATTCTATATCTCAGCTCTGTAGGAATAGGGTAAGTCATAAGATAATTGATATTCTATATCTCAGCTCTGTAGGAATAGGGTGAGTCATGAGATAATTGATATTCTATATCTCAGCTCTGTAGGAATAAGGTGAGTCGTGAGATAATTGATATTCTATATCTCAGCTCTGTAGGAATAGGGTGAGTCATGAGATAATTGATCATATTAAGAGAATAAAGAACTTGACAACCACTGCTTTGTTTAACAATTGATAGAGATACAATTTGCTTATATCCATTTTTTATGAATTTTGAAGGATAAAAAATAAATTGATGTAGTAATTATTCAAATAAAAGGATTTGGAATGTTAATGTATGTACCTATTTACATGTACATTAATTTTATACTTTCAGATTGCTGCTGTTTGTGATTTTTATACTTATATACGATATATTTACCAAGGATTGGTCAAAAGTGAAGGTAATTTAGAATATTAATAACTTAAAAGCATCCATATAATTATTAACTAAGTTTTTTCCAAACTGTGCTTTGGCGATATTTCAGATGTCATAGTTTTATATCAAAGGTTCAGTAAAATATGAGTTGCATATATTAAGTAATCACATCATGAGACTAAGTTTAATTCATATTCTTTAAAGGGGCATGGTCACCATTTTGGTCAAATTCTATTTTTCTGTTTTTATTATTGACAATGCTTTAGGAATGCATTTTTAATGATCAAATGAAAATTGAGAGTCAGTCAAAGAGTTATAAGCAAGATACAGGGCTCATAATTCTTTGTCATGTAACCAAGGCTCGTGTCCTGTTTTTGTTAAAATAGGTTCAATATACCAGTAAAAAATCTTTTTAAATTGATTTGTCTATCTTTTTATTCATTTTAAGCATAAATAACCAGTTCCTAACATTTAAGCATCCATTTTAGGTCTAAAACTAGAATTTTCACTTCAACATTTAAAAATGTAAACAAATTAAATGCTTTGTTTACATGGCAACTCAAGGAATCGCACTCAAATTTTGGTTGCCTATTTTAAATGCTTTACTGAGGCATTGTACACATTAAAATCGGAAAAATAATTTTTGACCAAAATCGTGACCATTCCCCTTTAATTAGGGAAGCTTTTGATTTGTTTATGTATTTAATCTTTATTCCACTTCAAACCCATTCAAAGAAAACAATGAAAAACCATTTAGAATTTACAGACTCTTTAAATGATTAATCTTTTTACCAATTTATTTAATCTACACTTAGTCTAATACATGAACACAGTAATTTTATGTTGACTCGCTTTTATTTTATCTTTTTCCAGACAAAGAGGCATTCTGTGAAATTGTGAGATTGAGGAAGAAGATGGCCTTATCAAGACTTGGATACTCATAAAATGACTGGTCCCCTGTGAACGAAACTGGTTCCTAATCAGTGAGGGCAGTACCATTGTGTTAAATGACCTATACAAGCGTGTTAGTGACTTCACCCTTGCCATTTTGTTTTTTCTTTCCTAAACGGGAACAATTTCAAGTGTTAGTGCCATTGTGTCCTGTTTAACAGGGGATGATACTCTCAGTTCATTAGATATTGAGATGGGCTACGCTCCTGTGTGCAGAAAATAACTGCCCAGGCTTATATGAAGCCACCTTCTTGTTGATGCATCAGTTCTTGATTTAAGACCTGAAGTCAATGGAACAGACACCTTTCAGCTTTAATAGTACTCTGCACAGAAAAAGTACGAGAAAATGACAGTTTGACTCTTTTGTGAATTTTTTTTTTCTGACCAGATTCTACACGTCAGCTAGACACAACATTGTAAATTAGCAAGTAAAAACAACTTGGAATAAAATATGCAATTTTATTTCTTTTGCAGTCATTGATAGATAACAACTGACTGATTATTAGACCACCTTTATAATATTGTTTGTTTAAACTTTGTTTAGTGATAAAGATATTGGAGGGGGTGTTTTTGCTCAAAATTACGCGAATCCTTTCATTTAAAACCATATGCATTTATTAGAAAGGAAATCTCTAAACAGATGAAATTGAACATTTAAAATAAGACAAGACTCCGATTGTACATAAATCATTGGGTCTATACTTAAGCGTTAAGCAGGATAGGGCAAACAAAACAATTTTCTAAAGGGTGGCATAAACCACCACACACTAATGTCTGTGTTTTGAGTTAGTTTTAATTTTGTAATTTTGTTAGAAAGATTGGCTTTTTTTTTTTTTGTAGGGATGAAGGAGAGTAGGGAAATTTTTGTTTTTTTCTCATGTTATTGAAATTAACAACATGTGCCAAACAATAAATAATTAACCGTTACATGTAACATAGAGTAAGCATATGCACATTTTATGATTATCAGTTCATATTCTAGCTACCAGTTATTGTGGGTATTTTATATTGTACATTGTTCATATTACTGTTCAGAATTTAAAAACTTGTGTGTGTATTGCATAAATATGTACTTCATTGAAATATGATGATTCAGATAGAGATTTTAAAGGGTGGAAAACTGCAGATTTCATTTTAATGTTCTTTGACCTGTAGTATTTCTGGTGGGTTTTTTTTTTTCTGTGCAATATGTGACGCTTATGTCGGAGGAAACTGAACAAAGAAATACATATATGATTCATGTGTGTTGATAAGATTTACGAATGAACCAAAGAACCTCAAACAAGAGAATTTCAACTTCTTTTAGTTGGTAAATGCTTGTACCATTTTCCCTTACAGCCTGTTTAAGCAAGTTGGGTGTTTTTGCTCAGCAAATTATGCATCTCAATACGCTTTTTTTTAACAATCGCAAAAGCAAAATTTTCAAAAGAGAACAGAAAATGTTACTTTGCGTAAATGATGTGACAAAATTTTATACACATTTTTTGATATTCAAAGAAGTGAAATTGAAGCATGTATCGCAGTGTTGAATTTAAATTTTTGGACTACTCCTATTTGTAATTTTGTGCACAAGTAAATCAACTTTTTTTTTATTTTGAGCTAATTGTACTTAAAACTTAAACTTAGAAAGTTTAACACTTAAGGAAGTAATTGGAGCAAAGTGCAATAGATTTTCATGGTTTTTTTTTTAATTTTTGAAAAATTGGTATAGATAACTGTGTGCAAATATAGTTTGGTCTGAGATCTAGACAGATCAATTTTAATCATTGCTAGAAATTAAGAAATTAAATAATTGAAAGAGCAACAGATAGTATTATGGGAAAAGTTGAACAGTTTTCTTTTATTTGGTAATAAGCATTTCCTGTTTGTGACGTTCAATATACTATTTTGAGATTTACTGTAACTATAAATAGTTTTATTAGTAATATACTTGTAAGTATTCCACTGAGAGATACTTCACAGCTGGAGTAAAGAGCTGTCTATGCAAATGCAGCCATGTTGCTTAGTGAAAGTAATTTAGTAAAAACTTATCATTTGCAGGAAATATTTTTTATATCTGATTCAGTTACGGCCAATCAGTGACACCATTTTTACTTACATGTGTCAGTAAGGCGAATAAAATTGAAGCTTTTACAAGTTATTAGCCAATGTTTGGATTTAACAACTGACAGATTTAAAATTTCAGCAAGATTCAAAGGTACAACATCTAATCAAACTTTGCGTATATAATAATACTGCTTGGGGAAGTAGAATCTATCTGAATTATATTGCTGTACCTTTAGAAGAGCATTGAATTAAAATATATATTTTTTCATATGACTTTAATTGTATAAACAGGAACACATTGATAATATTAAGATAAATTAATGGATAATTGTTTTTCTTGCTACAAGGAATTTTGATTGTAGATTAATTTGTATGTTCAGTCTTGTTTTGAGAAATTTGATTTTTTTCAGGCACCTGTCTTTGATATGTATGTCATTTTTAGTTTGTTATATTTGGCATCGCTTTGCCCCTGGTTGTGACTTTACTTGGGCCACAGCTTTATACCACAAATATCGTTATACAAACCCACACACACACACAAAAATTATTGAATTTGTGAGAGAAGTTAAAAGATATTCAGGTTTATGTTAAACCAAGGATGTGAGATTTAGATTTAAAGTTTATTTTTTTTCTATTCTGATAATAGAATTTGTGCAAAGAGAATTTTTAAAGAGAATTTTTGCACCCTAAACTTGTGCTTGAATATTGGAAATTTTGGAAGATTGTTTGATTTCAGTTTGAAAATACAAATTTGTTAATAATTATATAGCACTATCAGTATTGAACATTGTTATAATATTGTCGTTTCGATTTTTACTAAAGTGTTTTTTTTTAATTTTATGTATATGACTGTTGGAAACATTTGCTATACGCACGGACACTTGTGTATTAGCTGACACCATGTTGTTTGTTGTTCATCTTAAACGTTTGAACAATAGAAACTAGTACTGCAACGTTTTAAAAGGATTCTCGTAAATTTTATAGAAAAACGAACAGGAGTTTCATAATATATATTTTAGCAATTATGGATGTCTTTGGAACCAACCTAAATTCGATCATGCTGAAAGTCTAAATCATGAATCACATGTCACTGAGGCATTTATTACTATTCCATTCAATACTGTCTTTGGCGGTATCTTTATCACCAATGGTGATAAATCGAAATTGGTTGGTCCCAAATGCAATATGAAGGTAACTGGTATTAAATGTATTCTGTAAAAAAAAAGTATATTTGGGTTAAAGAATAGTGTATTTTTACAGCCAGCTCATTTTGTAATTGTATACATTGTACGTGTGTGCTGTTGATCTGTCTGTTAACTGCATGTTTTTCACGAACATGTGAATCTGTGGGCATTTCTATCACAATTCAATGGTTAGTTATTATTATGCAGTTATATAGAATTTTGTTATTTTCATCAGGAGGAACAAAAATAATATATTTTAATTCTATTAAAGTTGTTTATGAACGAACTTTGCTGTTTTTCTTTTACATGAACAGGTTGTACGTGTACAGGTTGACCTGATTCTTTGGGTACATGTAAAGCTATCACTCGTTTTGGAAAACTTCCATTTTTATGTCTATGGTCTTCAGCAAGATTTCGTAACTTAGGAGTCTGAAAATTAATTGTTTATGTTAAAAATTATTTGGTTTAAGTGTAAGAAAATGTGTCTTATTCAAGTAACGTTTCTTCCAAATATAACATGGGCCGAGGTTTGAATGTAAGAATTATGATTTAAATTATATAAGCTATATGAATCCAACAATGACTCAATGTAAGAGTTGTTAAACAGCTTGACGAGGCCAGGCTTTGCGTCACCATATCTCCATATTGTTAGATGCAGACGACATTTCGGATGTCTTCTTCTCTGATGACGGCATATGTAATCTACGCTTTAGTGATGACATATTACGTGTGTACCTCCTTCCTGGAGTAAGTTTTTTGACCCCACTCTGAGAGATTGATCTCTTCGGTAGTAGTTTCGTAATTATGTTAACCAGTATTTCGTTTATTGGAAGGACTCAACTTGATGGGAATACGACATTTCAACCTTAATAAATGTGCAGCCAATATATCTTATTTTTTATTGAAAGACTTGTAGGGAACGTCATCTTTCAATGTAATAATGCCAGATTCAATCGCTGAGGAATAATGAATGGTTTTATCCACCAGCACATGACGAAAACACAATGGCCGATGTAAAAAAGAATAAACACCGACAAATTCACACCATCTGAACCCTGGAATAAACGTAGAATGTAAGCATATGGAACTTACCATCTAAACACCATTGGACAGCATACATGTATATAGCGACCGACTACATCAAAAATGGAATAAAAAATGTAAGTTTCAACGATAGGTGAAGTCGGGAAATAAGCTAACAGACATAGCAGTTACAAACATTTTATAAATCTAGTGAAGACTGATTAAGATGATAGCGTGTATAACTATAAACATTGTGGGAAATAAAACGAAGACCGGATACACTTGGAAGGGTTGGGGTGGTACCGTATGTCGCTTTTGTTTGATGCTGTGTTAGTGTAAAACTTCCCGTCATTAAGAGTTAGAATGGCAAGGTAACCGAGAAAGTGTATATTCCAGAACAGCTAGTATATCCCAAAATGATCATCGTTAAGCAGACGATAAAGTGAGTAGACCCTTATTTATATTTATGTATGTTTTCTTAATTAATTTATGTATTGTCTATCACCAATCCTATTTAAACTGATTTTACATTTCTATGACATTGTATTTTTTGGAATTTCCCTTTTCTATCAATACTGTAATAGAAAAAGATAAAAGAAAAAATATTCCACCAATCAAAAGTGCTTTTTCCATCAAACTAAGAGATATTAAACGATTTTTGATCATATCAAAAAACGCATATAATATGTAATTTATGTATATTTTGGTTAAAAAAAACTTTTTCCGATTACCATGCAATTTGGTGCCGAGAAAATGGAGGGACCAATCGAATGGCGAGATAAAAGTTCAACAACATACTTATAGTACGTGTTTCACACGAGAAATTTTAAAAACTCTTTGTATATGTTGGTAAACTTTTCAAAGTACCACGAGATTTGGTGCTGAGAGAGGCAAGGGACCAAATCGAACCGAGAGGGAAATATTTAACAATATATATACACTGAACCAAATTCCAAAGTGTTCATCAAATATATAATGTATTGATTAATATATAAAACAAACACATTTGTTTGTCTTGCCGTTGGGGTGGCTGATTTCCATCTAACTGTCAAGATTATGAGAACGATGTAGCTATCGTGACGTCTGGTTGCCACTGGAGACTTGGGCCTTTGCTGGATATCATATGAACACTGCCGGTTGGGTTGAATTTCCCCCAGAGCTTTCAGATTGTTGTTGGTTGTCGATGGAAATGACGACACACTTATAGCATTGGAAAATTATGTTAAAGTAACTTTTTACACGGATTGCAAAATATTTAAAACAATATCTAGGACAAAATAAACAGTAGATTTAAAGTGAGAACAATTCGCACAATGATTCATTCCAACGGCTCTGGGTTTTTTCCTCAATGGTAATTTTGCACATTATAAATTTTTTTTTCATTTGAGACTTTAACTATTGTAAAAAAAAGTTGCCATTAATAGGAAGCAAGTGCTGAAAAACACCAAGTTCTTGTATGTGAGTCTCGTACCGGGTGATTGTTCTCAATCAGTATTGTTTTATTTTATCTGTCATATTGTTCCAAAGACATATATATCGGTTACAAATGTTGAAAATTTCATATCATTTTTTTTCATGATTTTCAAATTGATCTATTTATCAGGGTGAACAATTATAAGGGATAGGGCGATTTAAGTTGTGCCCAATCTGACTTTTTTGTGCTTGACTATACGTACGTGTATTTCATGTACTTCTGTTACTGTATTGTGCATGACTATATGTACGTGTATTTCATGTACTTCTGTTACTATATCGTACATGACTATATGTACGTGTATTTCATGTACTTCTGTTGCTGTATCGTGAATGACTATATGTACGTGTATTTTATGTACTTCTGTTGATGTATTGTGCATGACTATATGTACGTGTATTTTATGTACTTCTGTTGCTGTATCGTGCATGACTATACGAACGTGTATTTCATGTACTTCTGTTACTATATCGTACATGACTCTATGTACGTGTATTTTGTGTACTTCTGTTGCTGTATCGTGCATGACTATAAGTACGTGTATTTTATGTACTTCTGTTGCTGTATCGTGCGTGACTATAAGTACGTGTATTTTATGTACTTCTGTTAATGTATCGTGCATGACTATATGTACGTGTATTTCATGTACTTCTGTGACTGTATCGTGCATGACTCTATGTACGTGTATTTTATGTACTTCTGTGACTGTATCGTGCATGACTCTATGTACGTGTATTTTATGTACTGCTGTGACTGTATCGTGCATGACTCTATGTACGTGTATTTCATGTACTTCTGTGACTGTATCGTGCATGACTCTATGTACGTGTATTTTATGTACTTCTGTTACTGTATCGTGCATGACTCTATGTACGTGTATTTTATGTACTGCTGTGACTGTATAGTGCATGACTCTATGTACGTGTATTTTATGTACTTCTGTTACTGTATCGTGCATGACTCTATGTACGTGTATTTTATGTACTGCTGTGACTGTGTCGTGCATGACTATATGTACCTATATTTTATGTACTTCTGTTACTGTATCGTGCATGACTCTATGTACGTGTATTTCATGTACTTCTGTTACTGTATCATGCATGACTCTATGTACTTATATTTTATGTACTGCTGTGACTGTATCGTGCATGACTATATGTACCTATATTTTATGTACTGCTGTGACTGTATCGTGCATGACTCTATGTACGTGTACTTTATGTACTTTTGTTACTGTATCGTGCATGACTCTATGTACGTGTATTTTATGTAATGCTGTGACTATATCGTGCATGACTCTATGTACGTGTATTTCATGTACTTCTGTTGCTGTATCGTACATGACTCTATGTACGTGTATTTTATGTACTTCTGTGACTGTATCGTGCACATGACCATATGTACGTGTATTTTATGTACTTCTGTTACTGTATCGTACATGACTATATGTACGTGTATTTTATGTACTTCTGTTAATGTATCGTGCATGACTCTATGTTCGTGTATTTTATGTACTTCTGTGACTGTATCGTGCACATGACTATATGTACGTGTATTTTATGTACTGCTATGACTGTATCGTGCATGACTCTATGTACGTGTATTTCATGTACTTCTGTTACTGTATCGTGCATGACTCTATGTACGTGTATTTTATGTTAATCTGTATATTTGCTCTGATATACGTCAGACTTTACTATCTTTTTCCTGTATGACTAGGTATGTATACCTATGACGATTTGTATATAAGTTTATTTTGTATATATGTTCCTCTTGTACCAAAATATTTGGTTTGAGTATATAAACTTAACTTGTTTGTGACATTTATATTTTATTGAGTTTTTCATTTTCACAACATATGTACACGCATGACATAATAAGTCATTGATGCATTTGTAGAGACATCTTATACAATCTTTAGATTATTGCTAGTTAATTATATAATTTCTACATTTCATATGAAGTGAAAGCAGATTTTGAGAGAGAGAGAGAGAGAGAGAGAGAGAGAGAGAGAGAGAGAGAGAGAGAGAGAGAGAGAGAGAGAGAGAGAGAGATGTGCAGGTAATGTATACATGTATAAACCATGCTATACTCAGTTGAGGACAATTGAAATTATATGAAGATTCACAGAAATGGAGAAAAATCAAAAACAAAAAACAACTTGCCCATATCTATATCACTAAAATTTTTCACAAATGTTCTGCCAGTGGCTTTCATATTCCTCAAATCTACATTTTTTCAACAGCAAATATTTTTCAGTTAAAAGTCTTTCTGTTATGACCTTTTTCAATACATGTATATTAGGTTTTGAATTACTTTTATATTTACATGAAAAAAATATATTGCTTCACAATAAGAGCTATCAAGTTAAAAAAAAATATAACTTTCTTTATTTTTATATTTTCCAAAAAGAACTCATTGTAGATCAAATGTAATTGAGATTTCAAACTATGTCAAAATCCAGTCTCCAACGTCACACCACAATTTTTTTTACTATACATGTATTACATTCATAAAATAAGTGAATATATAATACTCTCTTCATCTGTTTTGCAAAAGGTGCATACAGCAGACTCTGCTTTTTTATATTAAAAAGTAACATCTTCATTGTACATTTGTCTTTGTAAAGATTCAAAAGCTTGGATTATTTTGTCTGCTTTCGAAGTAAACATCAGTGTATATATGTGTCATAGATTATGTAATTGGCATTCTTAGAACCAGTTTCTGCGTTGCAATAGCATGGCCACTGAGCCGTGAAGCTTAGACTTGGTGTGTACCATGTCATTTGGTATCCGTAAAAATTCGCCTTCGTTTGATGAGTGAAACATGTACTAAAGTACATAGGAAACGTGCATAGACTACATGTATGTGAATTGAAAAGAAGGTGTTACAAAGAAAGCATCACCAACCGACATCATTCCTAACATATATTGATTATATCACACGGGAGGGAGGATAAAAAAAATATTTTTGGGCAAAATTGATGGGTATGTATGTGAACATAAAAGAAATAAATGTTACCCCATGTCCAATTTGATTGATAGTTCTCTAAAAAATGACATACATTACCCTGTGTATTGCATAATTGAAAGACTCAAATGAGATGTATGACGTTTTATTAATATAATTGTTAGACCATAATTAATCACCTAATTGTCTACGGGATTTTCCGGGTTTTTTTCAATTACGACAAAGAGCACACAACGGGTTTGACCGGTCAGCAGAGGATGCTCACTCCTCCATGGCATCTGATCCTACCTCAATTTTTTTTAGAGGTCCGTGTTTGCTCTGCTCTTGTTTTGTAATTTCCCTTTGGACTTTTGAATTTGAACACTGTTCGTTATCACCACATGTCATGTATGGCATACTTAAGTACACAGTACGTTTATGAAGCTTTTAAATAGACTGGCTGAAATATCCATGACCGATAGCGAGCATTTATGTATTTAACATTTGACTTGAACGAATCCGATTTGTCCAACCATATCCACAAGTATTGCACTCGTATATCAACACAAGATAAACACGTGATTTAACGGTAAGACAGGTCGCCAATTTGAATGCATAAGTTCATATTACCGTGACATCATTGACAAAAGGCACATAAGAGATATTTAAATGACTGAAGAATCTTTCAACGTCAGTTAGATATATAGTGGAAAAAGACAAGGAAGTATTAATCATATGTGGAGTTGACAATTTTGGATTTCAGAGGTATGTAGATTGTAAACCTATCTCGTACAATTTCATCCACGACATATTTTTGAAACTCGATTGTGATCCATACAGGTCTACCCTGATAACACTGAAATCTACGCTACGGTACGATAACGCGCAGTATTCAATTTGTTTGCACAACTTGATGTGTCCCAAAAATGTATTCAAATTCAACAGTTTCTACACCATCGATACCAACCCTACATTATTACATACAGTGGGGCTTCAGATTACCGGACATCAGATTTCCAGACGCTTCAGTTTACGGACTGTTTTATTTAGGAACAGATTTGTTATACGTCATTTCGTCCCAAATTTCCGGAATTTCGCGTTCCGGATTCAGACGGTTGTTTTTAACCTCAAAACACTGTTTATCCGGACGGTAGAATTTAATGATATTCCGTTTAATACAATAGAAAGATTACGTTTGTCAAATATAAGTAACACACCTTTTCACCTGCTAGACATCCATGAGTAGCTTGTATAAACACTCTGACTTCACAAATCACTTTCAAATATTTAACCGACGTGCTGGATACTTTTTAAAACACCCCTCAATTTAAAAAGAAGAATGTGTTTAATAAATCTGGAAAGTTTTACACAGCTTTGTGGTATCTATATTCACGAAAATTATTTAAACGAAGTGTCCCAGAATGCCTTGTTAGATTAAGTCAAAACCGGAAGTTGATAGGAAACAAAACGGAAAGCATCTCAACCGAGTGGAAGTGCATTGGTGGACAATTGATATGTCTAAAATAGATTGTAAAACAAGTTTATCTTTTAAAAAGATAGGTGAGCTAGCGCTGTAGCCGTCATAAAACACAAAAGTATATTTTTAAACCATTGGTTTAATTTTCTGAATCGATTTATTATTAAAAGGAAGGCACAGTTGTGTTGGGGATGGGATGGGGGAGGGGTCTCAATTCAGAATGGTGAATCTAGAGTTGGCTTCACATCGGTAATGATATAGCTCATTCACCGCGCTTAAATCAGCCTGTATTTGCTGTAAATTCAATTTTGAGGTGAAAAATAAGAGACCAGTAGAACCAATGGTACTGGTTTGTAGCAAGATTCGTATCTTCGCGTGAATTTTCGGCAAGTTTGGAAAACATATCCGAGGTTGTTTTACAAGCTTGTAGGTAGTTAAGTAAACAGACTATTAATTATAATTTCAGAAATAGCTTGGCATAGACGACCTAAACTACTGTTGTAGATGATAAAACGAAATTGACATGGTACAGTTTATTTACAGTAGTGTTCCCAGAATCCCGTACCGTGAAGTCGAGCATGCGTATTCCAGTAAAAAGGACTAACGTAGTTGCTAGCGCTCGAGAGCGCAAGGAAAAACGCATAACGTTAATAGGCACATTTCACACTCGGACACAATAATAAACCAGGGTTCCTTGTATTAAAAAAGGTGAATTTCAAAGGAAAACTTTAATGTGTTGCTATTTAGTATGAAAGGCAAAGAAAACAATATTTACACCCATTATAAATAGACACATTTCAGAAATCCGGACGCCTCATCTATCCGGACGAACGGACTTGGGAACGAAAGAGTCCGGATAACTGGGAGTCCATTGTTATTTCAAATTATTTAGTTAATTGTCTAAGAGTTAGCAAAAAGTTAAACGTGTTTTACACAATTCACTTACTGACACATCTATGTTTCTTTGTTTTAGGAATCTTTCAACATAAGAACCTATCAGTGCAATGGATTCAGAGTTTGCACAACAGGATATTGTTCGCTGTGATTTGTGTGACACCCCTGCCCCCGACCTTCACTGTGATTTATGTGAAATAAACCTCTGTGAATCATGTGTCGCAGAGCATTTACTGGATGAGTCTAAACGACATATGGTGGTGTCCTTTAAACAGCGGAGATCCACCTTTAAACGCCAAACTTGTCAAAAACATTCAACAAATCGATCAAATTTGTACTGTGAACTCTGTGACATATCGCTATGTGAAGAATGCATTTCTTCTGGAGAGCATCAAGGGCACAATTTTATAACACATCACGAAAATTTCGAAAGAAAACATAACCTTTTAAAAAACGATCTACAAGAACTGGAACAGTCAATTTATCCTAGATATCAAGAGAGTGTATCTCATGTTACAAAACAAATAGCAAACCTTCCTGATACCTCACAAAAAATGATAAGTGAAATCGGCAAACAAGGCGATGAGTGGCATAAGGTTATAAACCAACTCACGGAGGGACTAAAATCAGATGTTCATGAAATGGAGAAAACATTTCAATCTGTTTTGAAAAATCAGGAAGAATTTATCACTAAGAAGATGCATGAAATTGAACAACTGATTTTGCACCTTAAGAATTTACTGGATTCTGATGATATAGATCCAGTGTTTGCATACAGATCAAAAAACGATACAGTCAGAAGATTGCCTAAACAGATCAAAATTCCCTTGCAAAGTTTCACGGCCTTGGAGATCAACAAAGATCAGATTTATCGACAATTTGGATTTCTTTCAGAAAAACCGTATCCGATGGAATCGAACCTTTATTCAGATGATGACATAAAAGTCTTCGAGGAAGAAACAATCCTGATAAAACCACTCCTCGAGGAACCGTTAACTAAAACCACCATTTGCACGGACTATGTAGGATTTTTGAACGGTATACGAAGTGTGGCTTGTCTTCAAGATGACAAAATTTGGTCGTGTGGGATGAATAACATCATTAACCTATACAATCTTCAGGGAGACCTACTCACTTCAGTTAGAACTAAGTCGGGAAATAGGCCAACAGACATAGCAGTTACAATCACCGGGGATCTAGTCTACACTGATGAAGACGACAAAACTATCAACATTGTGAGAAATAAAAAGATAGAAGTTCTGATTAAACTTCAGGATTGGAGACCTCTCAATGTGTGTAGTACCTCTTTCGGAAATCTTCTAGTCTTAATGGGGAGTGATGATTATAAACAAACAAAGGTAGTGCGCTATTCCGGTTCCACTGAAAA
Organism: Magallana nippona; assembly: GCA_033439105.1. NCBI lineage: Eukaryota > Metazoa > Mollusca > Bivalvia > Ostreida > Ostreidae > Magallana > Magallana nippona. The sequence goes on along the minus strand of CM065919.1, from coordinate 1,352,107 downwards.
GCAGTGCATTCAAAATGATGAACATGGAATACCCTTCTTTTCGCCTGATGACAGTAAATATTTAGCTGTAAACAGAAACAAAGATATTTGTATAGCAGATTACAGAGCTAAAAGAGTGGTGGTAGTCAGCGAGGCAGGCAAATTCCGATTTACGTACACGGGTAATACTCCTACAACAAAAGAGTCGTTTGATCCAGTAGGCATCACTACAGATAGCCATAGTCGTATACTGATAGCAGACGGGCACAGCCACAACATCCACATAATTGATCAAGAGGGACAGTTCCTCCGCTATATCGAGAATCTAAATTTACGTGGACCATGGGGTTTATGCATTGATAAAAATGACAACCTCTTCGTTGCAGAGTGCGACTTAGGAAAAATAGAGAAAATCCAATATTGTTTGACAACAGTTTGAATGTTTTACATGAAAAAAAGAGAACATTTAATATAATGAATCCACAATTTGAATGTATTTTACAGAATCAATCACATGAGTATTTGATATAATTATATGCTTTAAATGCTTTAAACTCTAGTCAATGGAACAATGAGATATACCAATAACAATTTTAAACACAAAAATTTACATTAAAGAAGGGACCCCATAGGAACTGAAGTTTATGCATACAAATATTCTATAGCATAGAAAAAAAAACTCTCCAGAGTTTTCTATTCTCTAACGTACCAGATGATTTTGGCAATGATTTTAGTATTATGTGAGATTTGAAAAAAGGATAGAGATTTTTGGAAGTGCAATAACTCTCTTTACAAAGGAATTTAACTATGTCAAGAAAGTTAGACATTTTATCAAAAAATGATAGACAATACAGGGAACAGTGCATTGCAGAGGAACCTAATTTTTTTTTTAAAGATGATTCATTTTTGAAATTGTATCAAAGAATACCAGTAAATTGATGTAATACGCACGTCAAAAATTAGACAAAAAAATATGAAACGAGCTTTTAAAGAGAAATAAAATCATTAACACAACATCTCTTAGATTCTTCTAATTTATCTCTGTATGCAAAACCCATTTCTTAAAGAAGAAACCAGGAAGTATGATTTTACAACGTACTCAAAGCGTAGGGATTTGAAATGAAGGAAAACACTTCAAAAATGACTTGAATCTTTTTGTCGTCATCCATAAGAATCTAACCATTATTTGGCTGAAAATATTTGATTGGCAACTTCATGAAATGTATGCTTGAAGAAATAAAAATAGTAAGAAAAAATGTTGACGAGTCAGCACAACAAAATTATATATAATCTGGGGGTCAATTTCAGAATGCACCAAATTAAAGCAGGAATACAAGTCGGATCAACTAAATCATGCATTTAGTAAATTTTTTTTTCCCAGATAAACATCGGAACATTTACAAAAAACCATTTGTTTATGGACGCGTTTCTAATTAACTTAAATCAAAGGTATCGAATTCAGAAACGGGCATAAATGAAACGTCTGGCAGCATAACCAACATGGGCTATTGTTATTGACATGCAAATTATTTTCATGCTTCTGCGAAATGCTATCGAATACGACAGTAAAAAATGTTTTGATGATAATTGCATGGCTCTATTTACAAACTGAAAAAGGAAAATGGCGAAGTATACAAATACCAGATCTTTTACCCCTTTAAAATGCAGATTTGGGGGTGTCAAATATCCACGTAATTAAAGCAGAGTTAAAATTCTGTTCAGCTAAGACGTCTATCCACCACTACATATCTCATCAGACTTGTCTATCAACCACTATATTTTATCAGACTTGTCTATCAACCACTACATTTTATCAGACTTGTCTATCAACCACAACATTTCATAACACTTTTTTATCCACCACTGCATTTGATCAGACTCGTCTATCCACAACTATATCTCATCACACTAAGTCTTGTCTTTCCATCACTACATCTCGACAAACTTATCTATCCACCACTACATCTCATTAGACTTGTCTAACCACCTATACATCTTGTCAGACTTGTGTATCCACAAATACATCTCGTCTGGACGTCTATCCACATTCCATCTCGATCATCAAACTTGTCAGACGAATATTCACTACTACATTTCGTCAGACGTCCATCCACCATTACATCTCATTAAAATTGTTTATCCACAACTACATCTCGACAGACTTATCTATCCACAAGTACATTTTTTCAGACTTGTCTATCCACAACTACATATTTCTTTTGACATGTTTTTCTGTGTGTAAATCTCTTATTTTTATAGAAAAATTAAGGTGAGGTCAATAATTGGGTGTGTGTAACATATTTCTATTCATGTATACTAGTAGATCATTCCAGAGTTGTCTATCCTTGTATACAACTCTTCAGGAAATTTTCACCTATGAGATTCTTAATAAAAAATTTAAAAAAAATCAATGATTATGTCGCATAAATACTTCGTTAGTTTTGAACATGATGCTGAGAATTTGTATCTGAGATTTTGTTTAAGTACATGTATATCTAAAGACGTACAAGTATTTAAGTTGCTTGATGCAGCGCGCATGGAAACTGTTTCTTCTATTTGTATCCAAAAATACGGTGAATACATTTCAGTGTTTATATACGTTGTAACATACGCTTACAGCTGTCTATGCTATATGATGGGTGAAGTTTAACTCAGATCATCACAGAACATATCCATAGGAACTGCCAGGAGTCGATGCAGGAAAAATTACCTGTAAATGCAGTTATTAATGAGCAGGCGCGCGTGAGTGGGTTTCCTACCTGGTGTTTGATTAGATTTCCTGGGAAAGCTTCATAGATTACCACCATCCCCTAAACATTAGCCTGTGTCAGAGCGATAACAGCCTGTAGGTGAGCTGAGGGTCAGTGCAACTTCTCATTGCTGACCAACACGTTCTACGATATGTAGGATTATTTTTCGTAAAAATGAAAGTAATATGTGAAATGTGATTACGTTTCATTGGAAATGAAAACTGGAGAAGTGGGGTGAGTTGATTTTAAGTTGCACTGTACTTAATGTAATTTGTTTGCATTTTTATACTATAATTTTGTATATTAACTGCAGGATTTTCCCGGGATTTGCGAGGATTTTCTTTTCAGTTGGAATTTTCTTCCTGAAAATTTTGATACATGTTATTTTTAAAAATACATTTGTTTTACATGCAGTATAACTAATATCTCAAAACCAATTTTTGTTATGTTTACATGAACTCTCAGATTAATTCTTTTGAAAATGAATTTTATTGAGTATATTTACAATATAATCAACATATCGGCCTTTAATCACAGCATAAACGTTTGTTTGCAATTTTGGCAACTGAAATGACAAAACCATTCATGTGAAGACTATTTAAATCCAAAATAAGATGGGAAAAAGATTCAGAGAATCAGAAAATAAGAAAGTGAAATGTAACTGACTGATTGCCAAGCGCTTGCTGAATACAAGTTCCCTAATCTCTTTTACAATGAGAGAAAAAAGGAACGCGTAAGATGTTTCAAATTTTCCACAAGTAATTAAAAGAAATAAAGATTAGACTGTTTGTAAGTAAGCATTGAGAGCTCAGCATGGTTTACTTCGATGTGTTTGATGACGCACGAAGCTTAGATCCCAAACGATAAAGCATCCCTCTACACGGGAATTGTAAGATTATTCACCAACTCTCGGAGCTTGTTTCACGGAGGCTATTTGCGGAAACGAAAATTGTTAACATACTTTTGTAGTTGACGAGGCGATAGTGTAGATAGCCAGAGTGGTGCCATAGGTGAACACTCAACCCCCCTCGTCTTACATGAAGTATTCCCTACCTCTTAGTACATGCGAGGATTCAGATTTTTTTTAATTTAATTTTTTTTTTTGGGGGGGGGGGGGGGATATTTGAGTTTGTCAGGGGGTCCTAGGCAATTCAGTAATTTATTATTGTGTAAATCTGAGATAATTTAATTTTCCGGGGGTCCGATCCCCCCCCCCCCCCCCCCCCCCCCCCCCCGGCCACAGATCTGCGCATGTATTAAGAGTTGTACTAATAGTCTAAGTCGTTCTTATAAATTTTAACGTCATGTGACGTTTTTGGCGAAAAAAAAGTATTCGTAAAACGAAAGTAATCACATTTCCGTCAGTTCTTAGCTATCCATACATGCATTTTGCAATGATCAATCTGTACATAAAACTTATTAATGTAATGTTTTTTATGTCTTTCAATTTAGTTAATTAGCTAGGTTTACTTCTTTTTTTTTTAAATATCTCCGGCCATTCTTCATCGCACTGTATCCATATTTGACCCTACCTGTAATATGCAGACTCAGACTCAGAAAGCTACTCTAAGTTTCTAAATTAGCATTTTACTCGGTTAAAAAATGTAATGTTTCAATTTTTAAAAAAATTATTTATTTGGATTATAACTATTCAAAAACATACAATTTCCACAGTTTTTCGCAGTCTGTGTACGCTAGTAATTCCTTATCTAAACAAACTGTGAAATGAAAACAAAACATATTTTGAAACATCTGAAAGTTTTTGTGGGTTATATTTATTTTGAGGAG
>CM065919.1:1257590-1342590 GCA_033439105.1 Magallana nippona | reverse complement strand
AACCAAATTAATGGCCCCCGAGATCTCATGTTTTCATTACCAAAAAAAAAAAAAACACATGCCTATTTGTACATGTGTGTTTATCATTTTTGTGTTTTCACATATTCAAAGTGTCATTTTAGGCCTTATTTGGAATGACTGAAACATGACTTTTACAAGTTTAAACTTGTTTCTGGTTCTTAGGTCTGATGTTTAGATTGAACACGTCTAGTTGAAAGGGAATAAAATTTAAAAAAGGAATAGTATAGTATAATTTCGTGTTTTCATTGCACAGCATATCATTCCACAAAAGGCCCTGTAGTGGTCAGCGATGGATCTCAGACACACCCTCTACTACACGACATCTACCAAAGAGCGTCAGCGACACTGGGGCATAAGTCCACTGACTGTAACGGCAAGGACTACTTAGGTAAGTAATGACGTAGTTCGTCTACATCTGTCGTATAATTAGAACAAAATGACCTTGTAAAATTAATATATGTATATATATATATATATATATATATATATATATATATATATATATATATATATATATATGTGTGTGTGTGTGTGTGTGTGTGTGTGTGTGTGTGTGTGTGTGTGTGTGTGTGTGTGTGTGTGTATCGATCGATATCGGTATCATATGAAGCATACCAAATGTGAAATGATTGTGCATTTTGCTTTATACTTAGCCATGAAATAAGTTGTCGATAGTTGTTGTGCAACATTTTATACAACATTTTTGTTTAAATGTTGTTACTTGATTCCTGCCTATTGAGTCTCCAAAGATAAAATGTGTGTTTGCCTGTTATATCGCTCTTTAAATTGACTTTTTAAAGAAAAATCGTTACAGGTAATCTTACTCATTTGAATTGTCTAGTCTCTCTATTTCTCCAGGTTTCTGTTCTAACCCTATAATGTCGGATAGATCACGGAGGGTGAGCGCCTCAAGTGCGTACCTACTTCCGGTTTTAGACCGGAAGAACCTACACATCGCCCCTTACAGTCATGTTACAAAAGTTTGTATCGATCACCAGTTTAAAACTCTATATTTAATTAGAATTTTCTTTTTTCATTAACACTGCCTCTTTAAACTCAATTACAAGATTGATTTCTACTCTAAATGTAAATGTTTATACGGTTAATAAATCTAATGACATAATGGGTTTCTTTTGATCTTATTTATAATGTTCGCTTGCGTAGAAAAAATAAAATTTTATATTTTATTCCTTATAATTTACCTTTATTGGGTTTAATATCTAGAGGCAATTTAGGGTGTATGTTTTTCAAGTTTTATTTGATTTCTTTTTATAATAACGTTCTCTATTTTAGGTGTTGATTTCTAGCGGTAAGGCAGTGGGAGTGGAGTATCTTCAGAACGGACGGCGGGAGGTGGTGGGGGCCAGTAAGGAGGTCATACTGTCTGCGGGGCCCATCCACTCCCCCCACATACTGATGCTGTCAGGGGTGGGGCCTAGGAACCACCTACAGGATCACAAGGTGGACACACTCTGTAATATATGCAGTGATAACTGATGATGAATAAAATCATTTGGATTTTGTTCTAGATTGAAAAAATACAATTTGAAAGTCCTTGCAATTGTCATTATGGGCATTTATCTTTAAATTTACTGGAATGTTAAAAGGTGCATTCAAAAAGTAGCAATTGAATCTTTAAAATAATATGATGTTGTTGAATCTTCATTCATCCTTCTAAATCACTGCATAATTAGAAATAAAGTACAATGAAATAAATTGTCCTCTAATTTAGTAAACTAAATACAACTTCTCAATTTGTTTATCCTGCTTTTTATATTCACACAGATTCAGGTACATGCCGATCTTCCGGTTGGCGGCTTCATCCAAGATCACGTGATATTTCCAATAAGAGGCTCCATCAATGAGTCTCTGACCTTGACCTACCCAAGGTCAACCAGCGTCCTGGCTAAACTTAGATACAACTTATTTGGGGGAGGTAAGATTTATTTTTTAAAAAGTCAACATTTTAATGTTATGAGTTGCAATATCTCAATAAACACAACTACTCAGTTTGAAATAATATTTTATTCTAATCAGGTCCTTTGTCATCCAATGGAGCAATCGTAGGCCATTCATTGGTTGAAACAAAACTGAACAAAACCAGTGAAGCGGACACGATGATTAGTTTCCTAGCAACTATACCGGAGCTCTGGTCAGCAATGGATTATGGGTACGACGGAAATGTAGGTACAAACTAATTATATATAAATATTGTAATATATATTTATTATCGGTTACATATTCATAAATACCCGTGCTCAAACTATCATAATTTATTAAAATTCTGTCTTTAAAACACACCTGTATTTGCTATAAGTGAAATGAAAAGACATGTTTAGTAAAAAAGGTAGCGTGGATTCTGTATTCCGTTTATAAGAATCCCTGTTAAAAACTCTATTCCTGTCAATTCCAAAATAGTGGAAATAATAATAAGTATTTCACTTTTCAATCTTATATCGATCTTCAACTGTTTTGAAATACAAGATATAAAATGTATTTCTTATAAAATTGTCAATAAGTGGGGTTCTATTTTTACATGTACATGCACAGTTTTATTTTACATGTACTATTATATACAGTGCAATTATTTGTGATCTGTAATTTTCATTGCTAAAATACAGAACGGTCCTCAAAATTTTGAAAGAATATCATAAAACAGCCAAGGATTAAGGTTACTTTTTAAGGAGAAGGTATGTTTTGTCCAATTAAATTGTTTGGTAACGTTACTATAAAGTGATTTCTTAATTTTCCGCTGGGGGGGGGGGGGGGGGGGGGGGGGCAAGGCTCTTTTAACCCCTCAATCCCCGAAAGCAAGACAACGCCAAAATAGGAATAATTGAATAGAACCTATTTATTAAAAAATCTAGTTCACATAGTTGTTTGATGCTTTTAAGACTAAGAGGGAGCTACTTCCTGTCAGAAACGGGAGACCAAACTCTACGGAGGGAGTTACCTTCCTTGTTCAGCCCCTGAACATCAAGAGTAGCGGAACTTTACGAATACGCAGCACCAATCCTTTCGATCCCCCGGATGTAGATCCGAGGTACCTCGAACACGCTGGTGACGTCACAAATGTAATTCAAGGTATTTAGCGTTTATAAATCGTAATTGAATAATTTCGAAGAATTTGTCTTTTGGTTGAATTATATCAACTGTTATTTAATTTATTTTATTGTGCAGGTATAAGATATTACTTTAAATTAATGAAGACGAGAGCATTTGCTCGCATCCAAGCGAGACCTCCATTCTTACCCTTTAGCAAGTGTTCGAATCACAAGCTGAATTCGGACAGTTATCTAGAGTGCATGGTGCGCGATCTAGCGGTGCCGGGGAGTAATCTGATTGGCGGGTGTAAGATGGGATCTGTGAAAGACAATTCAAGTGTGGTGGATCACAAACTTCGGTAACTATGTGTACATGAACTAAATGACACAAAACATGCGATTAGTGATATCGCTCGCTCTCTCTAGCTCTCTGTCTGTCTGTCTGTCTGTCTGTCTGTCTGTCTCTCTCTCTCTCTCTCTCTCTCTCTCTCTCTCTCCCTCTCATTTTATCATATCGTTGTATGTTAAGCTTGTATTAATGCATCTATTTCTATTCAATTTCAGTGTGAAGGGAATAGAGCGACTAAGAGTGGTCGACTCCTCGGTTATGCCGACATTAGTCTCCCCCGATCTTATAGCGCCATCTATAATGTTGGCGGAAAAAGCAGCGGACATTATCAAAAGTAGTCAAGTATCTAAGAAGAAAATTACAAAGAAAACTAGATAGCAATGATGACGTATAGGATCTTCAATTAACATACAAATGTGTTCTTTAATTTATGAAAACTAATTCCGAAATGCATGCATGTATTAATTTTTTCACGTACATGTAGGTGGTACATGCTCTGCCTTTGAACAGTGCAAAGAGGGGGACAACTTATCATCCTTGATATGTCATTTCAAGATACTTGACAAGTATATTTCGATTCTTTTTTGTTAATAATAAATAAACGATAGTTGTTTCTTCGATTTGTCGATTGATATATAGTGATTACTTTGTACGTAAAAATCTGTACAATCATCTACATGAGTGTTGGTTATATTATATATGGCTTACACACATCTATATAATTATATATAGATATGACGTTTGCAGAAACTCATGAAGCTGGGGTATATTGTGTACATCTATTTATCATCTGTTAAATAAATATTATATTTATGGTGTTCATCGCTTTAGTCTTTTTTTATATTCATGGTGAGGGGGTCGGTAGTCTGTAGGAATATGGCGACGTGGATAACCGGGACAAGCCAGAACTGTAGGCGGATCCAGGAATTGAAGTTACATGTAGTTGGTGGTTGCGGCTCAGCTGATTAAACGTCATATGAGCCATGTTGGGGAATAGAAAATGTCATATCTAACATAGAGTGTAAAATTCTTTATATATAACCCACAGGCACGTATAGGATGGGCCTATTTATTTTTATTATGAGAAAAATTTATAACGTCAGGTGTCTGTGATATAACCCGCGTTAGCGCGTTATGACATTTTTTTCTGCAATGATCGCTACTTTCACAGGCGCGGATCCAGAATTTTTTTCCAGGGGGGGTCGAACCTTTTCAGAAAACCAAACCCAATATATAAAATGTTCACCCTTTTATTTTTCAACTCAAGAACGAAACGCCCTAGATGACCACTCCATCACGTACGGAACTTTTTTTTTGGTTGTAAGCGTCATTTAGCTAAAAAGACTTGACTGAAATAATCTTCGTTTCCCTTGCCTGATAAATGATTGTACTATTTCCTTTTGGTCAATCTCTAATGAATGATGAAGATGCATTAGTGCTAGCCCAGTTAATCTGTCCTCTTGCATAGTACTGCGCATATAACTTTTGATGCGTCTTAATCCAGAAAAGGATCTTTCAGCCTCACATGTTGTGATAGGTAACACACATCCAATGTGCAGAAGAATTTTTACGTTCGGAAAAACGTCCCCATCGACAAAGTTGAAAAGAAAGATCAAATTACAGAGCTTTTCTGAGGTTTCTTTCCTCATGTTAACACAATATCTTTTCCAATCTGCAAGTTCATTCTCCAAGTCCTTTACAGAAAGACAAGGTAGGTCGCTCTCCCAAAATGTAAGTTCTGAGGCAAGTTTGGACAATTCCTCTTATGAGAGATTTGTCATATTGATAGGCAACAAAGTGCATATTGAATATGCCACCAGATCTTCTTTCTGAAACCTTGAATTTAATTCACTGAGAAGAAAGTCCAGAAATGGAATGGCCACGACAGATCTATAATAATCTTTGGGATTAGTTGTGGAGACATTTTCCCTGTGTTGTTGCTTTGAGCAAACCCTTGGAATTTTAATCACTATATCAAGGTCATCTGCAATTTGTTTGGCGTCTTCAAAGCAAGACTCAAATTCCGTATCTACCGCTGTACGAATTTCTTTGATTCTATCAACGTGTTCCTCGATTAGCTTACTTGCAGTGAAAATGTCAATATCTCTCTTCTGAAGTTTGAGAGTTAAAAGTTTTATTGTGTCTAGGACGTACCTTACAAACACAAATGTTATCAACACAGAGAAGGACGTCAACGAAGCCAAAAGTCCCTGTGCTGTCACTTTAGTTTGTCTATCCCAAGACCAGTCTTCACTGGTACTTTCATCAAGGTTTTGATTGATAATGTGCTGAAGACATTTGATGACGAACTTGTACATAGTGTAAAACACATCAAAGCAGATATGACGTTCAACCCACCTAGTCTTACAGAGTCCTACTAGTTTCTTTTTGGAAAAATCTACTGACCCGTCATTTTCTATAATATTCTCAAAAAAACCCTTGTCTTTTGGGGGAACTGTCATAGAAAATAAACACTGAATTAAGGACATCTATCATATTCCTTACAAGAGGTAATTTGCAGGCTGAAGCAACGCTCAGATTCAACACATGACTCCGACAATGTGTAAACAAAGCTAATTGGTTTAGAGACTTCATTCGTCCCTGACACCCCCGTTTTTCCGATGCCATTGCTGCTGCACCATCGTATGCTTGCCCTCGCATGTTCTCAATTGGAATTGCAAGCGAGCGGAGGATTTCAATGAGTTTATCAGCAATTGCTTCCCCTGTAGTTCTGCCTATATTTGAAAAGTCAAGGAATTCCTCCTTAATGGTGGCAGGGTTTTCTCTAGTATCTAGAAATCTGAGACACAAGACTAAAACTTCTTTGTTAGCATATTTGTCTGTTACCTCATCGGCTATGATGGAATAAAAACCCCTCCCTTGTAGACCCTTCAAAATTTTACCTGTGATGTGATTTCCTATGAGTTGGATAACCTCATTTTGAATGGTTTTGCTGGTGTATAAGGCATTCTTTTTTGCTGTTTGTAGATGAGACATGAGCTGCTCATCATGCTTTGCCAACAGCTGTAATATTGCCAGGAAATTACCTTTATTTGAAGAATCACTTGTACTATCATCTCTGTGTCCTCGCAGAGGAATATTTTGTTTCCCACACAGAATGACCGCATCTACTATTTTCTCAAGCAACCTAATGTTGTGCTGATACTGTGTCTGATTTTGCTGATTTAGTTTATACGGAAGAGACGAAGATGGCACTTCGGATGTCATCTTGGTTGTGTGATAAACAGATTTGGCATTCTTGTGGTGTTCTGAATTTTGATGCTTTAAAAGGGCAGATGTTTTTCCAAGGGCTTTTTTATACGCAGTAAAAGGTTGCGTAACAAACGCATTTTGATGTTGGACATCTGATTGAGGGAACATGACACAAAACTTGCATAGACCGCCATTTAACAGTTTGCTAAAGGTCAACCATGGAAACTGATTCATCCAAGAAGATTGAAATGATAAAGTCTTCTTTAGTTCACCTGTATTCGTTGTTTGAGCACGACCTGTTTTTAACTTGGCGATATCGTCTGGCAAGGGCTGATTCTGAATATAACTTATCTTTTCAGCTGAGGACATTGTGTTCAACTTTATTGCACCTGTGACAATTTTACCAAGATCAGAAAAACCTGAATCGTCAATAGATGTTTTATCTTTATCAATTTCATCTTCTGTTGTCTGAATAAATTCATTGTCATCAGATTTTTTATTTGCTTTATCATTTTGTGAGCCCAAGGTGATCTCCGGGGTATCATCTAAGTCAATACAAAGTTTTGACTTTTTAGGAGCAGGCTCCTTCATTTCATTGGTTTGGACATCTGTAGGTAAAACTGAGAAACAAACAACAAAATGATTTGGTGACCAATTGATTGGATTGCTATTTTCAGTGTGTGACCACATGATGTAGATGGGGGAACCTTGACGTACCTTTTCATCTGATAATGGCCTTATTTCTTGATGAAAATAATGTCTGTTTACAGCAACATTTTGTATTGTTGGGTAGATGCTATATATTGGATGATTCAGAGCATTTGCCACTGCGAAGAAATGAATTAAAGAACAATATTCCCCTGATTTGATTGAACTTAGAGTTTCATTCTGAATAGACTTGAGAAAATTCCCCGGAACAAGTGATCTGTCCGATACTGACGTCTCCACAACATATTGCACACTTGGAGGATTAGAACACATCTTGTCGTAAGTTGCCTGTGACGCATATTTTCTCGTATTTTTTTACCAGTTCTAATACAGTCATGACTCGAAGTTCAGTATGTCTCCCTTCATAACCAAAAATGGCTTTAGAGAGGGCCCTATAGAAGCAATTGCCATCCCCATACACTTTCAAAGGACAAATATTTTCTGGGCCATCTGCTGGATAAATCGCTTCGGCAATGTTGTCCACATTACCGTCTCTGGGCAATACATCGGACCTCATTTTACTCAGATCATAGGTGTAGTCTTTCTTCAAACTTGTGTATCTCAAAGATACATCGAACTGCAAGGCTTGCCAGCCTTTTGCTGCTGCTTTCAGCAAGGTGGCTTGCAAAAGATCAAAATCCCTTTCACCCATGATATATTTTCATCTATAACTAAACTACAAGCAAGCGTTAAACATGGAAGGAAATGATAATCAAGATTATTTTGAGAGAACTATTATTCAAATAATTGGAATCAGTTACCGAATAACAGAATTCGAGAGACAGCCTGTCACACTGAGTCTGAAGCAGAGCTATAATACAGCCGATGACTTAGTTAATGACGATGCATTAGCATTATGACAAGATTGTGACGTCAATGACTCGTAATAGGACATTAAACAAATCGTACCTTTTTAAATTCGTTTCGAAACCCGAATAACATTTGTGATTTTGATTCTAATCACGCAATAATAAGATTTGATTACAATACAAAAAAAAGTTAATTCAGAAATATCTATAACATAACAGTCGAGTCATTTTTCTTATAAATTGTTTTATTGTATTTTTTTCTTTGAAAATTCCAGGGGGGGTCCGGACCCCCCCGACCCCCCCTCTAGATCCGCGCATGGTACGGTAACAATTTGTCCCTCCAAGAGAGATAACTTTCAATAATATGAATTAATGATTTTTTTCACAAATTGTCAAGATAATAAAAGCATGCTGTAATTTTAATATTCACGTACACGTGCACTGCATGGATATATCATGATGACATTTGAACAGTATATGACGTTAAATTGATAAATGAATCAGAAAACCAGTATACGTTTTTGATTGTGCTCCGTTATGATGTCAATGTGATTTCTGAAGCAAATTAAACAGTTCAAATTATCGTAAGTTTAAAGATGGATAATGTTGTATGTACTTTCCGGTATTTCAACAGAAAATGTATTTTAAATATACACTGCATGTCCGTAATTCGTGGGCCCCGCGTGAAAGGTAAGCCCCTCCTATTGCAAATTTTCAATCTTGAAAAATAAAAGTAAATTAAAGTCCCGCAAACACTTTTATGGTTGCACAATCTGGTTTTAGAATATACATTAAAGTTTGGGGAAACACAGGTAAAAATGTGCATTTTTTGGGGGGGGGGGGGGGGTGGTTGCGTAAAGGGGTTCATAGCGGTGCAAATTTTGATCGGGATCGAAAGTCACGTGATCAGCAGATAAATTCCAAGATGGACGACTTTGTTGACGTGCACGAGAACAACACACAGATTTGACAAGGAGAGCACGAATAGGTAAGTTTGTGAAACAATTAAACGCAAAAAAGGAATCGACAGGGAATTTGGTCTTTTACAGATTGCATTTTGTTTGTCTAGAACAACTGCGTGCATTTATCGCACGAACACCTGTGTTGCACACACACTGGCGACACGTCACCTGAACTTGACGAAAACATAAACACGTGAACAAGCTATAATGTAGTCAGTTAAACAATTGCAGCTAGCAGTTACGACTCAAAACTAGACAGGGGACATGAGAAACACTAGGGTTAATGTTCTTGCAATTTCACGTATTTTATTAAGTAAAATGAGTCTTTTTCCTGGTCTTAGCAGGTCCGTTTCGCTACAGTAACTCAATTTTTCAAATAGCTTGAATTATTTATTTTCCTCAAGTAGCTTTATGTAGCTATGTTCAGTGATTCATTTTGAAAATTGTCTTTATGGGTCCAGAGGACCCCTCTTAATCATAACTATGAGTCCCAAACAGAAAACAATGAGTCCATATTTTATTCCACAGAGAACATGAACATCAAACAAGCTCTATTTATTTTAAATCAAATTCTTAATGACCGTACTATGAGACAGGCTAAGTGCCGTCACTGGAACCCTTCCGAGTTTTCTCTGTTTCTTTATCACTATCATTTATTTTACGTTCTGGATCAGCGTTCCTTTCAGCATGAACCTCTTTGTTGTTAATTTCAGATTAACTGTCACTCGTCTACCTTTTCATAAACTCTGGTTCGTGAGGACTTTTATCAGAGTGGTTTTATTCGGTGGCATCTTGAATGACATCAATTTCCCCTCTGTAATGTCATGTATCATTGGCTCTAATTGGTTAATCACTAAGTGTTGACTAATGAGATTTCGGCTTTTGTATTGTGTTTTTTTTATTATTCGGAACATTTCGGGCATCTACTTAGTAGGTTAAGAAAGGAACAATCGATGTTCTGGAACTTCTTAGCGAGAGAATGTGTATGTGTATTTTTAAATTTTATGCGTCCTTTGGGATGCACATATAATGAAAGTATGCGTCCTGAGCAAAATTTGTGCGTATTTTACGCAGGACGCACGTCAAAATGAATCACTGTATGTTAACGTAGTTTTGCATATTTTAATGTAAAACAGACCCAAGATCACAAGTATACATGAAAACCGATATTAATTCCGTTCAAAGGAGAAAAAAAAAACAACCAGGCAAAGAGCATGAAGACAACAACACATAAACAATAGTCACTGTGATTAAATGTTTTACAGCGTGACCGTGTTGAGGGCAAAGCCAATAAACAGAATCACATTTTCACTATCAATTTGCAATAGATTAATTAGAAAGGTGCTCAGTTGGATCCACCTATCTATCTGTCTATGTAATCATAACACTAAATATTGTGCGCTCAGTTTACGTTATTAAATCATATTATTAGAGGCAGCCATTGCTTGACAAATTCCGTCAAAGTAGCAAATATCTGAACATGTTGATATTAAGTAGATAAATTTGACCATTTGCAGAAGAATAATATATTTTAGTAATCTTTTAACATGTATTTGAGTTTGCTTATTGCTTATTTTACTTCACAAACAGTTGTCACCAAATGTAAATTTAATAGTACGAGATTCATAATTCAACATTGCTGCAGGTGTTGTCAATGCACGTGACGTGCAAACTATTGTTTTCCTGTATATATTCGTGTTGTCTATAGGGAGAGCTTTGTTGTTCTCACGGACCCTCTACAACACAAAACTAGAAAGGTGGGAGGGGGCCAGGATAAACACCAGTATAAATGTATTAAAAACCATTTGATGCTTTTTATTTTGAGTAATTTCAGTTTCAGTTTTTTTGTTGTTTAGCAATAACTCGGAGAGTAAAATACCTCCTAGTTATGGTTTATTTTGCTCTAAATTTTAATATTATTATTGATTTTCACATTCTCACTCTTGATTTAAATTTAAATCATAATTTTATCCCAAGCAACAAATTTCGATGAGCATGATGAGTACAAAGTTTTAGACCCGTAAGTCAGTCAGTCAGTCCGTCAGTTCTGTTTTGAATCTGCTGCACCAAATTTTGAGAAACTTGGTAGATATTTAGCACACAGTATTACCAGGAAACTCTGATTCAATTATTTTTCTGGAAATTTTGGCCATATATTGATCATAGTAATGAACAGTTTTTCATGAGTGATTCATGACTAGGATCTTCCCCTGGTCTGATTGACAATTTTTAGTTGTCGATTAAAACAGTTTTCATCGCTAGTTGATTTTCATAACTGTAATAACAGTATATTATTGATACATTTTTGAATTACAGAATGATGAATGAAGATGATCTGAAAAGATTGTAAACCTTAAAAAGATATCCTGAGATTGCAGCCAGGTTGGAAAAGTACAATTCTTATGCTTATAGAAATTAATTGATTTATAATCCTTAAGATTGAACTGCAGTCTTAATTGGAGCAATTTCTGTCTGATTTGAACTAAAGGAAAAATATATACCCATTGTTAATGATGTGCATATATGTTCATCTGTAGCCAAAGGGCAAGAAAGACAAGATGGCTGACAGTGACCTTGCCATGCAGTGTGAGGCTCAGGGGAGGATGATAGAACAGCTGAAGAGCATGATAAGGGAGAGGGAGGAAACTATAAAATCCAAAGATAAGGAGTTGCAGGTAAACACTGACATTACAATATAGTTTGAAGTAAGGCATCTACTCTCATTTTGTAAAGTAAATAATGCAGGGAAAGAATATAAATCATAAAGTTCAATGATACCTCATCATCCTCAGAGACACAATGCATAACAGCATTTACATGTACATTACATGTACATTTCATGTACATTATTCATTTGTGATAAAAAGGATAGAAGTATTTGATTTGACAGAAATAAATGATTGAAAATTTGTACATCTGTATATAATAAACATGATACATATGAAATAAATTTAAAGAATAGCTTTTCTTTTAATGCCTACCTCTAGGATTGAAAGATCTGAATTGACTAGTGTTATTCATTTTTGCAGGAAACAAATGCAAAAATATCCAAAATGAAACTCCAGGCAAAAGCGAAAGTAGCAAAGGAGGCAAAGTCTGCTGTCAAAAAAACAGAAGATGTCCCAAAAGTAAGTAATAATCATTGGCTATCTCAGCTTGCAACAAGTGATGGTAATGCATTTTACATTGGAAATGTTTAGCTTTCTCTGAAAAACTACATGTTTATATCTTGTTGTGACAAATTTCCTGTTTGTGTCTAGGGATCCATGAAGGAATTAATTTGTTTTGGATCAGATGAAATATTTCCATTATATTTTTTGATTTATCATTTCATGTGCTTCATCATGTTATCTTTTGCTTCATGATGCTTCTTTTCTTTACATCATGCTAGAATAGATGATGTAATGCATTAGCATCATGTGATAGTATTTTGCAAGTAACATATTTTCTCTATCATGTGACAGTGTTCATCATAAAAGCAATGAAAAATTAATTATATGGTTCTCAGGCCTACAAGCATTTTATATAATAATGTTAAAACACTCACTTTTTTTGCATAACAAATAGCTTTATCATGATTCAAAGTTGTTAGTCTTTAGAATAAAACAAAAAAAATGCTGTATTTAAGGTTTTATAATATTAAAAAAAATAACCGTGCATGACACTCCCTCATCTATTATTACTATAAATAGGCCTGAGAATTAAGTATTTATTTTTTTGTTTCCTCACATATTTAACTTTTGATCATGTGACCTATTGTCAATGTTTAGGAGTCAGACGGTGCTGCGGGAGATGATGACACACAGACAGACAAAGCGGGGAAGGCAAAGCTGATCATGCTGAAGAGGAAGCTGGAGGAGAAAGACCGGATCATCGCGGACAAAGAGGAGCAGCTCGCCTCTAAAAATGCCCTCATTGAGGCCAAGGTCAAGGTTATATCTGAGCAGGAAGAGGCCGTCAAGACTTTGTCCTCACAGCTGGAAGGGAACGCCAATCTAATTGCACAGCTACAGACTGAACAGAAAACGGAGAGCTCCGCTCCAGAGGTCAATGGCTTACCTTATTTCATATTTTATGAAATTTTTCATGGTTATCTTTTTTCGCCTTTTTTTTTTATTATGTTAGTATCTGTTTTGTAAAAAGAAAACCATGCAGAATTATAAATGTTATAACATACGTGTACAAAAAATATTTTTAAAAGTTTAAAAAAATGAAATTACTGAATTGAAAACTTTACACATTTGCATTATTTTTCACAAAATTTGGAACACACTTAAAATCCACGGTCATCCTATATCTTTTACCGTACTATGCATTGTCTGTTAAAAATAAACATACACATGACTATGTTATACTAATTCAATCATGCACTATTTTGAGTATATTCCACAGGACATGGCTATTTTGGTTAGATAAATTTGTCTGTTACCAATTTTGAATCAACTGAAGATATTACTGTGGCGAGCCACTTTGCACTTGGCTTTACATTGATAAGGTGTGGTGTACAGCAGAGTATTTATAAGGTTTATTGTTTTTGATACAGAGTGGAGTTCAGGAGATGTATGCCCAGATAGTGTACAAAGACAATAAGATAATGGAGCTCAACAATAAGATTCTTGATCACGAGAAGAAAATGATGGATCTACAGGAGTTTATCTCGGAGAAAAACGAGGTCATCAAGGGACGAGACAAGGTCTTTGAGGTAAGCAACACTGAAAAGTGGCTCAGCTTTATTGAAATAAATTATATTTTTCATGATCAGTTAAGCTGTGTACAGTTCAGGAAGTCTTGCATTAAGTGACGTTTTGAAAAAAAATGTGGATAACATTTACATTTAAATCTTATAAATATCCTAAAAAGGGAAAACACAAATAATAAGCATGAAGCATGCACATATTAAAACAAAGTGAAAACATCATTAATGTGTTAGGTATGATACATGCACCTTAGACTTTAAGGTCATTTTGATTCCAGGTTCATCAGAAAAATTTAATAGACATTCAAATGAAACTGACACTTATGATTGAAGACTATAAAAATAATCTCTTACCCAGTGTACATTATTTTATTTTGATTTTTTGTTGATTGTTATTTTAACAAATTGAAAGCAAAGTTGAAATGCACATCTTTAATGTAATGAAAGCATTGATTTGCTGCATATTATTTGATATTAATTTCTCCCTATAGATTTTACAGACCACCATCAGAGAAAAAGACCAGAATATCCAAGGACAAGCCATGTTGATATCCAAGCTTTCGGCTAAAGTTGAAATCTATGAGGAGGAGATGGCCGAAATGAAAGAACAGGTCGAAAAGGCCAATCACGCATTGAAACTAGAAAGTGAAAAGTTTGACATGAAACTTACAGAAACTCAAAAATACTTTGAAGAATCTCTACAAGAGAGTCAGGGACTAGTGGCAAGTCTGCGTGAAAATGTGAAAGTGAAAGACGATGAATTGTTGATGAGAGAAAACGACCTGAGAGAACTGATATCACGGCACGAGAAAGACATTCAGAGGATAATGGCCAAGGGGGAAGTGGACCTACAAGACCATGTGTTAAAAATGTTGGAACAGAAACTGAAAGACACTAATGAAGTTTTGGAAGGCAAAATCAAAGTCATTGAAGTACTTCAAAAGGAAGTGACCGCTAAGGACAGAGAGATTGAGGAAGGTTTACATGTGCAGAAAAACTTCAAGGAAAAACTTCAAACCACCTCAGAACAGTTAATGTTGATGCAGGCTAATATTGTAGACATGGAAATTCAGTGGAAGGATGAGAAAAAGAAACTAGACGCCAAAATCCGAGATCTCATCGAAAAGCAGGAGTTGGAGAGAACCGAAAAAGAGCTGACAGTGCAGACCATGCAGGGTCAGTTGTATCAGTACCAAACAGCCTACACCCAGGCAGTGACCCAGTACAACAGCCTGCAGGAGCGCTTCCATCACAGCACGCACCCCGGGGGAGCCGTCCCTGCTGCACAGGTACAACAGGTGGAGGAGACCAAACTCCAGGCTCCCGAGCAGATGGACGCTACAGCTCAAGTGATGGCTGATCTTAAAGAAAAACTGCTAGAGAAGGAGAAGACCATTAAAGAATTGGAACATTTTAAGAGCGATTTTGAGGCAGTTAATGTTCAATTGGAAGACCTACAGAAGAAGATGGACTCAAAGGTTGAAGAGTTGAAGAAAAGCCTAAAAGCTGCTGAGGACACTAGTGCCAAAAACCTAAAACAAAAGGCTCAATTAACTGCGAAGATCAAAGCTCTGGAGAAAGAAAATGGGGAACTTAAGGTGAGAATAAAACTTTCAGAGGAATAGATACTTATGAATAGTGCACTGTTAAAGTCTGATTTTGAATCCGAAGAGTTATACAAAGCTATTGGGATGTTACATACACTGTGTCTTGTACTCAACTTAAGATAACTTTGGTTTCATAAATATTCCTTGGGCAATAGTTTTTAGCTCACCTTAACCGAAGGTTCAAGTGAGCTTTTCTGATCGTCCGTCCATCTGACCATCAGTCCATCTGTAAACTTTTCACATTTTTGACTTCTCTTCCAAAAACACTGGGCTAAATTTAACCAAACTTGGTACAGAGCATCCTTATGGAAAGGGCGTTCTAAATTGTTAAAATAAAGGGCACAAACCTTTTTAAAAGGGAGATAATTGCAAAACAGTGAGTATAGGATATGTGTCTTTAAAAATCTTCCTCTCAAGAACCACTGCACAAGAAATGCCAATATTTATCCAAAAGCTTGAATATATAGTGATGATTCTAATTGGAAAAATCATGACCCCCAGACAAAAAGTGGCGCCCAAGGCAGGGTTCAAAGTTTAACATAGAAATATGAAAGTAAAATGTTTAAAAATCTTCTTATCAAGAACCACTGCACCA
Source organism: Magallana nippona (assembly GCA_033439105.1). NCBI lineage: Eukaryota > Metazoa > Mollusca > Bivalvia > Ostreida > Ostreidae > Magallana > Magallana nippona. The sequence goes on along the minus strand of CM065919.1, from coordinate 1,326,586 downwards.
GAAATGCCAATATTTACTTAAAAAGTTTGTATATATAATGAAGATTCTAAATTGTCAAAATCCTGACCCCCAGACAAAAACTGGCGCCCCAGGCGGGGTTCAAAGTTTCAGATAGAAATATGTAGGAAAAATGTTTAAAAACCTTCTTATCAAGAACCATTGCACCAGAAATGCCAATATTTCCACAAAAGCTTGTATATATAGTGAGGATTCTAAATTGTAAAAATTGTGACCCCAAGACCAAAACTAGCGCCCTAGGCAGGGTTCAAAGTTTTACATATTTAATATGTAGGAAAAATGTTTAAAAATCTTCTTCTCAAGAACCACTGCACCACAAATGCCAATATTTACACAAAAGCTTGTTTATATAGTGAGGATTCTAAATTGTAAAAATTGTGACCCCAAGACCAAAACTAGCGCCCTAGGCAGGGTTCAAAGTTTTACATATTTAATATGTAGGAAAAATGTTTAAAAATCTTCTTCTCAAGAACCACTGCACCACAAATGCCAATATTTACACAAAAGCTTGTTTATATAGTGAGGATTCTAAATTGTAAAAATTGTGACCCCCAGACCAAAACTGGCGCCCTAGGCAGGGTTCAAAGTTTAACATAGAAATACATAGGAAACATGATTAAAAATCTTCTTCTCAAGAACCACTGCACCAGAAATGCCAATATTTACGCAAAAGCTTGTATATATAGTGAGGATTCTAAATTGTAAAAATCGGGACTCCAAGACCAAAACTGGCGCCCTAGGCAGGGTTCAAACTTTAACATAGAAATACATAGGAAAAATGTTTTAAAATCTTTTTCTCAATAACCACTGCACCAGAAATGGCATTATTTACACAAAAGCTTGTACATATAGTGAGGATTCTACATTGTATAAATCATGACCCTTGAACCAAAACTGGCGCCCTAGGCGGGTTCAAAGTTTAACAGAAATACATAGGAAAAATGTTTAAAAATCTTCTTCTCAAGAACCACTGCACCAGAAATGCCAATATTTCCACAAAAGCTTGTATATATAGTGAGGATTCTAAATTGTAAAAATCATGACCCCAAGACCAAAACTGGCACCCTAGGCAGGGTTCAAAGTTTAACATAGAAATATGTGAAAAAAATGTTTAAAAATCTTCTTCTCAAGAACCACTGCACCACAAATGCCAATATTTAAACAAAAGCTTGTATATATAGTGAAGATTCTAAATTATAAAAATCATGACCCCGAACCAAAACGGGGGCCCCAGGCGGTAAGTGAGTAAAACATTTAATCGACTATATAATCGGCTGCATTTGTGCTTTAGACCAGTCGGTCTATGAATATTCCCATTACTATATATACGGGGCGTATTTTCTTTAGATTTTATCGGTCTACCGTTATTTTTCGCACACTGAGGTCATCTGTCAAAAGTCAAGGGTCAAAATACTCTGAACATAGAATGATAGTATGAATAAAGAGAACTTTTGCTCCCTTTTTTTGCCCCTATTGCCTTCATTGAGAATGAGTGAATTTAAAACGGGGCTAATGGAATAATGGAAATTACTTCTCTTAAACCACAACTTTGTGAGGGCAAATTTGAATTGAAGTAAAATCATTTACAACTGAGTACCCTCTGCTCGAAAGACATAAACCCCTATACACTTTGTACACGTGTACCCTGTAAGGAGAAGAGGATCTCTATTGATCAGAAAGTTAAAGATCAAGGGTCAAATTACTTTGACATTCTGTAGAGTTTCAGTGCCATGCTCACATATGAAAAACTTACAATTAACAGTGTACTAGTTTTGGACTGATTAACCTAATTTCCAACCACATTCTGTGGTAACATACAATACGATAACATTCTTCAGACAATTCACCACACACCACATCAAAATTTTTTGTTATATGAAAACACATTGTTGTTTAGAAATATGATAGTAAATGCATTGTAGATGTACATATTAATAAATGCGTATTAATGTTTTGTGTGCTGCTGTAATATAGGTATCTAGAAAAAATTAAAGATAATTTTAGATGCCTTGACTAGTTAGCCAGGTGCTCTGACTAAACATAGATTTTAGCTCGCTAAATTGTTGTCAGTAATGTCAAACAATTAAATTTGAAGTATCTAGACCATATGGTGTAACCATTTGTGTTATGAAATGTTAGATAAAAGCACATGTGTTAAACAGTCAGGGGTGAGACTGAAATCCATCATATTGAAAAATAACTGATTATTGTCATTTCTACTAACTACTTAATGTACATATCTTCATTATTTTTGTAAATATGACTTTTTTTCATCATATTTCCCATTCCTAAGTTAATTATTCCAACCCATTTACTTCAGTAATGAGATATAGTACACTATCCTGCCATCCTATATCCCATGTGTAGAGAAACATCTTGACTCACAATTGAAACCAAAATAAATTAGTGTGCCCCCTAAAACAAATGAGATAATTAAGTGCACCCAGACTTATCAATTTGATAAAAAATGATATGAATTTCAGTCATTACTAAAAATCAGTTTTAAGATTAGAAATAATTATTTCTAAAAAAAAAATGATATTCAGTCTCACCCCTGACTGTTAAACAACCTTATAAAATGGATAGTATGCTCACCAATTGACCATAAGATTTATGGCTGATAGGTAGGACATTTTATTTTTGTTGTTTGTTTTTAAATGTGCATAAGACAAATCAATAAAATCGATCAATCAATCAATCAATCAATCAATAATCAATCAATCAATCAATCAATCAATCAATCAATAACAACCTTTATGTGAGTCAATTGAGAAAGGGCAATCAAATATGTATTTTATAAATAGCCTTTGCAGCTCTCTCTTTTCTTAGCATGAAGGTCATGAAAACTATCATTATGTTTTGGAGTTTATATTTAAGTTGCCTCGTCTTTTTTTTACAGGTTTCTCTCTCTACAACGGAGAATAAACACCGAGAGGCCATGGCATCACTACAAGAACAGCAAACCAAAGCTGAGGAACTCCTCCAGAAATCATCTAACGACTCAGGCTCACTGGGAAAAGAGGTATCCACACTGACTGCTGACAACAGCAAACTTCAGGAGCTTAATGAAAATCAAGAGAAACAAATAGAAGAACTAAAAGCAACCCTTCAAAGCAAAGAAGAGAGTTTGGTGTCCATGTCATCTGATCTTGAAGGTAAAGTTATGGAAATTCAATCTCTTCAACAGATGTTGCATCAACATAAAACCGAAATGACTGAGTTAAAACAATTAAAACAAGAAAGTGACTCAGAAGTCAACAACTTGAAATCTCAATTAGAGGATTTAGATAATCAATTAAGGAGTTTGTATTCAAACTCTGATGTAAAAGACACTGAATTAGATGACTTGAGGAAAGAGTGCAAAGACAAAGAGAAAACAATAAATGATCTCAAACTTAGTGTGGAAGACAAAGAAACAAATTCTTGTAAATTACAAGAAAGTGAAAGTGCACTTAAAAACGAATTGTGTTCATTACAAACTGAAAATAAAGAGAAAGAATCTATCATTCAATCATTAAATGTTCAGATTGAGGAATTAAAACATTCACTTTCCGCCAAGGATAGAGAGTTAGAAGACATTCATTCAAAGTTTTCGGAATCGCATTCCAAGTTAACAAATATTACCTCTGATAAGGAAAGTCTTTCAAATGAACTGCAACAGACTAACGAAAAGTTGGATAGTGTCTCTAACCAGTTGAAAGAACTTCAAGAAGGGAAGGATTGTACATTTAGGGAGCTGGAAGAAAAGAAGGAAAACATCAAAGAGTTATCCAAAAAAGTAGAAGTCCTAAATGAAAATCTTTCAGACAAAAATAATGAACTTGAAAGAAAGGACTCAGAATTGAATTATCTTAAATCAGACTTGAATGAAGTGAAAACATCTTGCTCTGAGTTATCTAGTCAGAAGAGTGCAGTTGATCGACAGTTAGAGGAGTTACAAACAGTGTGTAAAGAGAAAGATGAACAGATTCAGAATCTATCGTCTAGTTCAGAGGATAGTGTAAAATCTTTACAAGAACTTGTAGCTGAAAAAGACACCAAAATTCAGAGTTTGTTGGATACTGTCAGTGAATGTGAAGTAAAGTTAAAAGAAGTGGAGAATGGTTTAAGAATTTCAAAAGCAGAAAGTGATGAAAAAGTACAAAAGTCAGAACAGGAATTAAATGAAGTTCGTGAAAGGCTTGAAAGTAAATTAACAGAGTTAGAAGAGACAATTCTAGTTAAGGATGATGAAATAAAAAGAGTCACAAATAAATTAACAGAGACAGATTCTGGGCATAGTTCGAAGGTTGAATCTCTTCAAAGTGAAATTAAAACTCTGCTTGACAATCGATCTGCCCTGTCCAAAGAACTAATTGCAAAGAAGGAAAGTTTCAAAAGAATGGAAGAGCAAGTAGCGAGTCTTCAAAATAGTCTTGAAAAAAAAGAGGAGACTATTCAGGAAATGTTATCTGTAAACCAAACTCTGAAAGATGAGAACCAGAAGCAAGCAGATTCTCTCCAGCAAAAGACACAGGACCTAGAAGTGGTACATCAGGAAAGGGCAGAACTTACAGAGTCACTGGGAAAACTAACCAGGGAGATGGAAGAAAAATCCTTAGAAAATAGCATGCTGACAGAAAAGGTTAGTGATTTAAAGCATATATGCAATGACCATCAGAGTACTATAGAGGCACTTAATCATTCTGTTGCAGATTTGCATAAACGCATGGATTTGCTCTTGCAATCTAAAGACTCTGAAATATCTTCTTTAAACGAGCATGCTAAATCTGTGTCTACTGAATGCCAAAATTATAAATCCCAGTGCGAATCTCTCCAATCCCAAATAGAGCATGCTAATAGTTGCATGAAGGAGTTGCATGAAAAATATGAACAATCCTCAGACATCCAGAGAATTTTGGAAGAAAAGTCCCATAGATATGAAGAAGAGTTGCTTAATAAACAAGACGAAAATCAGTTAAACCAGTTACGTATCAATGAGCTGGAAAGGAGTATCCAATCTAGTGAAATAATAGTATCAGATCATGTAAGTGAACTTGAACAGTTAACATCAAAAGTTTCAGCAACTTCCCGGAATTTGACAGAAGTTAGGTGTGAAAACAAGTCTTTAAAGCTCAAAATAGACTCAAACCTTGAAATTTTATCTGGTCTTCAGAATTTGATAGATGAAAAAGATAGAACAATATCAACTTTAGATATTGATTTAAAAAAGAATGAAGAAAAGGTGTGCTCTTTAATCAATGATTTAGAAGAAAAAGTTAAATGGATTGATACTCTTAATGCTGAAAAAAGTGTTACCAGAACTGAAAATGAGGAGTTATTGAAAATAATTGACATGAAACAATCTGATATAGAAAATAAGACTGCCCTGTCAATGGCATTTGAAAGAGACAATGATGAAAGAATGAAAGAAATCGACAAACTAAATGAACAAGTAAACAATGGAGAAAAACAGTTGCTGGATATCAAGAAAAAGTTGGAAGATAAATGTAAAGAACTTGAAGAAAAAGACCAGTCATTGGAGGAAAAAAGTGTTATTTTTGAAGAACAAGCTATCAAAGTAGGTGACTTAACAAATGAAAAAATTAATTTGGAAGTTCAGTTGAATTCTACTAAAGAGAAAATAGAAGAACTTGAAATCTTAAGCTTAGATTTAAGGAAGAAAATAAATGAAAATGCAATAGAAAGTGAGCATTGTATTGATGAACTTAAAAGGGAAATTGACGAGAAACAGGCATGCATGGAATCAATTACAAAGATTAACACAGAGATCTGTGAAGAACTAGAGCTATTGAAGGAGAAGAACAAGAATGACACCTCAAGAATAGAAGAGTTGACAAGTGAACTGAAAACACAGACAGAAAAGGTAACATTGCTTGAAGAGGCAAATGTCCAGACTAAATGTGAGGTTAAAAGACTAGAAGGGGAAAATAATAGTCGTATAGAAATTGTAGATAGACTCAGGGTTTCCTCTGAACAAATTCAGTTGGAGAATAATTTATTAAAAGAAAGCATTGAGGACAAAGAAAAAGAAATAGTTGACCTTAAAACCAATGTCGAACAGCTTGCAACTGAAGTCTATGCAACAAAGGAGTTAAGTGCTAAGAAAGAAACTGAAATTCAAAATTTGAATGCAATCATTTGCGAAGGAAAATCACAAATTTTGAAAGAAAGAGAGAAGTTGGAGATTCTAGAAAAAGCAGAAACAGCGGCAAAAGATGACCTGATGGAGTCTGTAAGTAATTTGAACCAATCGTTGTCTAACGCTGAGTTAGCTCTGGCAGCAGCAAACAAAGAGATTGAAGATATCAAACGTACTAACGAGGCAAATGTACAACACCTGGAGAGTAAATACAATGAGCAAGAAAGTATGTTACAAAAGTCCCATGTCAGGATGCAAGAATTAGAGACCTCGGTAATCCATTTTAACGATAATCTAAAAGATAGGAATGAGGAAATTGAGGCATTGAAAGAAAATACAAAATGCCTTGAAGAAGAACGTAATATTGGATTTCAAGAAATTCAGGACTTGCGAGGAGAACTGGCAAACATAAAAGAAGAAATGTCATCAAAACAGAAAGAACTAACTTTAATCATGGAAAATATGGAAACATTTAAAAAAGACAATGCCACAGAAATAGTAAATTTGCATGATGAACTTGCTAAAACGAAAGAAGAGGTTCACACAGAACAGGAAAAATGTAGAATTGTCACAAATACTCTTGAAGAAAAGGAAAATATTCTTCAGAAGACAATACAGGAAAATGAAAGAAAAATGGAAAAACTCTATGATGAGCTTAAAGAAAAAGAAAAGAGTATATCAGATTTAAATGAAGCCTTAAATGCAAAGGGGGAATGTTTAAGAAAACTCGAAGAATCACACTCCATAAAAGACATTCAAATTGATGGAATGAAATCCGAAATTACTGATTTGCAGAACAATGTAACAAGGTCTCTTAACACAGTTGAAGATTTGAAAACTGAAATAGACCAGCTGATGCAAAGAATATGTCAAACTGAGAAAGTTAAAGAAAAATTTCAAAAGTTGTGTGAAAACAGCCAAGCAGAAATCCAGGGTCTTGAAAAAACGGTAAAGGAAAATGATGTCACCAATTCCTCATTGCAAGAAATATTGCAGCAAACAGAAGAAACCCACTGTCAATTATCAGCAGACTTGGAATGTAAAGCCAAAGAGGTTATAGAAATGAAGAAGGAGACAAGTAAACTAAATTTAGAAAAAGAAAAGTTACAATCATATTCCCAGTCAATATGCACACAGTTGAGTGAAAAAGAACAGATTGTTACATCATTGGAATCTAAATTAAAACACATGTTGAATGATTTAGACGTTTTAAAGAAAGATAAAGCATCTGTAGAAGAAGAGAATTTTTCAAAAATTCAAGATTTAATGATTAAAAATATGAAGACAGAACAGCTTCTTTTACACAGAGAGGAAGAATGGCAAAGTTTAAAGGAGGATATGAATATGCTTAAGTTTGATAGAAATTGTCTAGTCAAATGGATACAGTCTGATGATGTGACTACATTAGAGGAATCAGCTGTCTCTGAAGAAATGACTCATGTTTTTAAACAAGTTAATCTGTTGAAGTTGACAGGGAAGGCGGCGAAAGATGAATCTATAAAGATGAAAATCCAGATTGATGTACTCAAGCAAGAACTAGAAAATGTAGAACAGAATCTGGAATCAGTCAAATCTAGTCATGTACATACTTCTTTAGAGCTTTTAAAAGAAAGGAAAGAAGTTTCAAAAATTCATAGTGATCTCAATGATGTTATCAATGCAAAAGATGAACTTCTTAAGCAACTTAGTCAAACGCTTCTTGAGAACGAACAGAAAGACAGTGAAATAAAGTCTTTGAAGTGCGTAATTGATAAGATGAAACTAGAGAGCTCAAATGAGCTAACCGTTTTACAACAGAGTCACGATGAACTAGTGCAAAAAACAAAAGATACACTGCAAGAAATGTACAAAGAAAAAGATAAGCTGATAGAGGAGCTCAAGGCATTGAATGATAAAAATCAGCTTTCTACCAAAAAGATAGAAGCAGCTGAGAAACAAATGGAGAATTTGCATACTGAAAATTCAGAAATGAGTTATAAATTAGCACAGCTTAAAGATGACAACCATAGCATTGTTACCAGGAGTGATGATCTTCAAGAAACAATGAAAATACTTTCGGAAGAAAAGTCAAGCTACCAAAATGATATAAGAGAAAAATTAGATTCAATAAAACAGCTTAAAGACGAACTAGAATCAATAAAAATCTTGGTAGGGGAGTCAGAAAACAAATTGCAAAATGCACTTACAATGCAAAGTCTTAAGCAAGAAGAATTTTGTCAGGAAAAAGAAGATTTATTGCACAAAGTCGACAATTTGACCAACCACATTGCAAAGATACAAGGATCCTTGAAAGTTCTGGAAAATGAGAAGTCTGCTTTACAAGAAGATTTAAAGAGGAAAGAACAACAGTTGGAGACCAGCGACAATGATATTGAGACCCTTAATCAAGAAAACCACACATTGAAGCAAAATGTAGAATGTTTCAAACAAGAAATAGAAGAGTTGCATATAACATCAGAAAAACTCGAAAAGGCAAATACAGAGAAATCAATTAATTTATCAGTAAAGACAGAAAAATTACAAGATTTAGAAAGGGAATTGAATGAAGAAAGAGACCACAAGTGTAATCTCCAGGATGAACTTACTCAGGTTAAGAAGCAGATCAAAGATACTGAAAATGCACTGGAATTAATAAAAGAAGAAATCAATGATAAGGAGCAGAGGATTCAGAAATTGCAGGAAGAAAATGCCAAATTAACTGAAACCGTGTTGAACCTTCGGGAAAAAGTAGGGGAGCTTTCTGATTCATACGCAGTAGAAATACATCAGAAAGAAGCTTACGAAGAAAGTATTAAAAGCAAGACTGAGACAGTAACAGAATCATTAGCAGAAATAAAGAGTCTTCAAGAATTGAACTCAAAGCTCAACTCCACCTTGGAAGCAAAAGAAACAGTTATTGTGCATGAAAAAGAAAAACATTTGGAACTTGAAGAAACCTTGGCGATGACGCAACAGGAAGTAACTGCCCTTAATGAGACTGTTGCTAGTTTAGAGAACCAAATTATTATGGAATGTAAAAAAAGTGCTGAAATTTCACTGAAAAATGATGATCTGATAAAGTTTAATTGTAAAATACAGGAAGATCTCGAAATTTTGCGCACAACTGTCGACGGACTAAACGAGAAGAATCAAAGCGCTCAAGAATACATAATGGAAATTAAAGAATCTTTAGATTTGAAAACAAATGAATTGTCTTGTCTTTGCCAAGAAAAAGAAAAGATTATGAGAAAGGTGGAGTCCTTGCAGCGTGACTATGAAACATGTTCAAGCGAGAAGCAAAATTTCGAAGAAGTCGTGAAAGAACTCAAAGACAGATTAAATGACAAACTTTTATCACTTAGCATTAAAGACAAGGAAAACAATGAGCTTACTTCTAGGGTGTTAGCGATGGAGTATGAAATTGTACAGTATAGAGAAAAGATATGCAAAAATGAAGAAGAAAAAGAAATCTTTGAAAAAAATGTTGCAGAACTAGATGACTGTTATAAATCCGTCATACGTGATAAAACGTCACTTGAAACAAAAGTGAAAGAAGCAGGAGATGAAAAAAGAGAACTCGTTTCTAAATATTCAGCGGTAAAAATGGACTTTGAAAATTTAAATGAATATTGTCAAGACCTTGACTGCCAGTATAAGAATTTATCAAAAGAAATAGAGGATATGAAAATTGAGAATGACTTGTTGAGCAAATCTGGTATAGATAAAGACCAGGAACTGAAAAATCTGTTGTCGGAGATAGACGAGCTGAAGTCGGTAAACCAAAGTCTAGGTATGTCACTAAGTGAATCAGAGGCAGAACTTGAGAGACTGAAGCATGACTTACAAAAGAGTTTTGGTATAAATCAAGAAAAAGAAAGTTTACTACATCAAAGCATGATGGAATCACAACATCAATCTGAAGAAAAGATGAAACTCATTGAGTATGTTTCCAACATGAAAGGTCAACTCGATGCGGTTAACTTAGAGAAAAATGAGCTTGAAAAAGGTTTGACAACAGCAGATGAGAGCATTGTATTATTAAAAAATAAAATAAAGGATTTGGAACTTGCAAATACAAAACTTGAGGAACTGTTGCAAAATAACAAAACTCATCACGATGGCCAAATAAGAACATTAGAGAGCCTAGTTGAATCACTCAGAACTGACAGCAAGGAGAAAGAAGATATGCAGAGTAGTGTCAACGAAACGCTGTTGAAGGAAAAAGAGAAACTATCAAGATCGCTTCAAGACTTAGAAGAAAAACTGCTCAATACAGAGACAACGCTTCACAAAATACGAGAAGAGCAACATCAATTGAAAAATAGCAATTATTCTCTTTTGGAGGAAAACAAAACTTTTTCTGAAAACATGTTCATGATGGAGAATCAAATGTGTGTTTTACAAAGTGAAATTGAAGATTTGCAAAGCAAGGTCTTATCCGAGAAAGAAATGAGCACAAAGCTAGTTAAAGAAACACAGTATGTCAGAGCAGAGGTACTGCAAAAAGAAAATATGTTTTCTTCTCTTCAGCATGAGTTCAATGTTCATCATGATTTCTTACAACAAAAAGAAAACAACATAAAAATGTTGCAACAAAAAAAATCAATAGAGATAGAATCTTTGAATAAAGAAATTGATAATTTGAAAGATCAGATCCAAATTCTTAAAGGCAATGTTTTGAAGGAAATAGAAGAGAAAACAAGTTTCTCAGACAGACTCTCTAGATTTGAATCAGAATGTTTCGTTATAAAAGAATATGCTGAGGATTTGGAATGCCGCCAAATTGAACTTACAGAAGTAATTGGAAAATTAAGGAAAGACGGAACTGTTAGAGAGAAGACGCTTTATTCCGATTTAACTTCAAAGACCAACACAATTGATAGCTTGAACAAACATATAACAGAATTACAGATATCTATTGAAAGTAAAGATGAAAAACTGAATCAGGTTAACTGTGAACTCACATTAACCAAAGAATTATATTCAACATCTGAAAACAAATGCAAACAAATTAACTGTAGATCATTGGAACTTGAGTCTGATTTGGAAAGAGAAATCCAGTTAAAAAGCAAATTATTGTTAGATAATGAACAGTTATGCAATTTGCAGAGCAGACTAGAGGAGAAGATAGTTGATTTAGAGAACAGGATACTTGAAGATGGTGATGCAAAGAGTAAGTTGGAAAATACTGTGGCGAAACAGTTTAATGAATGCCAGGCACTAGGAAAGAAATTAGAGCAGTACAGTTCAGGATGGTCGGAGCAAATATCTAAAAAAGACCTTGAAATTGAAGAACTTGAATTAAAAATTGATGTATTGAAAGACGAATATGAATTGTTGAATACAGACAACCATGGAAAGACAAGTTTGCTTCGAAAAATAAACGATGATTTGAGGATGAAGACAAACAGAATATGCGAAATGCAGTCAAAATTGGACGACCTTGATGAGAAAAATGAGTTCCTACAATCTACACTAAACAATGAAATAAAAACTAGAAAACAAATTTTGAGTGAAAATGAAGAATTAATATTTAAAGTTAAAGCACTTGAACACGAGGTAATAAGTTACAAAAAAAATCTTTCCGCAGTTCAAGCAGAAAAACACAAATTAGAATGCGAACTCAGCGATCATAATGAAAGCAGAGGAAATATCATGTTAAAAAACAACGAACTTGTAGAGGAATGTTCCTCTTTGAAACACAAAATTGAAGAAGCAGAAAACCATATTCAAAACTCTTCCGAAAAATTGAACAAGGATGAAGAAGTTATCGGTCAGTTAAAGGCACAAATCGCAGCAATGGAAGGGCGCATCGAAGAATTGCAAAAAGAAATACAATATCTTGATGACTGCTTGAAAGATAAAGATGCAGCAGTTTTAACGCTTACACACCAAGTTGGTTCTTTAACTGAGATAAAGACAAAGTTAGAAACTAACATAAAGGATTTGCAAAATGTTGGTAATGAGCTGAAAAATAAAAACGATCAGATCATCAACATGATTAAAGAGATGGAGGAATTAAAATCTAGAGATGATGAACAAAGTCATGCTAAAGCAATGTTGGTCTCGCAGTGCGAAACTTTTGCAGAGAAACTAGAAGATACCACAGCTTTGCTAAAAAACGAAAGACAAAAGAGTAAAAATTTAATGCAAATGCTCAGGGACAGAGAAGCACAGTTTGAGTTTGCTGTAAAAGAAAAGTCTCATTTGAGTAAAGAATGCGAGCAGCTAAAGTTCTGTCTTACAGAGAAAGTTGACCAATGTGAACAGTATTGCAAAGAGATAGGTACTTTAAATGAAAACATAGAGGGAAAGGGAGACAGCTTGAAAATCTTGAAAGAAGACTTATTAAAAAAAGAAACTGAAGTTGAGAATCTTCAAAAGGATTATGCCTCGGTCTGTGAACAAATGGATGCAATGGCTAAAGAATTAAAAGATGCTCGAGAAAATTTGTGCAAACAAGTGCAATGCGTTGAATCATTACAGAGAAAGAACGACTTGATTTTATCGGAAAATGAAGAGCTGCAAAATGCAAAACACAGTGTAGATGTGAATAATAAGGTAACTTTAACAGAAATTAAAAGAATGAAAGAAAAGGTGAACGATAAAGAACAAGAAATAGCCCAAGTTAAAAAATCCTTTAAACTCATAGAAAAACTGAAATTGGAAAGTGAACTCAAATTGAAAAATGTGATTATGGCCATAAAAACTGAAGCATATCCTGAAGCAGACATTGATAGAGAAGAAAACGAGTTTACTTTTGATCAACTTGAAAAGGAACTCCAGAATTTGAGAGAAGCAGCAGTGAAGGCAAACGAAGAAAACCTAATGCTGGAAGCTGAAAGAGAAAATAGAGAATTGCTTTTGAAAAGAGCTTCCCAGTCACAGGAAGAACTGGCCAAGAAATGCAATGACACAGAAAATCGTTTAGAGCAGATAATTCAAGAGAAAGATTTATTAGAGTCTAAATTAATACAATTCAAAAGTGAGTATGCTGCATTGCAAGAGCAGATCCATGATTTAATGGAAAACAACAACTCCATGACAAATCAGGTAAATCATTCTTTTCAACTTAAATTTAGATTGATTAACATAAAATGTTGGGGTTATTTAATTGATCACTCAACTGGTTTGCAAAACACATTTCAATGTATAGTCATAAAGTCTTAGTTTGACTTGAAATGCTACTTTGCTTTAAATTGAAGAAAACGTGACACTTTGGATATCAAATTCGTATATCTTAAAATTATCAATTATGCCTATAAAAGGCTGGATAATCAACAAATTAGATTCACCTAAAAATGTAGATATGCTGTTGAAGCTTTAAACTATTATTTGATAAGGCCTAAAAAAATGTGTGTTTAGGGTAACACTGATGAAAAAATTAAGTTAGGTAGGTAGGGAAATTTTTTTATCATATTTTTTCTGCATGCAGGCTTATTCAAAAACAGGGTTTTAATGGAAATAATATGAACATCATAGTCAGATGAAAAAAGACATCTAAAAGTGGTAGGATCGGGGCATTTTTGTAGGTTAGGTCGGGTTACCCTAAACACATAATATTTTGTTAAGGCCTACTATAAGATTCGAAATGCATGAATATCAGCTTTTGAAAATTTTTATATATCTTTATACTGAGCTCTTCTACTTCGGTAGGTTATTTAAGTCTAAATATTGTAACGGTCATCCAGCTCTCTAAAAATGAAAAGTTTCAGTCTTAATAAAAAGTTCTTAAATGTCATGTTACGTCAGACAAAGTAGTTGCCGGGACAATAGTATGACTTTTTTTTACCGTGCTTGTCTCCTTCAATCGTCCGTCACAGTTTGGGTTTACAGCAGTTTTTAGTATGTGGTATTTTTATAAATCTGAATACCAAAAAATGGTGTGTAAAAGTTTCCTATACCTTAATACTTTTCATGAATTGACTTCCCTTGTATTATTTGCTGTTACTTCTGTTTCAAAGAATTTGTTTATGATGTTTTATTTTAACAAACTGCAAACTAAGATACACAAAATGGTTTAAGATATTGTTTAAATAGTTATTTAATAAATTGGACATTATTCAATTATCCGCAATACTTATAAATGTGTTCATGTTAAAATGAATCATTTGCAGAAAGTTTAAGGCTTATATAACTTTAAGGTGGAATAATATACATCATCACAAAATGGCTGACCTCTGATCGAAACAATATTTGATATATGTGCCGTTTATTTATCATTATATCTTTCACAATCTAATAATTTACTGTTAATATGAGTGAATTTTTCCAGGTGTGTTATTCCACCTTAAAACATTCAAATTTAATATTTTCTTTAAATATTTTCATTGAATACAGCATATATAGCTTTCAATTGATAACGATAAAACCAATTTTAGTGATATAAATTTACAATATATATATATATTAAATTTAGTTACCTTAGTCAAACTGATGTGAAGATAGAGTTGCTTTTATTTGTATGCTGTTAAACAAATGTAACATTCTAAGTAGACATTTAGAGGGTGCATTGATGGCTACAAATTTGATATCAGAAAAAAAGTTTTTATTCAATATTCCCTATTGTTGAAAATAAGATGAGTTTATTAAACCTTAAGTTTTTAATTTGATATTTCCTTTTGTTGTAAATAAGATGAGGTTATTAAACCTTAAGTTTTTGATTTGATATTTCCTATTGTTGTTAATAAGATGAGGTTATTAAACGAGTATTTTTATTTTTTAAGGCGTTGAGCGATGCTCTACAGTCTTATAGATTTTTCTTCTGCACCGCCCTTTTAATGTACAAAGAAATATTCCATTTTTAAGCATTCAAATATCAAAGGACTTTTTATTTATACAACTGAATAAAAAAAGAGCAAAAACCAAAAAGAAACTAACTAATCTTTCCTGGTTATTTACAATTCATCACAAAAGCATAATTTAGCCTAATCACCAAATGCTGAATCGAGAAGAAATGGCAAATGAATAGGATATATTCGCGTAAATATCAAAATACGGTAAACCAACTGTTATTCTCAAAGACTTTATTTCACGATTTACCTGATATGAACTGGTTGCGGCGACTAATTTTCAAGACCAAGCCTTATCCACACCATTTGTTTATAATTACAACTATATGGCAAATACTGGTCCGCGGCGAAAAAGTATTCGCGACACTGAGACTCTCACGAACCTCGCAAAAATATATCACACTCAAATAAAAGTAGGGTTACAGTTGTAACATAAGCTAATTGCTAACATTTGTTTGGAGTCCATGCCCGATAAAATCAATTTTACAAATTAAACTTGTGGCTTTGTTACAATAAAGAAAGCAGGAACACCAAAAAGCGTGTTTATAGAAGATATTACAGCTGATTTTGGTTGAGCACTAGCCTTATGAACAGACATACTGAATATCAGATCTCCATGGCGTGAGTTTGTAAACAACCACACTATAATCTTGATTCAAAACGGGAAATTAGAAATTCAAATTGGACGATTTACAAAATTTTAATGAAGGACTCAATTTAATATGATCAGTAGCTATGACATATACAATAAAATTAGTTTTGCACTGTAATATTCTTATCACCGTTTTTGTAACAGTGGTGAGTTATAATTGAATTACAAACACATTATTGCCTAATATTTGATAATAAAAGATATTTTACGGATCAAATATTTTATAATTGTACTCGTTGCCTAATATTTTGATTATAGAAGGTATTTTACGGATCGAATATTTTATAATTGTACTTAATTATATTACCTAATTAAAAATGACATTCTAATTGTTATTTTTTTTTAAAAGCAACAAAGTTAAATGCACAATACTACACTAAACATAATTCATTTACTTTATCATATTCTGATATTAGTTATATGATATATGGCATATCATGCAGAAGAAATGTCAGCTCAACGCCTTTGTGGCCGTTCAGGCCTTTGATTCTAGTGATGTTTCATTTAAACCCCTTTTTGCTTTCGTATTTTGTTGAAGCTTGGATTTTTTTTTACTTATCCTTATAAATTCCTTTCTATTTAGCTTCGTGAGAAAGAGCAATTGTTATGTGACCTCAAAAAAGAATTGGAAGAGAAACGAAAAGAAAATGAGGACTTATTAAATGATCAAGACAGTTCAGATCTGTTAGCATCAAAGAGAGAATCTACAATAAAAGATCTTGTTGAACGGGTGTCAGAGTTGGAATTGTCCCTTGAAAAAGAATATTCTGTAAACTTGGAGCTAAAAGTCTCTGTCGGGGAAAAAGAAATGTTCTTACAGCAGCAAAATGCAACATTGTCTGACTATCAAACCAAACTTGATACCATTCAACAAAATTTAGAAATGATGCATGGTGCTGCTAAGGAAAATCAGAATGAAGAATCAGAATCAATTAAAAAAGAAATGAAAGAAAAAGAGGAAAAGTTGATAAAACTTCAGAGCGAAGTGAAAAAATTAGAGAAACTTTGTCGAGCAAAAGATGCAAAGTTAGCAAAAATGACAGAGAAAAGCAGAAGTCAGAGTGATAGTCTGTTAGAGGAAAAAACTCTTACTCTTGAAAAGGCTTTAAGTGCGCTACAGCTAGAAAGAGATGGTCTCATTTCAGAAATGCAGAAAATACAGAAAATGTATAAAGGTCGAGAAATTAAGATTCGAAAATTGGAGGAATTAATTTCGGAACAAGAGAGACATTTGAGTGAGTATGAAGCAGAGAGTATCATTCTTAAAGAGAGCGTAAACGAACTCAATGAAAAAGTGGAAGATGCTAGATATGAAGAACAATGCGCACAAAAAGATTTGCAGAGGGTGGTGATTGAGCAGGAAAATACAAGGGATAATGTTGAACAGTTACAACAAATTATTGAAAACACAAACGAAGAAAATAGTACACTGAAGCAAAAGATTCAGGAATTGGAAGAAGGTAATCAAAATGTGATTGAATCAGTAAGACTACTAGAAAACAAAAATACAGATTTAGATCTTATTACGAAAAAGAAAGATGAAGAAATTTACAAATTAACAGCCCAATTATTAAGTCTTGAAGAAGACCAACAAAAAACAGTACCTGAATCCAAAAAACTTTCATTGGTCACAAAAGGAAAGGATGCCAAAGTCAAGAAACTTGAAGAAATGTTAACACAGAAAGACGAAGAATTGGAAGTGCTCAATATTCAGCTCAGAGAGGCATCACGTTTGTATGAAAGTGAAATAAAAAAAGAAGAATCAAAAAGTCAAGAAATTCTTCGATTACAAAAACTAGGAAAAGGAAAAGAAGCAAAAGCAAAAAAGTTCGAAGACGTGGTATCTTTGCAAGAAAAGCTTTTAGCGGAGAAAGAAACTGATTCAATTATTCTTCAAGGAAAAGTTTCGGAAATGAGTATAAAAATTAATGCACTTGAGTCTGAAGAAATGCATTTAAGAAAAGAATTGGAGGATAGTTTTAATGAAATTGAAGAATTAAAACACACTTGCAAAGATTTTGAAAAACGAGAACTTGACCTCAATCAAAATATACAAATGAAAAACGAAGAAATTGAAAAATTAAATGCCGACTTTAAAGCTAGTAAAGAAAATTTCAATTCATTGCTGTTAGAGAAAAAAGACTTAGAAAAACAAATTGTTGATGTGCAAAATCTCATGTCACAAACAGAACGAAAACTGTGTACAGTAGAACAAGAAGTAGTGCGATTAAATGAAGAATTAGAAAAATTGAAAAAGGATAAAGATGCTATTTCTTTTGAAAGAGAAAAAATGAAAATGATAGAGAAAGGCAAAAAATCCAAGCTGAACAAATTTCAAGAAGTTGTTGAAAAGCAGGAGAGCATACTAACTGAAAAAGAAACCGATTTACTAATGATGAAAGAACGAATTAATGACTTGTCTGAAAGACTAAGTCAAAAAGAAGAGGAAATAGAGATTCTAAAAAGTGATTTAGATAGATCGTATCAGTTCGAAGAATTATGTAAACAACATGAGCTTACAATTTCTGATATACAACAGGACTTAGAAGAAAAGAGCAAAGACTATTTGGAAGACTGCATTAAAAACGAGAGAAAAAATTCAAGGTTGGAAGAAAAATGCGCGGCTCTTGAAAATACTGTAGAATTTCTACAACGCCAAGAGAAAGATATGGAATTAGACATTCAATCCCTTTCTGCATCTGCCTCGGAAACTGATTACTGGAGAAACAGATGTCAGAAATTGGAAGAGAACAATGCCGGTATAACTGTTATGCCAGTAATTAGTGATATCATAGAACCGCAGGATAATTCAATATCGTTTAGCACCAACCAAAATGAAGAAGCCAGTAAATCAGAGCTTATAAAACAGTATTCAGAATCTAATTTGTCAGCATTATTAGAAGAAAAACAAGCTTTAATCCTTTCAATGCAAGATAATCACCAAAAAGAACTTTCAGCTTTAAACGCAAAACTATCCAAAATGAAAACACTTTGCAAAGCCAAAGATGCAAAATTAGCCAAACTTCAGAATTCTTCCAAAGAAGAGGAAAACAAGATTGAAGAAAGTGGAAGCAGCGCAACCATGGGGAGTGTAGACAACTTGTCATTCAATTCCAGTGGAATTGATAGTGAGTGGAAGGAAAGGATTGTGCATTCGGAGGTTGTTATGCAACTTGAGAGAGAAATAGAAGATCTTAAAGATGTTATTCAGTCTCGTGATGAAGAAATTGTTGACGGAAGAAATTTTGCCGTCAACCAGCAAGAAGAACTGCAAACATTAAGAGATTATTTGCATTCAAAAGAAGCAGAGATATTTGATTTGAAAGAAAGGATTTATGGATGGGAAGATTGGTATGAGAAAGAGTTCCAGAATATTGAGGCTTCATTACAAACAATGGAAGACACCGTCGCAGAAAAGGATAACGTAATAGCTGATTTAAAAGAGGAACTTGAATCCATGAAAGAAACTTCGTTACAAGATAATGCTGTTGTATTACACGCAAACGAAAATGGTACACATAAATCTTTGGAACAAGATTTGTCTAAAGTGAAAAAATTATGCAAGGGCAAGGAAGCCAAAATAAAACAGCTAGAGCAAACTAAAAAGGACCTGGAAGAAAAATTTAAAAAATTAGAAGAGGAATCAAATCGTCAAATAGAATGGCGTCAACTCATAGACGATAACCAAACTGAAAATCAAAATTTGCGCCAACACATTGAGACTTTGAATACTGATCACCTGCAAAGGATTAAGGATTTTGAGTCTTTGTTAACCAAAGAAACCAATCAAATTCTTGCTCTCAAGCAAAACTACATTGACGTGGAAAACAAATGCAGAAAATTTGAGGAAGCGTCTGAACTTGTGGCAATTGAACTTAACATGTTTAAGAAAGAAGTATTTGAAGTGATAAAAGAAGAACAAGAATTTGTTTATCATGAAGCCCTGGAGTCTGCTAGTAGTCCAGTAGCAGTTTTGTCAATGATTCGGAAAGAATTTTCTCATCTTCGCCAATCATTCGATGAAAATGTTGGGAAACTAAAAGAGAAAGATATGTGTATTGCATCTTTACAAGAAACTAATGAATCAACGATTAAAAAGATGGGTTACTTGGAAGATAAGGTCTACTCTCTAGAGGAGATGAGGGAATCTCATTTACATAGTCTTGAAGAGAAAGAAACTACTATTAAAAGTCTCAATACTCAGTTGACAGCTCTTCAAAGTGATGAAGATGTTAAGAAAACAATTTGTAGTTTAGAGAGTCAGATTGCACGCTTAAAGGATAATTTATCCCGTCAAGGAAACGAAATGCAAAATATTCAAATGCTATATAATAGCCAAGGGGAGGAGTTAGAAGGTACATTAAAAGCACTTGATGAAGCAAGGAATGTGCGCAGTTCAAAGATGGAGGAACAAGACTTGGCTATTACTCATTTGCGTAAGCGATTGCACGAGGAAGAGGAGAAGTGTAAACAACTGTCAGCATCACTGGAAGATAACCAGCAAAGCATAGCAGAATTGCAACAAACAGTGCAAAGTATAAACGAAGCTAATCAGGCATGGCAATACTATTACCAAGAGAAAGAAAATGAAGTCCAATCTGTTAATCAGAGATGCTCTGATTTACAAACTTATTGCACCGAAAAAGATGACATAATAACTGCTTTAGAAGAGAAATCAAAAACTATTTTGTCACATAAAAATAATGATGAGGCTACATTAAAGGAATATAATGATTCTTTGCTTCTGGAGATCGAACAACTAAAACAAGTTATCGAATCTTGTAAAGGAGAATGGAAAGAAAGCTTAAGTCGAGTTCAGTCTTTAGACAACGAAAACTCTCGATTGAATGAAGAGATACTTAGAAGAAAAGAAGAACTATTACAGGAAACGATTGTCAAGACTGAACTAGAAAACACAATATTTTTGCTGAATAGCAAATTCGAAGAACAAAACCAACATGTAAGGGCGCTCGAGAAGTCTTCTGTTGATATCTCAGCATCTCTTCAGGAGAAGAATAGCCAAATAGAAACCCTAACAAGCAATTATGTCCAGCATCAGGATTTAATTAAACAACATCAACAGAAGACAGTTGAATATGAACAGCTCTTGTCAAAGTCAGAAATAAACGTAAAGGAAATGGAAAAGGAAACAACTAATTTGAAAAAAACTCTAAGTCAGGTTGACGAAGAATTATCGAGAATGAAAGAGGATTTTGAGAAAGAAAAGCGTCAGATGCTTGTTCATTTGGATGAAAAAGAAAACCAGTTAATAGTTTTGCAAAAGTCCAATGATTTCATGGAAAGGGAAATGCAAGAATTAAAGAAGGAATCCCACAAGATATTTAATGTTGTTAATGAACCTATGATTCAAAGACATCAAGAAAGACTCTTAAGTGCTGCGCCATCTACATCGGTGATGGAGTTGGAAACTACCGAGTCAAAAAATGATGTAAGAACTTGTAGTGGATCTGCACGTCTTATAACACTGTCTTCGCCTGCTCTGTGTTGGTGTATTTAGTTGCTTTGTTTTTATAATCTTTTAGTATCTCTATCGTGTAGAGGACTTCTCGACGTCTTTACTAACTGCTTATGCTACCACACTCTGTACCTGGTGCATGTCTTACTGTCTGTCTTATGCTGCATGTTTAATTACTCTGTACTAACCATTAGCATGAGTTTCATTTTATCTACAGAACTATATATAATGTATTTAATGGTTATTTGTTATATTTTTTTAAAACAACAATGAAACTTGAAATAAAATTTCTTAAAGACAGGCTAGTTTACCAATTCGTTAAAAACGTATAACGAATTACAGTTATATCAAATTTTTCTCTTTTTTGCCGCTTTAAAATCACTTTAAACCAGTTAAACTTGCATAAATGCTAAATTTTCATGTATTTCAATATCCATATTTGTCGATTTTATTGCCCTATACTAGAATAAATCTGTAATTTCATAATGTAACATAGGGTAGGCGTTGTTCGTCAGGTTGATGGTCTAATCGGTACTTAAGCATGGTGAACTTGTCATTGCAATGATTTATGCAAAGTGTTACATGCATTTTTTTAAATAATTTGATTTAAATATGCTTTTTCTCAGATTAAAGAAGTGCAATGCTTAGTATTGACCATTTAAAGGTGTGAGTTTAGTTGATGTTCAGCTAGTGTTGTGAATATATGTTACATTTTAAAATATTGATATGAAGGACGATTATTTTTTATTACGTTTAGATAGTTTATATACAGATATAGATACTGATATTATACCTATATATACTTATAATAGAAATGTAGTCATTTATATATTTATGTATAACATATACTTTTCACATATAAAAGATTCATTTTCACTTTAAGAAGACCCAGTTGTAATTTTTTTTAATGAAAATTAGACAAAATGTTGTTTGAAAATTAACTTAAAATGATGTTTATCCTATATTGTAGGCTGATGGCACAATTCAGAAACTGGAGGAGGAAATAGAGCAACTGGAACTTTCCAAAAAAGAACTTACCAGTCAGGTTCAACGATTAATGCAGGAGCTGTATCAAACACAACAAAACCATGACAGCGACTCAAACAATGCTCAGATGCTTGTCAGTAAACTGAGGGGGACCGAGGAACTTCTGGAAGAAATGAAATCCCAAAACATTCAGCTTCAGAAGTCAGTGTCAGAGATGAATGACAGCATCAGTCTTGCCGACTCCAAAGTAAGAGAGTATAAAGAATTGGTAAAGAAAAATAGTAAAACAATTGAAGAATTGACTTTAGAAAAGGACAGTTTAATTAAGTCTTATGAAGAAGAGAAAGAAGTTAGTAAAAGTTTCATGGAAGATTATCAGAATCAGATATATCATTTAAAGCAATTGGAGGAAGAATTGAAAGCTAATTCTGAACAAAGTCGGTTGCGAATTATTGAGTTGGAAAGTAATTGTTACGAAGTAAATGCAGCATTTGAGAATTTCAAAATCCAATCAAATGAAAGTGCCAATAGCCTGTCATCACAAATAGAAAAACTCGTGAAGGATTTAGATGATCTGCAACAGGTTGTACGTTCTCTTGAAAGTGAAAACAATTCTTTGGCAAACGAGTTAAAAGACGCAAAGGAGAAAGTGCACATTCTTGAACATGGCCATGAAGAATTGAATAAATCTAAATCCGAGGCAGAGGAACTTGCAAGAACTATGGAAGAAAAAGAAAACATTTTATCCAGTTTAGTTGAAAGCAAAGAGTGCGAAAAAGATTTGATGATAAAGAAAATGATAGAAAAAGACGAAAAAATATCGTCGCTGTTGGAAAAATCACAAGAAATGGAAGAACGTTTTAATCAATTTATTCAAAACAACAGTACTCTGACAAACGAGTTGAAAGATGAGAAAGAGAAAGTTGAAGTATTTGAACTTGAATGCGTAGAATTAAGAAAATCAAAATCAGAAGCAGACGAACTTGTAAGATCTATGGAAGAAAAGGAAAATATGTTATCTAGCTTAGTTGGGAGCAAAGAAAACGAGGAAAAAATGATGTTAAAGAAAATAAAACAGAAAGACGAAAAAATATCATCGCTGCTAGAAAACTTGCAAGAATTGGAAGAACGTCTTAACCAACTTGCTCAGAAC
This sequence comes from Magallana nippona, assembly GCA_033439105.1. Lineage (NCBI taxonomy): Eukaryota > Metazoa > Mollusca > Bivalvia > Ostreida > Ostreidae > Magallana > Magallana nippona. The sequence continues at coordinate 1,303,387 of CM065919.1, read as the reverse complement.
GAAGAAACTTTAGAAAACTTAAAAGAAACTTGTTTAAAACATGAACAGGAAATTGATTTGCTCAAAAAGCAACAAGAAGAAAAAGACTTAAATTTTCGTAAAGCTATAGCAACTGCTAAAAAGCTAAAATTTCAACTTCAGCAGGCAGCAAAATCAAAAGAAGACCTAGAGAGTGAAATATCAATTCTTAAAGGTGAAGTGGAGAAAAAAGATGCAAGCGGTCTCAAGGATAATGATGATAGTGTTGAAACAAGTGATAAGGAACAGTTCCGCCTTGGATCTGAAGAACTTCGTCTAAAAGTCGAATCCTATGAACAGCAAATCCAGGATTTAGAAGAAAAAGGTCGGATCATTCAAGATTTGAAGCTAGAAATTGTAGAATATAAAACTTTGTTGTCGTCCAGAGAGGAAGAAATCGCTATAATGAGAGAAGAATTGAAAATAAAAGAAAATAATGCAGGTTCATTGCAAACAAAGCTGTTGGAAAAAGAAAAATGTCTAAATGATTTAGATGCAGAAAGGGAAATCTTACGTATTCAGTATACGACAGAGATAGACCGCTTGACAGAAAACATATTAAGGATAGAGTCTCAAAAATCAGAAATGCAGTCGGAAATTGTAACATTGGAAGAACAAAAAATATCATTGGACGATGAACTTGCCCGTAAATCTGAGGAGATAGACACATTCATGGTAAATGCCAAACAGAAAAGTCAAGAGAAAGAAAAAATAATGAGCGATATGAAAGTTCAGCTTGAGATCTTGATGAATAAAACACAAGAAGAGAGTTCATTGGAGGAGGTGACCGAGAAGCAGAAGGTACTTGAGACCCAGCTTGCTGAAAAGGAAGTGTCACTAAAAGAGAGTGAGGAACAAAACATCGAATTAAGTAATCTGTTACAGTCTTTACAACAAGAAATAAGAAACAAAAGTGAACTGGCAAACACACTACAGGAAGCGTTGAGTGCCACAGAAATTGAAAAAGGCAAGTTGGATGAATTAAACCAAACAATCCATAAAGAAATAAATGTGCTCAATGAAAAGGTCGTCTCATTGTCAAATTCATTAGCACAAAAAGAGGACTTACTCTTCAGAGTGAAAAACTTTGCTAAACAACATTATCAACGGATAATGGGCAGTGAATGTGTAGCGGAAGACATTGAAGAAATATTTTTAGAATTACATAAATATAACGACCAAGAGTCAGCTACAAAAAATCACACACAAGATATGGAAAAATCCCTCGCTTCGCTAGAAAAACAAAACAAAGAGGAAAAAGAAAGAGTGCAAAACTTGGAACAAAGCTATAATGCATTACTGGAGGAAAATTCTACGCTTGCGGAACAACTATCAGCTCTTAAAAATGACATTCAACAAGTTGATGTAAACAGAGAATCTTGGGACGACCTTGTCGGGCAATTAACTATTGCCAACGATGAGAGGAATGATTTGATGATGCAAATTCAGAATTTAACAACAGAACAATATAAAGTTGTTGAAGAAAACAATTCCCTGACCGACATCAATCATAAGCTATCAACTGAGAACAGAACACAATTTGAACAATTAAAGGACATAAAAAGCAGAAATAATGAATTAGAAAGTAAGCTGTCTGAATTGAATACAAGTTTTCAAGAAATGTCTGAGAAAGAAAATTTAAACGAGTCTTCTATGGCACATATGGATTTGACAATCGCAAGCCTTTCAGCTGAAAATGATAAACTGAAGGAGGAAAATACCAGGTTGATCTCATTAAGTAACGAATTCGAAAAGGCTAAGGAGGAATATGAGAAAAAATGTGAAGAAATTGTGAGTGAAAATCAATTCCTTTTGTCAAAGATTAGCAGTTTTACAGCAGATAGTGGCAATGTGTCAAAAGAAGAAATATTTACAGCCACTGCAACACCTAAATTAACTACTAGTTTCACGGAACCAGAGGTTCTTAAAGAAAGTGAACATCTGAGAAAAAGTGGATTAGATGATGTTAACGCAAAGGAGGAACTAGAAATTGCAAAAGAAAGATTGAAAAGAATGGAAGAAGCACAAGAAAAAGCAAATGAAAAATTAAAACTTTCGGAAACAAAGTGTGAGAAAATGCTTGTTAAATTGAAAGCATTTAAAACAAAGTGCGACAAGCTCCAAGAAGAGGTTAACAGTTTAAAAAAGGTAACTGAAGAAACTGGAAACTCACAAAAGGCTCATGCAGAAGATTATTTATCCCGAGTTCAAGAATTAGAAGCAATGTGCTCAGAGAAAGATGAAAGCAACTTTGTTCTTTCCTGTGAAATAAAAGAAATGAAAACGAAACTATCGGAATTAGAATCAGCAAAAGAAATTCAACATAGTATAGAGGAGGAGTTGAAAGGCAAATTAAAAGCCTTGCAAGATGAACTGAATAAATCTATTCAGGAATTAAAAGAAAGAGATTTGAAACTATTCTCAACCCAAGAAAATAACTCGCATTTTACGAATGAAATATCATCATTAGAAAACATTGCGGAGAATCACAAGAAAAAAGAAATGGAACTTTTGGACAGAATTTCTGAACTTCAAAGCAAATTAAATGATACTGAAGAGTTGAAACCTTTATTGGAAACGACAGAACGAAAACATGAGGAATCAGAAAGAAAATTGGAAGATAGTTTAATGCTTTGTGATTCTCTAGAAGTTGAAAATAAGAGTTATAAAGATATCATAACGAATCTTAAGGGAAACATTTCTAAGCTTGAACAGGAAAGAAGGAATGCTGAAGAAAAGCAATTTGATAGAAAAATCCTTTTAGAAAAAATCGAAATGCTCGAAAGTGAACGTGATCAAATGCAAGAGGAAATAGATGGTTATAGAGAGGACTTTAATGTTTTAAAGGCCGAAAAGAACGAACTGAAAAACAAGTGTGAATCGATTCATTCAAAACTAGAAGATAGTTCAGATGAAAATAATAAATTAAAAGAAAAAATTGGAGCCCTGGAGTGGAAAGTCGAGGAAATCGAATCTCTGGAAGAGGAACTTGAAGAAGTGAGGTCAGATCTTGATAAAAAGAAGCTAGAGCTTGATCATATTATAAGAGAAAGAAACAATTTCCAGTCTGAGTTAGAACAAATTTGGAACACTGGTAATAAAGGTGAAGACATCGAATCTTTAAAACTTGAGCTTGAAAAGGTTTCGGAAAGAAATGAAAAGTTAAAAGAAGAGTTAGAATCTTCTACAAAACAGAAAAACGCGATTACGAGTGAAGTAGAACATCTTAAAGAGGAACTAAAAGACGCAGCTGTAAAGGTTTCTTTGTTTGAAGGTTTGCAACAAGAAAACATAAAATTGAAAGCTGAGTTTGATAAAAAGACAGACATCGGTTTCAAAGAAACAGAATCAGCCTCTAACGAACGTACGGCAGAAAAAATAGAAGAACTAGAAGAAGAGCTTGAGTTAATAAAAGAGGAATTAAATGAAACTGTGTCTGAAAATGAAAATCTAAGAAGTAAGACACAGGTGTCGGAATACAAAGCTCTTCTTTTCGATAAACTTCAGAGCGATTATCAAGCTTTGAAAAGGGAAATGGAGTCGTTAAAGGGAAATGAGACACCAGAGACAAATGCTGAACATAATGAGTCTGTTGATAACCTGAAAGAAAAGTTGAATGAAAGGGAAACTGAAATCCAGCAGTTGAAATCAAAATTGTCCACGATGACTATTGAATCTGTTGTTAAAAAAGAAGATGTAATGCATGTAAGGTCAACACCGAATGATCTTGAGAAAGAATTAAATGATAAACAAGATCAAATCGATTCGATATTAGAGGAACTGAGTGAGCTAACAACAGAGAATGACGTTTTAAAGGGAGAGATAGCGCATTTGAAGATTCAGAACAAAATGTATGATGAAATCAAAAAAGAGTTTGAGTCTGTAAATGAACAAAATCATAAATTGCTGACAGAAAACAGTAAAATGGTTAAAACTATTGAGGGGCTTCACCAGAAAATGCTGAATGTAAGGAACTACGACGAGTCGTATTTAAACGAAGAAAGAGAACACGTTGCACGAGAGAAAGAAACTTTATTACAGAACATAAAGCAACTAGAGAAAAAATGCGAAGAACTTGGTCAGAAAAATTCGAACATAAGTCAGGAGCTTCTTGCTTATGAAGGGCAAATGCAACAGCTTAGGTTTGATAATGAAACAATGAGAGCCCAGCTAGGCATCGCTCAGAGTGGGCAAATTCAAATGGAAAATTTCCATGGTGACTATCAACATCTGCAGGGACAGTTTTCAACAGCAATGGATCAGAAAAACAAAGCACAATCTGAACTTAACCAGATGGCTCATAGACTACAACAGAGAGATGCAAGATGTCAGCAGCTGGCAATGCAGGTAAGATGGAACCAAAACAACATTATATTGTTGGCTTTGTTTTAAGAGGGCTCGTTGGTCATGCCCATTTTAGACTGTATTGATCTCCTTTAAAAGAAGAGATCTATATAAAAATATAGGAAAATGCTCAAAGTTAGAAAGTAAATTTTTGATTTTTTTTTTTAATAAATAATTATAGTTGAACATATCATATCCGAAAATTATATGTAGATCTGTTGGTTAATTTGTTGGTCATAGAGCCTCCTTAAGAATATATTTTTAAAATTTAATTGTCGGAGTTTTATCGTTAGAAATAATGTGTTTAACTTAATTGATAACTATGCAGTGTGTAACTATTTAAGGTGAATTATATTAGTAAAGTACAGTGGAAGTTAGAAAAAATATATTGCTGGTCAGTAGATATATATTTTGTTGAGTTTATTGAATGGGAATTACAGATAAGTCAATTGGCCGAAGACAGAAGCTATCTTAACATTCAGTTAGGAAACCTGTCAAAGTCTTTGAGAGAAAAAGAAACCGAGCTGTCCACACTGCAGCAACAGTATAGGATCCTTTACCAAACACACCTGTCATTGCAAACTAAGGTAAAATTGTGCTAGTAGTACACTTTTTCTATTCCTTGTTAAGTGTTTAATACAATTTGTGATTTTGCAATTTAGAAAAATTTATCTGCCAAATAAAATTAAAATTTACTTCATGTTGGCATTGTTCACGCGTTGATATGTTTTAAAGTCTTGAAAATCTTATATATCAACAAATTTTAAAGCATATTTTACATACTTTTAGCTGCTTGAGTCAGAGACAAAAACCATCAACATCGCCATGCAGAGAGCATCGTCAGTGGAAGTAATAGAGGCTCCTGAGAAGCCCATAATTCCCGAGAAAATAGGAGTAACGATGACAACTGCCGAGCCATCAGAAGCAGATGAAATAAAACTACTACGTTCCAAGTAAAACTTTTCTTTTGATATATTGAGCCAATACTTTATTGTAATACATCGGATTTATTTAAACAGTTTATTTCTGCTAAATTGTGATATAAATATAAATTAATTTTGTGTAATTATGTGATAGATTATCATTTAAACCATCATTTTATCAATGCTTATTGTTTAATTTTATATTGTAATTGATGGTGAAAATATGTTATTAAAAGATGGCTTTTTTGATCGATCGTTAGGCTGCAAGAGACAGAACTGGTGCGAGAGCGACTACACGATCAACATTTGGCACTAGAGAAATCCCTCAGAATGGAACAGGAGCAGCGTCAACAGCTGGAGGAAGCTCTGAACACCATGCAGGAGCAGGTCAGGCTGACTGCAGAAAATAGAGAGGTGAGTAGACACGATTAAGGTTGTGTGCTGTGTGCTGTGGAAGTGTAAATGAATTGTTTATGTTTGTAGAATTTGCTTGTTTTAATATGCTTGTACTGTTTTAATATGTCAATTTTTTAAAAGCAATAAAGTACTTTTGCAAATGTTTTGAATTACAATGTAGAGGAATGAAATGATGAATCACTCGACTTTTTTCCATATTAGTTCCAAATTCAAATGGAGGAAGAAGATGATAGAATTCTGGAGAGCAGTCCGATGCTAAGTAAGCTGATTTTGTCTTACTTTCTAAATGCTTAAGGTTTTAAAATACAGAAAGAATAACTCATTGGCATCAATATTATAAATACATTTTATGCACATTGTTGCAGAGAGATTTAACTTACGCAGGAAAAGAAACCTGAAATTGTAGTCTTCGTTGAAATGTAATATTTTGTCAAATTATTGTCTCTTTTTTAGTGAGAAGCGAGGCGGGTTATACACAGAGAGTATGCAGCTGGTTAAGGGTTCGTCGGTAAGTTTGATTAAATTGTTTTTGTTGTTGTTATACACTTGCAATATATGCCAAGAGCAGTTAAAGACATGCTTGGGAAAACGTGCATGAAATTTGTGCTGATTTAATTTTATAAAATAATTCTAAGGTTATTAGGAATTTTAATCAATACCGTCAAAATATCTCAACCATACACGTATGTATAATGCCATTAAATAGTTGAATTTACAATAAAGGTGCTATTCTAAATACACGATTTCTGTTAAAGTGTTTTTACTGTTGTTTGTCCAGCATGTTGGTGAAAGTTTGACAATCTGTTGTAACATATGTACTTCAGGGAATACCTCTGCTTTTCCAGCCGAACTCTAAATCGCCTGATGCGCATGCGCCCTGGAATCCGGAAGTTAATTTGGGGATACTTCATTCTTCTTCACATCCTGGTCTTTGGTTTGATGTTTGGATTACTATGATGGACCATCCGATTAAAGAGACAATTTAAGTCGTACAATTAATTTGACTCAATCCCATTGATTGTATATGGTAGCATATATATGTGTGTATGAGTTTTCCAGGAATTATTTATTAGTACGATTTGCCATGGTTCAGGCAAGTTGTGCATAGCATGTTATAAATATTGTCGTATTTCTCTAGTTCTAAAGCATTGACAATCTGGTAAAATATTATAGATATTGTACAATGCTTTACAATGAAACATTATAAATGTAGTGTCCATATTCATAGTTGTCATTCCGGACTTCAATTTTACATATCGTGTGTAAAAACATATTTTTAGACATCATTGAACACTATGTTCCTACATTCCATTTACATTTTTGTGTTTATACATGTATATAAGATGTGTTTTATGAAAATCATGATTCAAAGTAATGCTGTAAATATGTACATACCCTTTTTTACTATTATGAAATTCTGATTGCTGATTCTTATTGCATTTGTTTCTTAGAATTGTCTTTATATTGAGTGGGGAAATTCGAGTCTCACAGTTAAGCGATGCATATCATAAGAACAATGCCATAATGTGATATAAATTATTTTTGGATCTATGTGTCTTTTTGTCATTGTTTATAGTGTTTGCTCTACTATTACAGCATTGTAATCTACTTTATACATGCAGTTATTTTTATAACCGAAAAGAAATTTTTTATATGTATTAGACATTTCCAGACATTGCTATCTCAAGGTCAGACTCGTACACTGACGCTGACTTTTATCCTCAGATCATCAAGGAACATATCAAAATACGATTAAATGATTAAGAAACAACATTTCAGAATATTACTATAGTAAGCAATGGAAAAGTATCACTTGATTAAGGATATAGTAATCAACACGCAAATCTCCCATCTTTCAACCAGTTTAATGATTACCTATAGTTTTACAGAATTGATCACCAAATATTTAAAAGAGAGAGAGAGAGAGAGAGGGGAAAGTTTGTTGTAGTGACCTTATTTCCACACATCACATCAAATTTAACAGTGATTTTTTTAAATTTACATGTACTAGTTGATCATTGGATAAGTGGTTTTTTTTAATTTAAGGAATAGAGAGAGTTTCAAAAGATTGAAATTTATTGATCACACACACACACACACACACACACACACACACACACAGATGTATATATAAAGCACTAAATAGAATAACTAACACTATGCATCTAAATAGGTTGGATCTATAATACAGATACTTAAACAGTAAACGGTTGTTTTTCTGATAACAAAGTTTACCCCTAATAAGAGAGATTTTGGCGATAAAAAATGTCACATGATATGTAAACAAGCATTTCTTCATATACTATTTTGTTCAAATACAATCTTCCACTGGGTCGCATGCTGACTGACGTTTTTCATTCTAATTGTTGGACCATAATTAAACACCTAATTGTCTACGGAGTTTTCCCTTTTTTCCGATTACAACAAAGAGCACACGGCGGATGTGATCAGAGGATGCTCACTCCTCCATGGCACCTGATCATACCTCTTTTTTTTAAGAGGTCCGTGTTTGCTCTGCTCCTGTTTTGTAATTTTCCTTTGGACTATTATCTATACTGTAAATTTTCTTACTATAACAGCTGTGTCAGAACGATTCATCCAGTAACAATGTTGCAATTGGCTTCAAGTGATCATCATTTGAAGCAACACAATCTGCTCCGATGGTTTTTAGTTAACCATCTTGATTTTCCTTCAGATTCACAGCATCCATATCAATCTTCTATTTTGAGGTGAAAGTTTATGACCATTAAGTCATTAGTCCTTCAAAACGATAAAAATGTATCAGCCGCCGGAGTGTTCCGTGCCGGAACCCGGGATTGAACCGGGGGCCTTTAGATCTTCAGTCTAACGCTCTCCCAACTGAGCTATTCCGGCTGATACATACCTGGAAACCTGATCAAAACAGGTAAAAAACAATAATTCAATTGATTAAGATATGCATTTGATAACAATATATTATTTCCACAATTATCTGGATGGATGCTTGGCTGTACTTTCCATCCTTATGTTTATGCTACGAAGAAGTTGTTGTGTGTCGTTATATTTAAGCAAATACAAGAAAAACATGTCAAACGCTCTCAACATTTGTTGATATCATGAAATAGTTTCCTTCAGGGCTGCAATGGCCAACATAAATCATGATAAATTCAGTTAATTATATGCATATATACCCATTGACGTTGTACTGTGTTTACACACTTTAGCTGATTCTTGGTTATCTTCAAAAGGTATATAGGATACGTTTGTTTTGTACATGCATCTTTAAATGTGACTGAAAGAGAGAATTTTATCAATAGATACTTTCTATTTTGCAATTTTGTTCATACTGGTTGATTATTTCTTTCAATACTGCATAACCAAGCCATTTTTTGAAATAATAAGATTGATCTTACTTCCTGAACCCAACAGCAAATTCTACACTTATAGGGGATGAATGTAATTTGACATTTACCTGTAAAGTGCATATGAATTAATAGGAAAAAGACAGCAGTAAAAATAATAACTCTTTTATTATGGATTTGCACGTTCGATAAACTAAGTTTATTATTTACAGCAGGTGGCGAGGTTTGTTTACGTTTTACAAGAACGCTGTCATATGCAGTGAACAAAAACCCCCCAATCTTACACTACTATCTCACACTCAAGAACCGTTACTTTTACACCAGTCATAAAATAAATAATGAGAATAAATAACCCCCTATAAACATTTAGAACAGTAAATCACAAATATATTTAGACATAGGATGTAAGTAATCGTTATTCCTAGCTTTCTATAATGTGTTAAAATAAGTGATCTATATTGAAAATTTATGAATAAAAACCGGTAGTGCATCATGTAATCTGTTTTTAAAGCAATTGTGCAACGAAATAACCACGATAACTCGACAATCATCACAACACATTAATAAAGTTAAAAAATAGATTGACATCTTCATTTCTTTATAAACAATAATTCTTTGTTTTTTTGGTTGTATGGTTGTCATTGCTGAATATGGAGATCACAAAAAGGTTGGGCATTATATCTCTGTCTTGTAGCCTCCCGCTACGTAATACTTCAGTTACCAGATTTATTGCATATTTAGCCATATCATACACGTTTTCCAAAATGTACGTGTTGCGACACACGTGGTTGAGAACCTTTAACATTATGAAAATCATAGCATAATATAAACAAAATAAGTTTGGAATGGGGAAGGCTAACTTGACTTTTGCAACTTACCTAAATTAATACATAGAAACGCAGTGTGGTATATTTTTTTCTACAGATAGTTAGGATTTGAACAAATAAGAATACTAGCTGAAGGAGAGATATTTACCTGGTTTCGTATGAAATGTGAGGTGGAGCATGAAGTCTATGGGGAATGAATGTAAATAACTTCTTCTACAATAGTTGTGTATATCTTCCAAATGACTTCTATATCGTGTATGATAAAGAAATTACATGAGGATACGTCTATCAACGTTTTGTCACATACCAAATGAACCAAGATTTTCGAAATTATCATTTTTTCATTTCACGGTAGGTCGTTTTTTCAAATTATCTTTTGGAGATAACATTGCAATATGTTTGTTATGCTTTAAAATCTGGCAAAAGGTACGATTTATAAGACTGGCAAGTTTGCAAATATTCGCTTTAAATATACCTAAAATATAAAGATGTTGTAAAGCTTTGCCAACAAACGTTTTCATGCTGTAAATTGTGCAAACAAATTTTTAATTCATCTTGCACGAAATTGTGACGTAAACGAATTCATAATGATCAAATTTGTAAAGGAAAATTGTTATGTATTCATCATCGAAGACTATTTCATTTTCATTTTGTTACAGTAAGAATAAACATAACGTGTTAAAAATAATGAAAACTGGACCCCTTCATGTGTAGTTTAAAAATAAATGGACTGTATATAATAGATTTCTGTGGAAAATTTTAATTTCTTTGGAACCAATTTCCTTGGATTTTGGGTTATTTTGCTTATTCGTGGGTATGTAATTTCGTTGATGCGTCGTTTTTTAGTTTGAGTAGGAAAACTAAATCTTTTATAATTAGTTTTCGTTAAATATGTAAATTTGTGGGTGAGGGCTACCCACCACGATAATTGAGTCACCACGAATTATAATGATTTCACAGTAATATACGCAAAAACAAGGCTATTTCCAGATGTAAATACACTGTATTACAACCGATTTGTAAGTTTGATTTGGACGGCAACGCATTTGTTGAATTGATATAAACAAAAAATAAGCTTTCATATTTACATTTCAGATAGTTTTATTTAGGGAATAGGTTTTAAAAAATTCTTTAAAAGAAAAATAGAGGTCCCATTTTATGGCAAGGAAACTTACAAAAACTTCAAGTCTTCTAAGCTGAAGCAGTTAAAAACGCAGGTCTTGTACAATTTACTGATGTGCTACACAAATGAGCATATATATCCTTGATACTTAATCACATATACCAGTACAAGTATATCTTACTTCCTGCTTATTTGTAAGGAAGTCGTTGGCAAAAAAAAACAGTCACGTGGAGACCATGGATATTCCATGCACAGTCAGTACAAAATATTACTCCTTTTGAGCATTACGACGTCATATGGAATTTACTGACATTCTATAAACCATATTAGATCAACGACAAACCATGCACCTAATAATGTCCCTGATGTTATATTATAGTCTTTTGACTTACCTTGGACTAGAATGACGTTTTGTCATTGGATAAGACGCGTCACGTAAAAATTGTCAAATTTCTTTAGACGGCATCTTGAAAATTTACACGGCAAAATATTGGACGTAATGTGAATGTGATTTTTTTAGACGGCAGCATGAACATTTTCACAGCAACATGGCAGAGGTAACAACTTTATAACTGTATATACACCAAAAAGTTCCACTATACTTAGACATTCTTAGTCCTAAAATTTGAAAGTAATCCACCTCTGAATATTACTTAACATGTTTTAAAATAACAACAGTTGCCATCAGGCAGAGAAAATTTGCGAACACAACGGAGGAAGACCGAAAACTAGAGCGATCGATTAAAGCTGAGTTCCGACAAATCTTTTAGACCATCGAAAAGAGCAGCAGATGTATTTAAAAAGTATTTACTAAGAAAGGGAGACAGTTGATTTTAAGCTATTTAACCATTTAAAATTTGATGAATGACTTGTATATTTTTACATGAAGTTCGGAAAGTTGGTGCAACAGAAATCGTACACTTGAAACCTTTTTTTTAAAATTTAGATAAAATCAATATTATTCGCTTATCTTATATGTCAATGCAACCTTTTTGCTTAAGACTTTCAATATCATGTATTTATATCACATTTGATAATGTTTGTTTTATGTAATCATGATACATACCTGCGTTCATTTCCTAGCAAATAAAATGATAACATCATGCCTTCCATGTCTACCTATCTTTGTTGAGGGTCATATGATGCATATCAATATTTCTATTTTACAATATCCAATCTTTTGTTATCACATGCCTTTCAGACTTCAGATCAAAACGATTCTTATTGGATGTTTTTTTTACGAAGAAACTATTCTCTAATACATTTTTCTTAACCTATTGTCAAGCATTACGAAAAGAATTTCTATCTAAAACATAAACTTAAATTAAGAGAATCTTTTCATTACGAGATTGTAACCATAAGACAGAATAAGACAAAATAAAGAACCTAAACGTTTTTAACTTTGAAGGGAAAATGAAAGGATTTTAATTTCGTATATATTTGACACAACAACGTTTCAACGATGCTATGTTATATTGCATATTGATATATAATTACATACATGTATAAACCTTTTAAAAAGGCCAGGAAAATCGTTTATCAATATAACATTAACAATAAAAGAAAATGTACATGAAATGATTCAAGTTAAAAAATTCATCAACAAAAACAAAATGACAATCAAACAAATCTCTATCTATTTTAAAGGTACACACAATGCTCTTCAACAAACACAACTTGTTCACAAAGTATAAATACAAAGACATGTTATTGTTCAAAAATGAGATATCTAAAAAACAATGTAGCTATATGATTTTGGAAAGCAAAAGCTGTATCATGCGTGGTTTTAATACCATATCTACCTTATTGCAATGTGTATTAGACGGCCCTTTGATTGACCCAAACTGATAATATGCGACCTCAGCTGTATAATGATATAAAACACGGAAGTGTCTGAAGTAGAGGGTAGAGTACACGCATACATAAAGTATTCTTTCCTCTAAACTGTCAAGTGCGGTCCATGGATCCATGTCTGGTTTTGTAATCGTAAGCTGTTTATTGCAACCGAGCTTTGTCCTGCAATCATGCGGATTGTTTTTTCCATTCTGGATCAGCGTTAATGCTACTTCGGAATGTCAAAGAGGGATTTTCTACAACCTTCGTTGTCCAGCTGATACTAAAGGTAGTTGTATTAAGTATTGACAATAAAACAGATATATACTTTAACGTTACAGTTTATACCTCTAAAAAGCGATTCTTACCTCTTGTACTTGATTTTTTAACATATATATCAGCATACTATATATGTTCTTTTACTATTCCGTTTCAATAATAGGTTTTGCATTCGAGTTATCATTCCCAGAATGTATATGCAAGCCAAGACATTGTTTCTCGTAATAAACCATAGTTTCATTTAAGCATTGAATCATTATTTATTGAAATATATAGTAAGTGTATCATAACTGCAACACTGCGTGCATATAAATGGGGAAACGCGCGTTAGCGTATTTTGCAATCGCTTTTTGCTAAAAACTACATAATTTTCAACGTTTTAACTTAGATATATGTATCGAGATTACTTTTCCCAAAATTTGATAAAGAATGTCAAGATTTTTTTTTTTATTTTCTTCATAATTGCTTTAAAGTCATTTTGTACTGGAAAAAGATTCATCAAATCAATTATGACGTCTTGATGGTTGTAGCATCAAAACGACACTTTGGAACCTTTAACTAGATTTTGACCTTAAGACTAAAATTTCAATTATGTTCGAAAAAAAACAACAACAAATGATGCAGTCGCTTTAAAGAATGTCTCACATTTTTGGAAAATTGAATTGGTTGAAATACAATATTTAAGTTTGCCAAACAGCACGTACATATACATTCAAACTTTAATTGTCTTTTTAGAAGAAAAAACATACTTATGGTATTCCAAAATGTTCCTTAGAATTATTTTTATCTTTTGTTACCAAAACTTTATAGTTTTGGTCTTTGTTTTTGTTGTTGTGTTCTTAAAAAAATAATATTTCATTATTTTTTTTTGCGTTCTTTACAAAAAATATTCCAGAATTCCGACTGCTAAACCTCTGAAATTGTTTTGAAAACTATTCTGAAGCAATCTCGCAAGCATTAATTTAGAACATGCTGTTATATAAAATAAACAATATCCCACTTTGATAAACAAATTTGACTTGCATAATTGCAACATTATTAATAAATAAGATAGTTTATGATAAATCTTACCATGTTTTTACACTTTCGATTTGAAGGTCTTGGGGCTCTTGTTGTTGGACTTCAAACGACTTCGTTTGTAATTATTGTACTTACAACCGTATCTACCACATGTATCGTGATAGGGATGGTAACGACGGTGGTGGTTGTTCCTGTAAAGGTCTTAGTACAAGCATGATTTATTTTTATCCTTTTGCAGGTAATTTGAACGAATATCAACCCATTTGAATTTTTTTAGAATGAAATAAAAAAAATGTTGTTTGAAGTTGTGTGTACAAATGTACCGCATTGATGTCATCTTAACATTGAATTATAATGAGAACAATTAGCGTTTGATGCCTAACATCTGCTCTGTTATATATACTCTGTAATAGAAAAATGAGCATTATGTGTTTTATGTGTTTTAAAAGTATAGCATGCAAGAACTAACATAAATATTTCAAGTGCTTACCTTACTTGATCTAATTATGATTATAAAGCGCCTTTATAAACATTCAAAGTCCACGATACATTTTATAATCGTTTTATCAGTTAAAAGTACACAGTAAGACACGAGTAAGTTTACATTTTATTTTTGTACAGGACTAATCGGTATCGCATGGTGCGTGGTTGTCATGGTTGATTATGGAGACTATGATAAAGGGTGGGCGTTTTATTTACGTTTTGCGGCCTCCTGCTACGTTATATTTGGGGTAGTTATTTAATCACACTGGGTTTAAAATAGAATTCCAATTTGATATATTCAGTAGGGGTTTCACAATATTTTCAACAGGGTTTCGTTGTATAACCGTGCCTTTAAAAAAAAAACTGTCGTAATGTTTAGGTGCGCTCGAATTCCATTGTTTCTGTTAGCACGTTTAATAAATTAATTTCTAAACTATATAAGGCTTTTTTAAAATTCATATTACTGTTGTTTTAAAAATTTTGAAATAACTAGAAATCAATGAAAACATATTACCAATTTTAAAAGTGTTGTTTTTGTATGTTTCAAAGTTAAGGACCCTTCCAAAAAAATTGTTCGATAATAAAAATAAGACCTTTCGTTTCTGCATAGGTTCCCAAAAGATGACAATGTTTACGAGTAGTATGACATGTTTAGTAGGGAAGTATAGGGTGCAGCGAAAGAATACCTCTCCATTCGTAAAAGATGTTTCTCCTGGTTTACCCTACATTGCAGAGTTACATGTAAAACATTAGTTCAAACAAAACGATTTCGGAGACTGTATTAATCGTTAAATACCCATTAGCTTGCATTGTAAGAACCCTTAGTTTTTATGGTTGTGTCCTCCCCTTTAGGTATATGCAGTGGAGTACCCTAGAGAATTCGTAAGAATGTAATATGTACCGCAATGTGTTAGGTAAGAGATCTCGAACCCGGGTACATATGTACATGTTCTCTAATAGAACCAGCATCCTGGAAAATTTATATTTTCTTTTTATTCTATACTCGGATACATTTACATAGTTTCATAGTTTTCGTATAAATTACATACAATAAAAAAAATGACGCAAGTGTAAAAAGAACGGCTGCAAACCATTGTTGTTGTTATTTTTTTTTTTTTTACAAAATGTAATGCTTATAGTCATTTCTGAAACATAACTGCTTATTTTGATTAAAATTGCTTAGAATTAAAATATCTTTCGAATAATAATCTCCATGCCTAGACCCGCCTTCCTCCGGAAAA
Source organism: Magallana nippona (assembly GCA_033439105.1). Taxonomy (NCBI): domain Eukaryota; kingdom Metazoa; phylum Mollusca; class Bivalvia; order Ostreida; family Ostreidae; genus Magallana; species Magallana nippona. Next base: position 1,287,538 of record CM065919.1, on the reverse strand, counting down.
TTCCCCCCGGAAAGTTAATAAACCCTAAGTTGCTGGTTTTTCTGGCTGAATGACACTTTGAAACCCCTATTGAGATTATCAAGTATCAAAGTATGCATGGCTTTCATATGTTTTCTTTCCGTTTTATGGTAACCCAACATTTAATCAAGCTGTCCGTTAATCCAATATATAATTTTTTTTCATAAATGCAGCAAACATATTCTTATTATAATTTTGCATTCACTGTATATACAAATCCTTTAATATAGTGGGTTGTTTTTTTCAAAATACAGTATGTGAATTATATGACTTTTTTTATCGAACCATTGGAAGATAATTTTGAATACATGTACTTCATTGCAATAGGTTGTCTTTTATTGTTGTTTATCATACAACCGCCGGGAAAGCACAGCATCTGAAGAATCTGGTGGAAGAGGGGTACAGGAAGCGGCAAACTACGGAAGCAACTCTGGTAGCAGAAGGGTTACTATAGGGCAAACCGTAGAACGTCACCAAGTTGGAGTCTCGGCAACTGGACAAATAATTATACGAAAGTTGCAGTTTACAAGACTTTTTCGTACCAAGTAAATATTTTATCTGAAAATTGGTGTTTAGGACTTCAAATAACCAATGCATAGAAAACCAAAACAAGTAAAATGTATTTTTTATTGTGAATATCCAGGCATAATCTCATCGTCTGAAAATACTTTTTGAGCTTAATTACTTGAGGTATACACATTTTTTAAAGCAACAAAACCTGAGACATAAACAAAGCTTTGTGCACCAACCATGCAAAATAGTTATGATTAATTCATTAAAGTTTAAATTTATGGTATATATTTGGTGCATGTTCTGCCAATTAAACAGAACACAAAGTTTGTAAATTTTATTGTCAATATGTCGGATTCGTTCGTTCACTCAACGGTTTTTTTTTTAAATTTTACACTGATAGTTGTTGAAAGAGAAATCTGATACCTTATATCAAACTTGTGATGCCAAATAAAGACATTAATTATAACATGTGTGTATCTAATTTTGATTGATGGCAGTTCTAGACAGGTAAATGTTGGCATGAAAAATTATGCGTTAAATGTATTAAACATGCAATGACTTCTTAACATTTTTCAACTGAACAAAATCAATTCGTAAAATTAGGCAACATATTACGATATTTGATTGTCAACTTGTTTTTCCAATAATTTATGTATTAAGCATAATATAACGTTGATCACTTCATTTTAAAGCACAATATATGATCTATGATTGTTAACGTTTTTATCCAACTCGTGTGTTACCATCTGCGAACCTCGGCAAAGTGATAGAAATCAGAAAACGAATTGGGTAAAAATCAGATATAATCACAAAACAAGATGGGTCCACTACTTAGAGAAGATCTTAAAGGCATGTATGTAGTTCTTTGTTGGTCACATCTGGAATGAAATAAAAATATCAACAGTAAATCAGTTCGGTGGAGTTCCCTTTGATATCTCACTGTGGCGTAGGCAACATTCTTTATACGATAAGATATAAGATATTTTTTTCAGCCAATGAGAAAGCGCGCTACAACAAGCATTAAATTATTAGTAGTAACACTTATACATGTTGTGACTTAATGACATAAAAATCATTACATAAGTGATATCCATCACATATTGAGGCATGCATATGATAAAATATTGTTTATTTTTACAGTTGAGTTGAAAAACAAATTTAATAAAATTAAGGTAATCAAAAACTACGAAATTCAATGACAGATTCATTATTATCCAATGTTTAGATGGATGTATTGTTCTTTCATCGGCCATTAAGCTTTTTCATCTTTACGTCATATGCATGTACCTAATAATGTACTAGCTCTGATAAACTTTATTAAATGAAGAAATGTTTGTCAACTAAAGCTGCAAATAAATTCTTAATGTGCCGAACACATAGTAAAGAATTAATGAATAAAATGTTTTCTTTAGTGATTCATGCTTTTAATGAAGGTGGCGACATTGCAGAAAAAATCATAACCCGTTTTAGCGGGTTATGCATTTTTTCTGCAATGATTGCCACCTTCATAACCCTCATAGATAAACAAAGAAAACATATTATTGTTTACGCAGGTAGGTTAAGGAAGAATATGGGCAATTTAGCTTCTTATTTTGACTAAAATATACACAAGATATTCGTAAGAAAGTACTGTTAAAATCAGACCTAAAACTTGTTTGTTTTTTGTTTAAATAGATGTCAATGCAATACAATTCGGTAGTACATCTCTTACACCTCGGTGCATTATCATGTGATAACTATAAATAGCTTTCATATATTCCTTAATATAAAATGAGATAGAACATCACTACCATGAGGTTTTCACAAAACTATAAACATATCAAGCAAAGGCAAAATATCTCAGTTTTATAAATCTACTGCTATAGAATCCTACATTCCCCTCGATTAAAACGCTATTCGTCCGACTCTCATAAACCTTCCTAACTTCTACCAATTTGCACGGAAAACGGTATGTTTCATCAAAGCACCACAGAACACAGGATTCTGATAGCACTTTCAGAGTTCAGCATAAACCAAACTATTGATGCGTATTCAATTTAAAGTTCAAAATATAAGGGATAGTTTTGTTCTAGTTGGATTTTTTTTGTATCGTAAACCACGACAGAGGAAAGCCTCACTGTGGAATAAAAATCATAATTACTTACCTTTTAGCAAATATTTGATAAGTTCTGTTCCAGAATTCTCTTGTTTAACCATATAAAATTCTATTAGAGTTCTTAGACTACTTATATTGTGAATGCTTTCCAATTAAATTTACACGACATTCCACTCTAATTCATGACGTCATCGATGTGTAGTAAATTTTACCATCGGGTTCGGGATTACATAAATAACCACATAAGTATATATCCATTGTAAACAAAGTTCAGTTGTTACCTGTACCTTACCAAAGTTGGACGTCGATTCTATCCGTCAGACTTTAGAGGTTTCTAACAACTCATAACTCATATTTGTGGGTATCATTGATGAATATATACCTTCACAACAAATGTGTAAATCTACGTAATAAATCTAATTTAGGTAAATAACTTGTCTCATGCATTTTTTTTTTGTATACGTTTCCTTGTTTTGTATTTGATGAGAACAATGAAACAAATATTTTTTATTTGGCGGAATTTCATGTAACATAGATTCCATATGTTTCCTTAACAACACTGCTTATGTTCACATCTTTCCTTTAAAAAAAAGAATGTATTGATTGTAAAAGGTTAGTAAAAGTAACTAATTATATTAATTACATCAGTACGTTAGATATAGACAATAGCCAAGTCGTCGTGTATGAATTTGAATCAGATATCATCATGATTATTTCGTGTAGTCCGTGATATTTCTTGGGCTGCTGAAAGTTTCGACCGATCAATAAACTAGTAAGGACAGGATTGTGTATACATTGAACCAAAGTTTTTAGTGTTCACCCATTATAATGATTTCACTAAATGAAATCACCACATTTGATTGTCTTGCTGTCGGGGTTATTAACTTCCGATTGACTTTCAAGTAGTTTCAAAAGAACGATGTATTGATCTTGACCTCTAGTTGCGACCAGGCGACCGTTTCACTAACGTATCGTAGATCGTAAACGTAGACGTAAACGTGAACGTAGCACGTAAGTGCGTTTCACTAAGAGTTGCGAGTTGCGAGTTACGATAAAAGTTGCTCTTAAGTCTACGAGCAGTCTGAGGCACTCTTAAAACGATTTACGACCACGTAAACAAAAAGTAAAATGGCTGCCGTTTTGCTATTAGCAGACGATACTCGGAGAAATTTTCGTCGACAGAGGATTTTCCGTGATCGGGCAAATCCTCTCGATTATTTAAACGATACAGAGGTTATTGAGAGGTATCGCTTACCTAGAGTCTTCTTGTATAAACTCATCGACTTGGTGAATGAAGATGTAGAAAGGCTGACGAGGCGAAGCGACCCCTTGCCAACATCAACACAGGTATTGAAATATTGTGACGCACGAGTCCGACACTTTCTACATTCATATTTGTGACACACTATAAGAGTTATCTTTCTTTATTTCACAATGCAATCTTCGAGAGAGAGAGAGAGGGGAATTTAAGTAGGCCTAGATATAGCACCTTTTCAAATATAAAAACATTTTCAATATAATGCAAAATTTCGTAAATATATATCAAGTAAAATGCAAATAACACAACACTAAGTAACTTGCTTTTAAAAAAAAAGTATAAAACGACAGCAATAACTCGGCATCTTCAGGTGTTTAAAGAGGCATATGGAAAGTTGATGAGAATAAAATAGAAAGCTACATACATATATATAAGTATATTTGAACCATTAGAAACCATAATCCCATTAAATAATTCTTTTATACTATGTTATAAAGGTATCGTAGTGCACATTGAATTCATTCATTTTGGTTGAACGTGGTCTTTGTACTGAAAATAAGGTAAATACCGGGCTATATATATAAAAGACATTGTGAATATTTTCTGAAAGTGAATTTAGGTATGAATAATAATACAAGGAAACCGAGGTCTTAGTACTCTTGCAACATCCCACCCCTATCTGCATCTACATGTATGACAAGTCATCTCCCTCTCTCTCTCTCTCTCTCTCTCACTCTCTCTCTCTCTCTCTCTCTCTCTCTCTCTCTCTCTCTCTCTCTCTCTCTCTCTCTCTCTCTCTCTCTCTCTCTCTCTCTCAGACACACACGTATGTAATAGAGGTTCAATTATTTATGGTACGTACACTTTTTTCAGGTTCTAGTGACAGTAAGATACTTGTCGAAAGCATCCTTTTTCTCAGAGTGCGGCGACCTACACGGGATTTCTAGGGCTAGTGTTCCTAGAGCAATTAATAACGTGACCAAAAGCATTTGCAATAGGCTCCATAACATCCATTTTCCAACTATATGATTTTCGTTTTTTTATGAAACTGTTGTGGTATGTAAAAGTACAAGCAGTTGGCAATGACAGTTTTCTAAAAAAGGTTATAACGTAATATACGAGTTTGGCCATTTGGAATCCAATGTAAACAAACTAAGAGAAGTAACTCCTGTGTGTCGTTTATCAAAAACTAGTTACACATTGCACAATGTTGATTTATAAAAATAAAACGTCTCAAGACATCCTTTTTTTAACATTGTAGTTTATACTGTTAAAGTATTTAACAACTTCAGATTTCACTGACAGACGATAAAATATCATTGGATATACCTCTCTGTAACATCGATCCAAGCGTTGTGTTTTGTTTGAACGGTGAGAGTGGGACCAAACTTCCCTCTAATCACCGACCAACGCTCCTCATCTGTCACGAGGTCGATGAGAAGCTCTACTTGACCCTCTGTCCAGTTAGCTTTTCTCTCCATCCTGTATCCGATGTAAACAAATCGTCTGCTATGCAAACCAATATTACCTCCGTTGTCTAAAGAGTTCCACTGAGTTGAACGTAACTCGCAAATCGTAAGTGCTACGTTTATGATAGGTTTAGTGAAACGCTCGTATACGTGCATGTCTGGAATTCGTAAGTGTACTCGTACGTTTACGATCTACGAATTGTTAGTGAAACGGTCGCCAGAAACATTGACCTTTTCTAAATATCACGAACACTCCGGTGTGGTTGAATTTCACCCAGTGCTTTCGAATTATTCTAGATTGACGATGTATTTTTGACATCATCGACAGTTGTTTCTTCAATAAAAATGGAACTCGTAAAAATGTTTACCTAGTCATTGGAAATCTAAAATATTATTTTGTTAAACACCATTCTGATTGCACACACAAGAACTCTGAAGTTGACATTAAAAAGATGCTTGGGTTTCTGATAGACAAAATCTACGTAGGTTTTGGAAATCAAGTCTTCCAACAATCTGTTGGAAATCCCATGGGTACCAATTGTGCCCCATTGTTAGCAGACCTATGTTTGTATTCATATGAAGCAAAATTTATTCAAAAACTTGTACGTGAAAAAAAAAATAAATCACTCGCTGTGGCCTTCAACTCAACATTCAGGTGTATCGACTACGTATTATAAAAAAATTGTTATTTCTATTCTACATCAACTCGATATATCCAAGTGAACTTGAAATAAAAGATACCACAGAGTCTGCGTCATCTGTTTCATATTTGGATATTTTATTGGAAATGGACATTGATGGTAACCTAATAACAAAACTTTATGGAAAACGTTATGACCTCAATTTTTCTATAGTCAACTTTCCTTACTTATGTAGCAATATACCTTCATCACCTGCATATGGTGTTTTTGTCTTTCAGTTAATTCGATACGCAAGGGCATGCTCTTCGTATGAACAGTTTAAAAGGCGAGGCAAGCTACTGACAAACAAGTTGATAAAACAGGACTATCAACAGTAACGAAATCATCATTTTGTAAATTCTATGGACGATACAACCACCTTGTCAGCAAATACAATCTTCCACTGGGTTGCATGCTGACTGATTTTTTTCTTTTTCATACTAATTGTTAGTCCATAATTAATCACCTAATTGTATTCGGACTTTTCCGAGTTTTCCCGATTAGACAAAGAGCACACGACGGGTGTGACCGGTCAGCAGAGGATGCTCACTTCTCCTAGGCACCTGATCCTACCTCTATCTTTTTATAGGTCCGTGCTGCTCTGCTTTGAACTTTATGTCGTTTTATGGATTATTGAATGGTTGACAGTTTGTTATTGTCATTTTTCATAAAAGAAAAATATTTATTAAGATAATATTGTATTTGGATTTCTTTATATTTCAAACAATGTCGAAAACAACATAAAAAGCAGATTTAAAGTGTATAAAAAACCTGTCATAAGAACAATCAAAACAGTAATATTCCAACGGATGTTTCTTCAATTATCATTTTTGCCATTTTAAAGGTTTTCAATTTGAAACTACCACTAAACACTAATATAATTCACAAAAAATTGCCAATCTTATTAAGAATGAAATGTGGCGATACCAAACAGTGTTCTAAATCAAAAGTCCAGAAGAAAAATACAAAAATAAGGAGCAGAGCAGGCAGGATCAGTTGCCATGGAGGAGTGCGCATCCTTTGCTGACCGGTCCACCCGCCGTGTGTTATTTGTCGTAATCGGGAAAACGGAAAATTTTGAAGACAACTCGGTAAACTATAATGACCTAACAATAAGTATGAAAAACGTCAGTCACCATTCGACCTAGCGGAAAATTGTATTTGCCAACAAAGTAGTTGTATCGACTATAGAACGTACGAATGATTTTAATCGAGACTGTTGATAATCTTGTTTAATCATCTTGTTTGTCCATTCAATGTTTAGACGTTTTGTCACGGGTAAATGATTTCAATCGGTATTGTCTTTTTTATCTGAGCTATTGATGAGAAGACATATCAGTTATACAAGATGTTGAAAATTTCGGATTATCTTATTTCATTACTTTCAATTTATTCTATTTATCAGGGTGAACACTTGAAAGTTTTGTTAAGTGTACTTCAGTCCTATCAGACTCTATAGAACTATGAGTCACAATCCATATCTTTAAAAGAAAGCGGGAAATTATACTAAGTGGACGTAAATATATAGTACTGAATGAGATTGTTCAATCTTTCAGTAAAATTCTTAATTATCAAAATAAGTTGGAATTTGATTACAAGAATAATCTTTGTGTAACCGAACAGAAATTACGATAGATAGATAAGGTATTTACATATAATAAAAGACAAACAATATAATTATAATTCATTCAAAAATACAGATATCAAGTCACAATATACATAAAAATATATTGCATTATCTACTCATAGTTAAGTTTTTAGTTCAACGCACTCAATACAATAATGAACTTAATTACTTGATTCAAATCTTTTAATGGCAATGAAACATATACACTCTAATTAAATATTGAAGTTACATGCCATATGATACATACGATGATTCAGTGTGGATACTGGTATTCAAATCTTAAACCTACTCAGAGTTTTATAAGTAAAACGCCTTCGTTTATACTTATAATAAAAGTTTACTATTGGATAATAAATATCAGAAAGACTAATCAAATTAGAGAACCAATGAAATAAGAAAGACTACTCACCCAACTCAATCCAGTTGGGCAGTGTAACTAGCGTTTTTTTTCTCCTTTTTTTTAAATTTAAGACTGTGGTTAACAAAACGGATAATAGATGAAAGGAATAGATACATATATAAATACATTTGACACTTTCACTTACTCCCGTAAAAGTGTTAATCTGCCCTCAGAAATCTCTTATTAATTAATAACAAATACACATTAAAACCATTTGCTTAAATTGCTTAGATTCTATTTCTCTTTCTTGTGAATCAAATGAAATGTCACTGTTTATTTATCGTTTTACTTACCGTTACATATCAATTGCACACTATAGATAGGTCTTTCCTAATTAAAGATAAAAGGCCTTTTGTATTACTTATGTTTTTTTTTTTATTTTTAAAACAAAGTTACCATTTACAAAGGAAATGCTAGTTATCGTTTCCTCTCTGAAACAATGAGCGATAGAGACTTGAAACTATTACCAGTGTATTCGGTTCATTTAAAGGATCCTCAAACCTATTCATGCAGAAATGGCTCGCGGCCCCATTTCAGGTGTTATTGCCCCTTTAAGTTTCTTACTTTCAATTAAAACACTATAACAAATTTTGAACTATTCATTATAGAGACATTGGACCACTTGTGATGGAAGCGTCTACCTTGGCCAATCAAAATGACATAAAGGTTAAAGAACAAAGTCATTTAAAAATCCCTGTATTTTTTATTCATCGTATCTCTTTAGTGTAGTGTGGTAGAGAAAAAACTTGTTTTATGGATGTTATAGGACTTCTTAAGATATTTCAAAGTATAGTTTTTCAGCCCCTATCTTGAAGTAGTTAAAGAGTTATTGCTCCTATTGTAGGAAATGCTTTTTATCGCTACTCCTTTGAAATCATAAGAGATAAATACTTGGATCTTTTACCAACGCCTTAAGCTCACTACGAGGCTCCTTTAATCTGTTTATACCGAAAAGATCCGATGTCCACTTCATCCAGTTAATGCTCTTGAAATATTTTGTTAAAAACGCTAACAATGTTTGAACCATTCATCATAGAGACTTCGGACCAATTGAAAATAATTGATTAATCAAAATGACATACCTATCAAAGGTCAAGGTCAAATAATAAAAAAAAAAACATGATAGATCTTTCAGCAGTATTTGTTCTTAATACATGGAAAGCATTTCATCGATTCTAATGAAAAAAATTGAAACAGAAATGTAATAAACATAACAAATGATAAGGTAGAAAGACCTTTAATTTTTCGAGAACAATTGGTCTACTAGCTACAGCTGTATTTGATAAATGTCTTCTACAAACGAAATATATTTTTACAAGGCATCACCTACACAAATAAATCTGCTTACAGATCTACTTTATAGATGCAATATGTGTAACACATGAAAAAACCTCGAATATATAGGGTAAATATTCCTTGTAGGTCCTTAAAAAGAGTTAAATGTCTTCCAAAAATAAACGGCGTAGTCTTACATAAAACGGCATTGAACTACACCTATTGATTTACGTTATCCCAAACTGAAAGTGGAAATCCCAAATACAATATCCTCCTGTTTTCGGTATTGTTTTTGACTGTCCATCATGGGGTCTGAGTCTGTTATGGTAGTATGTTGCATAATTTGCTTGTTGTTGCCGAGTGTCATCTTGCAAAGCTGTGGATTTTTCTCTCCATACTGGATTAAGCACAACGCAACATCAGATTGCTTTCGAGGAGTTGTCTACAATGTGGGTTGTCCAGATAATGTTGAAGGTAGAACTCAATAACAATCTCAAAATATTCAAAATAATTGTCCTAGTTTACATTTTATTTGAATGTTTTACGAATAACAATATTTTAAGGACTCGGTGCTGCAGTTCTTGGTCTTCAGGTGACCTCGTTTGTAATCATAGCCCTAACATCCATATCGACCATATATTTCATCTGCTGTAACAGCGGTGATGACGATGACGACGACGAAACAGGTTGTTGTGCAATACTTGGCGGATGCATGGTTTGCCTTTATCCAGTTGCAGGTGGATTTCTATCTCTTTTCAAGTTTTCCTTTTCAACATTTTTTTTCTTTCGGTGTTTTTGTAATGTCTGCTTCTGATTTTTAAATCAAAGGATTCCTTGATATATGAGTTGGCAGCTGACCAATATACATAAATGAATAATCTTCATGCATTCAACTTTTACTAAACACCTCCTCCATAAAAAAAACAAAAACAAAAAACCAAGGCATAAAAAACAATCCAAACAAAAAGAACCGTATTTGCATGAAATGCGTTTTAAATGTACACTGCTAGTTTACAAATTTAAGGTATACATTAGAATAAAATAAAACCTGACAGTGTTAATATATATGTTTTCTTAGGCATAAACAAGGCAAACCATCGGAGAACATTTCTGTTTATTTTTGTATAGGAATTCTTGGTTTTTCCGGGTGCATGGTTGTTGTTGCTAATTTCGGAGACCACGACAAAGGGTGGGCGTTCTACCTCTGTTTGGCGGCTTCATGTTACGTCATTCTTGAGGTACCCTATTATGTGCTTTATCTTATCAAGTTACGTTTAAAACAAACATCACAAATATGACTGTAGAACTACTTTAAAACTTGAATATTTGCCTTCTTCTCCTTTATTTTGTACTGTGTAATCTTAATCACTACATGTGATCTTTTTATCAACTTTTATCAACTTTTATCAACAAGCAAGCAGACATATGTATGCCAGAATAACCTTAAATTAATATTATGATATTTTTCTAATATAGATGTTCCTTTGCTATTGCATGTTATGCATGCGTGCAAAGAATGGAGAGCAAAACGGTGGAGGGGGAGAGAGTGGACGGGAGGTGACGCAATACAGGAATGATAATAGCGCTGGAGGTATGGTTGTTGGTCAGACGATGGAACACCACCAAATAGGCATATCTTCCACAGGGGAGATCATTGTTAGAAAGCTGCAGTTCACGAGGATTTTCCACATTAGTTAAACAAACCACTGTTTCTACAATTCACTGTTGAAGACATATGTAACGCTTGAATGATTTTATATCTGAGTTATATACCTGCATTGACATGTTACATTTATGATAATTTAAAAATGAAATGTATAAACCTATAGAATTTAATTTGAGTAACATTGATGAATAAACAAATAATAATAATTAATATCAACAATAATAATGTATATCGTTTAAAACATGAACATTAGATGATAAAAATCTAACAGTTTATAAAAAATATCATGTACAAAAAATAAAACCCCAAACCCCTTAAAAAAAACAAAAACAAAAACAAAACAAAAACAAAACAAAAAACAAACAAACAAACAAATAAATTTGTAAAATATTCATATAAGATATTACATCTGCGGGAAACAAATATTTTCTTTGTACAATTTTTAAACTTTGAAGCTCTTTAAGATATCAAAACGGCAGATACAGTGTAAATAGATCAATACTTATTTACGGCCGCATTCGTCCTTTTTAATTTGCTTGTCAATATCATTTATCCATGGTTTTAATGGAAATAAAAATATTACAAAACAGTTTTTTAATGTTACATTTCATTTCAAAATAATCTTCTCTTCGTTATACGTATATTGTCTTTTTTATTACTTAGGATTTAAAAATTCCACCATTCCGATTTATCAATGTAGAAATTAGGAACATTGTGTTATTATAGTTAGACCCCGATTATTACTTTAAATATCTATTAAATTATTGTTTTATTAATCCTAGTTGCGAACAAACACATCATTTGACTTGTCTGAAGTAATACTTATTAAAATAGTATAATGTAAGGAAAATAAAAATGAACACGAATTATTTAAATTAAAAAAAAATAATAATGTTAAACCTTAGAACGAGTATTTCATCAATTTCCATGCATAAATTTCAATCATATACAAGATAAATGTGCTTCTAGGTATTAAAGAAATAACACTTAATCGTTTTATAACTACGCATAACTTAGTTAAACCCTTCTCAGAGCCGTGAAGGCAGATAGGGCTCTTGCTAATCTCGGGTTCTGCGGTGCTTAGAGGATGATAGTCATTGTCAGGAACATTAGTCTATGGAATCTAGTTAGACACAGACAATTAAGACAGCATCTTGTCTAAGGACATAGAAAACAAGAAGTAACCATGGCCGGCTCGAACCAGTGAATTTTGGGTTACTGGCCTAACGTCTATGACCACTGAATCCTGTGCTCCATTAGAAAAGCATGTACATCACAATAGATCTTAACGCTGTCAATCTCATTTAGCATGTAGCTATGTAAATATTGCTGTGGTCAACCAAGGAATTTTGACGAAAACAAAAAAGTGTCTAATGCTAATCGTCAAGTTTAACACATACCCTCATGAGGAAATTGTTTTCATTTAAAACTTCAACATTTAAAACAACTTTTTGAAAATTATAGAAATAGATGTCTTAAACATTTATCTTATTTCCCTTTAATGTTATACATGTAGATAAGCAATCTAACAACCTACTTCGTCAATCTACGCACCACCCCCCCCCCCCCCCCCCGATAATATATGTTTTAAATGTTTAAATGTTACTGTTTTATTACAATAAATACTTCATTTATTGACAATTCAAAAAGAGTTAAATGACTTCTAATAACAAACAGGATAGTCTTATATGAAACGACATTGAACTAAACTGATTGAACTGCTTATCCCAAACTTGAAGTGGAAATTCCAAATACAACATTTTAAGGATTAAAATATTATGTAATGTAAAAATAAAATGAAAGAATGAACATGCTTTATAAATAAACAATAATATAACATATTATTGCTGTTAAGAAACTGCAAACATTCAGATTATGAAAGAAATTGGAAAGCAATTTGTGAATTACTGTAGATAGCATATATATAAGCTATTATAGTAACTAGGAACCCAATATCGATTACAATTATAATTATAAGTAAAATCTACATAGCTTGTTTTATGTTTGATGTACATTATGTGATTGTCTGTCTTTCTTTCTTTTTTCTTCCTATCTCTTATATAACTCTTTTGCAAAATATTATACTATATATTTATTTTTTTGCACGAATACCATAAATATATATATATATATATATATATATATATATATATATATGTGTGTGTGTGTGTGTGTGTGTGTGTGTGTGTGTGTGTGTGTGTGAAATTGTAAAAGAGTTTCAATCAAATGATTAAAAAAAAATAAACAATAATATAATAGCTTAGATCAAAGATTCCAACTTCCAGGCATATTTGGTATAACGGGTATTCTACTACAGTTATTGCCGAGATCAAAGAGATGCCGCGGACATTATTCTCCAATATACCACGAACGTCATCAATAAATTATCAAATTAAAACACATACCAAACTCGAGTCGATCATGAGTTTATAACTTAAAAACTTGCTCTTTAAAAAACACCCACTGATAACACGGGTTAGTGTCCTTTCGAGCGATGTGTATTCCCTTTAATGTTTATTTTAAAGAGCTAATCGCGGCTGTTCCAAAAACCCTCCCCCAACACATTTTCACTGCTTGTTCGTCCAAATAAAAAAAACAAATTTATACGTTAATTATCGAATTCATTAATCTAAATTAATAAAAAATTAATAAAAAAAAATTCATAAATAATTTAAGTGTGTATTTCATTCATCGAAAAATATATCGTCTGCATTCGAGTCCGATCGATAGTCTGCGATCGATGTACTTGTAAACAAACATGCCGATGTACAAAAAAGTTGACCCTCTGCCTATTGGAGAATGTTTTTATTATAAATCAGAACAGGTACAGATTATAGATTATCATCAGCTTGATTGTACGTTTGCTCGGCAATATGTTATTGCTTCTTTGGTAACCAGTGAAATTCGTCGAGTATTTCGGAATGAGTTGACATTACAGAGGCCCATCAACCCCCCTCCAGCCCCAACTCCGACAATGCTGAGCAGCAGCTTCAGTTGTTACTATCTGATGAAATGGATGATATCCCTACTGAATCCACACAAACAGAAAGGTTTGCTACTAGCAGTAAAGAGAATGTGCGAGAGCTAGAAAATGCCCACATGGAGGCGAAAACTGTTAAACAGACAACATTGGCCGTAAAGCTCTTCAAAGGTACCACATCCAATTTTACAGTACACAATACATATCAAAAACATCCAATTATACTGTATATTAAACAAATTACCACATGTCTTAAAACCCATTCCTCATTCGAAAATATAAATAACAACACAACAATCTTTTTTTCCCACTCATCACCCACCCCAGCAGTAAAACTGTTGTAACCCACTTCTTCTTAACATGTGACACTGCCTGAAGATTTTATTTTACACAACTCAAATAACCCTCTCCCTCCTAAAAATAAACAAAATGTGAACTATTAAATTCAAGTCAAGTTTGACTGAATTAAAAAAACAACAACAAACTAAATAAATAATTGATTAAAAATGTATGTTATTTTTATAATAATTTCATATTACTTTCATTACGATTTCTTTTTGATACATTTAGACTGGCTTTCTTAGAAAAAGAAATCAATGAATTTTGAGGGGTTTTCTTCTGATGACCTGGCGAAGGAACTACGTTGTTTCTATGCTGAGGCACGGACGAATTCATGTCTTCAAATCATGTTCTAATAGGAATAATAAAATCCCTTAAGTGCGAAGTGGCCGACAAAACAAAACACCATCCACCAATATCTAATGGAGATTTGGAGAAAATGTACTCCTCTGGGGTTTTGTCAATCATCAATCCAACTTCACTTGTAAGGAAGGTCTGGTTTAAGATCACGCTTCATTTTTGTAGGTGAGGAAAGGAAGGTCTGCGTGAATTAATTCCCAAATCATTTTTCCTTCACAAAGACGATACTGGCAGAGAGTACTTCACAATGTCATACAACGAGGCGGACAAAACGCATCATGGGGTTGACTCTCGAGAATCTGTTAAAGAGACACGATCTACGCATTGCCTGAATCCGATTTATTTCCAGTGAAATCATTAAAATTATACCTGTCAAAGCGTAATCCAAAAAACAATGCATTCTTCCAGCGTCCATTGACAAGTTTTGAGCCAGCCTATGATGTGTGATATGTGAATGCTCCCATGGGATATCATACACTTGGGAATATGATGTCAAACATTTCCAAAGCTGCTGGATTGTCTTTGACTTACACAAATCACTGTGTTCGAGCCACCACAGCTACAGTGTTAGCCCATTCTGGGGTAAGCTCTCTTGGGATCATGTCGGTAACAGGCAACCGGAATGAGAAAAGCATTCAAAGTTATGTAAATGCACCCTCCGTTTCTCATCGCCGCCAATATAGCGAAACACTTCAGCGAGTTGCGACTGGTGTGGTAAGTCAACGCAACATGACTCTCCAGCCCCTCCATCATCAGCATCCATTTCATCTGTAGCTGTAAGTGAAGTGTCTGAGAGTACTATGCTTGGTGGTGGTTCTCTTTTCTGCGAGTCAACATTCCATGTGGCTGGGAAGGGCCAATTACACATTAATGTGTACACTGTTCCTGGATAAGAAATGAGGAGAAGCTGTTATAATTGATTTAATTCTTTCTGAATTTAAATTGTTATTTGTTAACATTTCAAGAAATATATTTACAACATTGACTGAGAAGTAAATGTGTAAAGTGTTATTAATCTGTTTTAATGAAATTATTTATTTGAAAATTTACAAAAGTATTTAAAAGTCGTCATTATTTATATACAATCCAAAACTATGCACAGTGTATATATACCATGTGGCAAGACTTGCTCATGTGTAAATAGATTAATATAGATCTAAAAATGTGTACAGTAAAAAGAATGTCTCACATTAGACTTAATTCTCGGTATGTGCACCCAATAATCCAAGATTTTTTGTGCTAGAACACAAAACAAAAAAATGACAACATAAAAGATTCAATGTGTTATTGTAAACAACGATCAAGCACATGGGTTTTGGGTAAAGTAAAAATAACTCCGTAAATTATGTACCTTTGTGCTCTGGAAATTACATGGGAGTCAGACACGTTCCACTAGCATGTGCGTAAATCCTTTATATCAAATATCAAATGGGTTTAATCGTCTTACTTGAACGAAACGTTTCCGATACGCATTCCGAAGCAGCCATTACTAACAAATCATTTGGGGTTACGCGGAACAGCCATCTCAACCAATCAGATTCATCTTTAACACATACCAAACTCGAGTCGATCATAAGTTTATAACTTAAAAATTGCTCTTTATAAAAAAATTGATAACACGGGTTAGTGTCCTTTCGAGCGATGTGTATTCCCTTTCATGTTTGTTTCAAAGAGCTAATCGCGGCTGTTCCAAAAACCCTCCCCAACACATTTTCACTGCTTGTTCGTCCAAATAAAAAAAAACAAATTAATATGATAATTATCGAATTCATGAATCTAAATTAATAAAAAAAAAATCAAAAATAATTTAAGTATGTATTTCATTCATCGAAAAATATATCGTCTGCAATCGATTCCGATCGATAGACTGCGATCGGTGTACTTGTAAACAGACATGCCATGACTAACAAAACCGTTTGGGTTGTCTCAACCAATCAGATTTATCTCGCTTGAAAATATGAACTACTTCCTATCTCTATAGATAAACCGATTAGCTGATAGTCGGAGCTGTTAGTAGAATAGAAATAAAGTTCTTGTTATCGTGAATGTTGCAGAATAACCTCTCGAAATGTTGTTTAGAAATATAAAAGCCTCGGCTTCGCCTCGGCTCGGCTTTCATATTTCTAAACAACATTTCTCGAACTCGGAGGTTATTCTGCAACATTCACGAAAACTCATACATAATTTCTTAATTTTCTGTGGTTATTTATTTTCTGCGATACTTTGCCGGAATGAAAAATCCGCAGAAATTAAAAGCGCAAAATATTTCAAAATTATTCAATTAATGTATTGGTGCCATAACTTCAGATTGTAATCTCAAATGTTTCTACTCAGTATTCTGTTTTCGATAATTTCCCCTGATTATCTCTTATTATCATTTCAGTTCTATATCATTTGGGTGGAAAAGTTCGCAGAATTCACTTACAACTCATGCACACGCCAGGGACTAATTATACAAAAAGTAACACAATTACCAAACGTGCTTTATTTTTCAACTTACACGTATCGATTTGCGTGTGCATAGAATGTATTCCAAGCGCTTGTAATTTATTTGCGAATCTCATTCAAAACAACAACAGTCATAATTGATAATAACCTAATTAGAGGAGTATCATTAGATAAAAAATCACATAAGAAAGATGTCGATCAAGTATTGTCAATAAGGATCGTACAAATAAAGTCAGTCGAACTAAAAAAAATCAATTTTATATTGACTTTTTACTTCTATTTATTAATCTTTGTCTTTTATTTCACAAAGATAATTTTGTTCTCTTATCCGAACAATGAATACTTAATATTCATTGATTGTACATAAGGATGCGTTATCAATGTCAATCTTATTCATTCCTGATATGTTTTTCGGTGAGAGGGGGGTGAGAGATAATTATCCGGAAAGGGGGAGAGGTTCCGAGACCAATTTTATGTAACTTTAATATGTAATTTAATCAAAGTTGAATTTTCCATACCCCACCCCCTAGATCCGCACATGCGGCATTCAAACATTGTTAAATTATAATTTTATATATTGCTTTGGACAGAAATATACAAGATGTTGTCTACAAGGGAATGATTTATGGGCTCTAAAAACTGTTGAATTCTTTATCTCAATCATGCGCTGGACTATTGCAGAATTTTCTCATAAATTACTCTGAGCAAGGAATTTTAAATTAAAATGACTTAAAATCGATCCACGCATTCTGGATATAAAATGCTGAAGCGAGAGTCCGCGTATCTCATTCGTTAGAGTTATAGTAATGCCCAGCCGACCCTGGTTCAGTCCCCGAGTGTCGAATGTTTTTTTTTTTTTTTTTTGTTTTTGTTCCTTAATTGTGTTTCACTTACCGATTTTATCTAAAAAATGATGAATTTTAATACTGTAAATTCCTTATTTTACACGAGTACTTATATCCGCGATTCCACTGTTTTATATCAAATCGCGAGAATATAAAATCGCGAGCACGAATTTTTTGTTATAATTTCCTATAGTTCAAAAAACAGTCTGAAAAATGAAAGTGAGATTTTAAAATCCGCGAGGGTTGCTTCTCGCAATTTCACTCGGATATTAATTCTTCGCGTTGATTTAGGAATCTACAGTATTTTCAGTTTTAATTTTATTTACATTTTCCAGTGTCCTTGTCTGTGATAATACTACGAATCGATTTTGTACTAGACAGTCCAATAAATTCAAATGGCGTATTGTTGGGGCGCAAGCGGGGTTTAATCGTACAATTGCTGAAAATTTTTATAAATATAAGTAATAAGGAATAATTCTTTGAATATTATGAGGTGATAATTTCGGTCGGGGCGTGATGAAATCTATCATAAAGCCCCTCGGGCTTTATTGGATTTGATCACGCCCCGACCGAAATTATCACCTCATAATACTCAAAGAATGATTCCTTATTCCTTAACCAAAATCACTATAACAGCACTTTTTTAGTATCAATATATGTCTACATATGCAAACGTTTTATACACACCACGGCCACTGAGCGTTGCGTATACAATTCATGGCCTATCCCTCACACATTCCCGAGGAGATGCCGCGCTAGTGGACAAGAGACCAGCAGTAGTCTAATGCACAGGCTTCGTTTGATTCTAGAATATCACGCATGTGCATGTCCACTAATCCTTTATATATATATATATATATATATATATATATATATATATATATATATATATATATATATATATATATATATATATATATTGGCTTAAGATGAAAAGTGAGAAAAGACACATTCATTTAATAATAACTTTTTGACATGAACTCATTGCAGCAGAATTTAAATCGGAAAATGTTATCCTTGATACAATTAACAGACAATCGGTTTGAAAATGTTTGATAATGAAAATATTTTTTGGAACTGCAATCTAGACAAAATTGTCATCTTAGCATGGGCATAATGATATTCCTCATGAAAAATGACAATAACAATCTGTCAACCGTTTCAAAAATCCATACAGCGAAATACAAACCAAAGCAGAGCAAACAAGGGCCTCAAAAAAAAGATAGAGGTGGAATCAGGTGCCTAGGAAGAGTAAGCATCCCTTTCCGACCGATCGAACCCGCCGTGCGCTCATTGTCATGATCATGCAAAAAGGAAGAAACCGTAGTCAGTCCGGTGTATAAATAATGGTCTAACAAGTATGAAAAATGTCAGTCAGCATGTTTCTTAACAAAACATTGTACTTGCTGACAAGGTTATTGTATCGACCATATAACTTGCGTAAAGATGATTTTATTCGAGGTTCTTGATATTCGTGATCCAATACCTTGTGTTTAGTAGCTTCCCTCGTTTAATAAATTATTCGTATGTAGATCATGCTCTTGCATAATGGATAAGCAGAGAGACATAAACCCCATAAGCTGCTGATGATAGCATATTGCTACATCATTATCATTATCTTTAAATGCTTTTAATTAATTTTTGTCGGGAAAACAAGGAATTCTAAATGCTTTTAAAATAAAACTTAACGCTAAATAGCTACTAAAGCTAATCGTTCATTCGCAATGTTACCAATTTAAAAAAAAATAACATTAACTGTATTGTATATTAAATTCATGAATCTATAAGATAAATTATCTCGGTAATTTAAAAGATATGTTCATATACCTATCAGTCAAGACGGAAATTTAACAAAATGTGTTAGACACAATCCCAGAACAACTAGGTAGGTCCGTCTCTCTTTCGAAGTATTTCTAAATCTTTGTCAATTTTGTTATCTTTGTCACCTGTGCGCCTACAGTATGGGCAATGATATCTGCCATACTTAAACCATTCTTTAATGCAGTGAATGTGGAATCTATGATTGCACTTAAGCAATCTACACGTTTTATCATAAGCATATGTCTCCTCACCGTCACCTGGATCTACCAGGCATATAGCACAAATCGTCGTTTTGTTAACCTCTATACAGTTACTCGTCATTTTAGCTGTAACTGGGGCCCTGCCCAATTATATACCACTTATTTTCTCTATATATAATGCAATATTTCTATGTCATTTGTGAGGAAAGTGGACGAATTTGAATATCCCTATAGCTACATGTTTTGTTGCTGAAAGTAGGAAATTTAACAAACGATTTATAAGCATTATTCTATGTACGTGTATACAATAACAATTATTGTAAAAAAAAAAAAAGAAAAGGTACAATTTTCATGATTAACGTTTGAGATTTTTTATATTTTTTCTTCTAATTAAAGGATTTGATATACAAATTCAATATGAGAAAGATAACTCTCCTAATGAACTTTCATCAAATCGATGAGTACATGTACTAGAGTATGTATTTTTCTACTTTCGTTTTAGTAGAGATAAGAACTACTTAAACTGCAGATGAATAAAACTGTTTGCTGCTCTTTAAGACTAAAAATATATCTTCCTAATTAGTAATTTTCAAAATAAATTTACGTTTGACTTCAATTTAATGCACACAACAGTTTTCCTAAGTAAAATAAGATATGTTAAAGAATGTCGATTGTTTTGTAAAGCTGTCCTAGGTGTTGATTTGGAAGTTATAATTTATGTTTTAAAATATACCCTCCTAATTGGCGAGTGCTATAAGAATACTTAATCTATATGCTAGGAAGTTTGTTTTTATTAAACACCAAGGATGCTAGGAAATTTAAGGGCTATTAAAGTTAAATATATATCGATTATTATTATTCCAAGCCTACCGAAAGTTAAATGCAAGTTTGATGCAATTCTTTGATATCTCAAAATGTGTATCGTTGATAACGAATAACAGATAATTGCAAGCAAATATAGTTATATGCATACATTTCCTCATACATCATGTAAACTCTTTGTCACAGTTAGTATCACACATTTACGTACATTTAGCGATGTGCACCACTTGAATGGAAGATAAAGTCAGCAAAAAATAGATAAAAGATAGATTAATAGTAAACAGATATTCTGCTGCGGGGTCTGTTATTTTTCACTTTAATCACACAGTTTTAGGTTTCTGTTTGAAATAAATAGAAGTTTTGGGTGGGTTTTTTTTAAATGCAACATTCGTTTTTAATCATTTATTTTAGTGCATTTAAACGTATTTTGGAACATCTTAATATCTTAATAGAAAATGCCAACAAATACATAAGGCATATCACCTTAAATTAAATATCATTATTTTACTTGTCACTGAATATTTTTGACACACCAACCCTGTAAATGGAATGGTGTGGCTTTTAAATAAATTGGTGACTCTTGATCCCGACGTGAATTTAACATACGTAAATTTCCAAGACCATTTAGGATGTTTAGGCAAGTTGAATCAGTAGAAAAATCTTGAAATTAAAATATTTACATCATATATTTCTAAAGTAGTTTTGTGCATTTACGGATGCTGACTGATGTTTTTTACATTAATTGTTAGACCATAACTAATCATCTAGTTGTCTACGGTCTTTTCCGGGTTTTTTTTTTCATGATTACGACAAAGAACAATCGCCGGGTGTGACCGGTCAGCAGAGGATGCTCACTCCTCCATGACACCTAATCCTACCTATATTTCTTTTAGATTAATATATATATATATATATATATATATATATATATATATATATATATATATATAGGTGACACTCGATGGCGCAAACTTCGATCTCTCGAAGTTCTTGAAGTGAAATCACGGTCCCGATTTTTTCTCTATATAACTAAGCAAATTTACTCTTGATCTCTCTAACTCTCTAATTCCGATCTCTCGAAGTTCTTGATCTCCCGAAGTAAATCCTGGGTCCCATTTATACATATTTCATTGTTTTTGACTCTTGATAACACGAAGTGGTGGCTGTGTGCACACCTGACCGATCAAGCGTATAATTAGCTCCGTGTGGACCTTACCTGGATGATCGAGTGAACCCCTGGGGCTAGCGTGGTAGTGTTAATTGGTTAATTACGGAAGTGACACTACCCCTTGCTTCCTTCAAAGGGTAAATAGTTAATTTGTAACTGATCTATTAATTTCAACAACTTGTAAAACTAACGGTAAATTAAACCGATCTTTATTTAAACTATTCTGTGATCAAGAAAACATAAAATACTTTAAAAAAATTTAAGTTAACAAAAACAATAAATAAACTCAAAACTAATTTCTGTATTGTTGAAATTGATGTAAAGTAGCAGAAAATACGAATGAAACCATGTTAGACTATCCTTCCATGTTATATATATATATATATATATATATATATATATATATATATATATATATATATATATACAGCACAGGGAAGTTCACTATATTGGAGCTTCACTTCGGCCCCGGCCGGGCCTTGAACTCACGACCTATTGAACCAACTCTCCTAGCAGTGGGCAGCCAACGCTGTAACCACTCGGCCATCTATGCAAGACAAAAAAATCTTTCTTTCGATGACGAACGGAACCTAGAGCGCTGGCGGCGCACTACACGGTCGTTTAAGAAACAGGTGGAATACAGTTAAACGACAGTTTGAGAGGATCGGAACGATACACATTTCATAGATATATACATGCATGTATATAATAGGCACTAACAATAACTCTCAAATTGACATATACCTGTCCATATATATATATAGAAGAAGGTAAAGAATGGAAACAGCACAGTATGCACGGACTCTAGTGAAGTGGTAAGGAAGGTACATGAAGGAAACGGTACAGTGCAGTACATTAATAACAGCGGTGGAGTTGTCATAATTGGTCAGATGATAGGCACGACCAGATACAGATAGATTCTGGCCCCTCCAGGGGAGATGTCTTAGTACAACAGATATAGTTCTCCAAGATTCTCCATATCAGCTAAAGTGCTTTTATGGGATATTGGCACTAAAATGCAGAATTTCATCTCTCTTTTTACATTTTATAAATGAAAGCCTATATTAGAAATGTAGATGAAAAAATGACAATAACAAACCGTCAACCATCTCAAAAATCCATAAAACGAAATACAAATTCAAAGCAGAGCAACACGGACCTCCAAAATGATAGAGGTAGGATCAGGTGCCTTGGAGGAGTGAGCATCATCTGCTGACCGGTCACACCCGCCGTGTGCTCTTTGTCGTAATTGGGGGAAAAAACCCCGGAAAAGTCCGTAGACAATTAGGTGATAAATTATTGTCTAACAATTAGTATGAAAAACGTCTGTCAGCATGCGACCCAGTGGATGATTGTATTTGCTGACAAGGTCGTTATATTGACCATAGAACTTACGAAAAGCCTGTTGATAGTCCTGTTTTATCAACTTGTTTGTCAATAGATATGTTTTAATACGTTGTTTTCATTTTGAAATTAGTATATTTGTGTTACAGTTAAACAAAACTTAACAATATTTAAAAAAAGATTATTAAAACGTGTATCCCTCTCTCTCTCTCTCTCTCTCTGGGAGAAAGAAAAGTCCAAACGAAAAATACAAAACAGGAGCATAGCAAACACTGCCCTCTACAGAAATTAGAGGTAGGATCAGGTGCCAAGGAGGAGTGAGCGATCGAAAAAAAAGGTAAAATCTGTAGACAATATGGTGAATCATAATGGACTAACAATAAATATGAATATATATATATATATATATATATATATATATATATATATATATATATATATATATATATATATATATCATGAAATACTTGATCGTGAAAGAAGTTTTCTGATTCAATTCAAAATTATACCATACATTAACAAATTATATGACTTAAAATTGTATCAAATAATATATTGATTAATGTACTACAATAACTTTAATTAAATGTGAAAAACAAAATCTACATTTTAGATTTTGTTAGACTATGGTGCAAGCTCATAGAAAGTTTTATCAAATGACATTATTCGTTGACAATCACTCTCTCACCAAACACCAAACACGTTTAAATGCGGTAGGATTAGCAGATGAAATAGAATTGTTTTGCATCTGAAGCTAGCTCTTTGTTAAACATCTTCATAAATACATTAACCATTTAAATCCGATTTCTAATTATTGGTGATTTTTGTACATTGATTTGTATCATTGATGTTCGACACCAAGCTCTATATCTGAAGCTAGTCTTATGTAAAGCATCAATAGTAATATGAATCATGAAATTTTTAATTAGTCAGAACAAAATATTCACTTGAAAATGTAAAAACACATTCTAACACACAAACTGCTTTCACTTTAACCTGCATAATTATTCGGATACTTGAAATCAAGCTCTGTGTTTGAAACAACCCTTTCGATAACTTCCACAGCTTCACTAAGCATGCAATTGAGGACCAGCATTGACATTAATCAATACGCTTACAAATGCATTAGCATCAAGATATTTGATCTTTGTATCTAAGGCTAGTTTCAGTCAAGGACGCATTCATCATTAAAAAGTATTTATAAGATTAGTAAAAGTTACATGTTTGAATACGTTAAGGCGAGTTAACCTTCATTTGAAACTAGATTTGCCATTCAAGCCTTTCAAGCATTAGAATCGCAAGATGCATTACTCATCAAATTTTGGTGAAATTATGACCCTTAATTAAATTGCATATCCATCAAAACGCATATGCTTAAAAAACTTGATCCTCAAGCAACTGAAATTTATTATGTTAGGTCATAAAGTTTTCCACGATACATCATCCAAGAAAGTAAAGATGGGACCAATAATAAAACCTAGATATGTGACCTGCTCCATGTACATGTACATAAGGTTTACCGCCCCCCTCCGACATCGTCTGGGGAGCTAAAAGCAGACATTCAGCAAAAGTCCGAGACACAATCCCAGTACAACTAGGTCGGTCTGTTAGTCGCTTCGAGTTTAACACATACTACCTGTGACCTACAGTAGGGACAATGTGGTCTATCGTACTTAAACAAAGCCTTAATGCAGTCAATGTGAAATCTGTGATTGCACTTCAGCAATCTACAAGTCCTATCATATTCGTATGTCTCTTCGCCGTCATTTAGATGTGCTAAGCATATGGGGCAGGGGTTTTGCATTGGAGTCTCGTATTTAAAGTTACTAGTCATGGTGAGTTGTAACTGGGACCATGCCCAATATCTTACCGTTTGTAATTCATATATATATTGTGCCCTGTCTTTCCTATTGGTAAATATACATTATTTATTTGAATATGCAGCAAGGAAATAAAGGATTCCGTTCTTACTTTCTTTTCACCAGCGATTCATTTAAGGTGAATTAGTACGTCAGTATACAACCACTTTTCTTGTAAATTCGTTTTGTGGGAAAACTCCTTAAATTATATGAATATTTTTGATTTCATATCAATTAATAGTAATTTTCGAAATGGGTCATAAGAGTAATTAATCGGTTATTAGTGATAGATAACTCTAGTTTGAACAGACCTTTAAATCAATACCGTAAGAACATGCACTGCTTCAGGTGTATCTAGTTTCGTTTTATCAAAAAATAAGTTAAGGGATTATTTATTATTAAAATTATTTTGAGTATAAACATTATTGTTATAAATAATATCAAATGTTAAAAATAAATAATCATTTTGTTCTTTCCGTGTATGAAATAAGGTATGTGATTCTGAATTCAATTTCATTAATCAAAGAAGTGTAGTACTTTTCTTCAAAACGTCGGCATTGTAAAAGGTATTGTTCCACGCATTAAAAAGTTGCGCACGTTTTTTAACCTATTAACCTAATTTAGGAATACATTTTCTGAAAGGTTAATGCCAACACAGTTCAATTGCATTCAGCTTACTAGATGTCATTACTTTTTTGCAACTGAATATCTTTGAAACACCCTCATCAACCCCGTAAATGAACCAATGTAGTTTGATAGCAGGAAAAAAAGTCGCGTCTTGATTCCAACGTCAATTCTTCACTTTTCAAGGTCAGTAGGGTGTTTTTGGAAATACGTTCCAGGCAAGTAAAGTGGTGAATAAGTTGTAAAATCTCTCAATTATTTTTTGGTAAGAAAATGTTTACAGAATATATTCCTAAATTAGTTTGATACGTCCAAAACCGTGCGTAACTTTTTATGTGCAATTGGTATACAGTTATAGTTTTAAAGAAAACTAAATTTCAAACGTCATTTCAAATTTCATTAATTTCCACACATCGCTTAATAACCAAATTTGTAAATCAATAAAAATTTATAAATATGTGTTCAATAGTTCCATTTGATCTTTACTAAATACGAATTCATTGTACGTGTATTTGTAACTTTTAAATTGGTGATTAAATCATATAGATCACTCGATAAAACTTGGTCAAACTTATTCTAACTTCAATTACATTGTTTCTATCAAAATTAATCTTGTACTTGCTTTAATTAATAACATTTGTGAAAACTAATATTTGGTATTTGAGATATTAACAAAATTAGAAACAATATTTATTCACAGTACAGATATTTCAAATAAGAAACATATTTGTGCGGATTTAATGAATGTGATATATACAATGTGTAATCTTATATGCATGTATAATGAGTTTGTATATGCTTGAAAATAAAAAACCAGTTTGATCAGTTCGATTTTGTTTAACATAAATAAATCCTCTAAAAGAAGACTCCTAAAGGACATCTTAATACCTATGTCAAAAATGAAAAATCTAAAAATGATATACGATTTGCTACCTAGAAATATATTGAACCGAGTCCTTACCAAATGTGATACATTACAAAGTTATAAGTAATTGAATACAATTTTTGGAATAAACTACACTTTTTTGATTCAATATATTTCGATAAAATAAACTGAAAAATGATAAAATACAAGTCAGTGTCATGTTGCTTATGAATTTGTTTGGAGATAACAAGGCCTTGTTGATTTAAATGCATGTATACACACTTCAATTGCAGCACCTCATCGGTTAGAAATTGTTTTTATTCATTCCGTTAAAAATGAATGCAAATAAAGAAAGAATATCAATATTACAAGAACATTACTTGGGACGATACAGAGAAATGGGATTTTCTTGTTATCTGTTTTTTAAGCTTTTTAATATATTTTTTTGTCCTTTTTTTTTTCTTTTTGCTTCAGTTTTTATAAGTTTGTAAAGCCAAGGATTTATTTCATTATGAGTACATTTACATTAATTTTCATAGTAAACTGTTGTTAAATGAATCAAGAGAGCTGTTTTCTCATAAGAATACATAATTCAGTATATGGTAATGGAAACAAAATAAACATTAGCCTCAAATAATAATAAAACAAAGGGTTTCTTTTGACGTTTCATTAGCTTTTTGAAAGCGATGTTATAAAATCAATGCAATACACGTGAAACAACAAATCTTTAAGTAAACATGTATACAATTTACAACAAATTAATTTTACAATGTCACAAGGAAGCTTATTTTCAATGTTACAGTTCCTTTACTTCATCTTGTTGATTGTATTGCATAACATGAGATACACATTTTGTGAACATATATAAAGCGACTATGACGGTGAATCATCAAATGTCGATTTCAGCAGATTGCGTGTTTATGCATTGATATGAATGTTGATTTTATCTGACAGGATGAGTATGACCCTTACAGTATTTTCTCTTCTAGTCAGATCAGCAATTTGCAAAAGGCTGGGATTTTCGTAACTTTAAATTATTCTTATAAGGTATGAAAAACGGGCCCAAAATTACAGAACGTATGGTTCTGTAAAAAGTGTTAAGTGCCAACTTCTTGATTTGAAATTAATAAACAGAATAAACAAACAAAACATTAGCACAGTTGATCTTTTCACTCAGAACCGTTAGTAACAAAAATTTGTAAATATTAAACCTATTTCTAATATAAGCAATTTGAACTTATAATTTAAATATTCCCAAGTTGTATTTTTTTTTTTTGTGTCAAAAACTTTATACAAACATATAAGTTAATTTACACTCCATTTTGGATTTTCTTTACAATGCTTGTGCGGTTCTCTGCCACAAAGAGGTTGTCTTTGGTGTCCACACACAAACCCCAAGGAGCACGTAAGTTACAGTTATCAATGTAGCAGAGAAAATATCCGTCTTGATCTAGAATGTGAACACATTCGTTGTTAAGATTTGCTATCAGGATCCTACATTGACTGTCCGTAGTTATACCGCATTGAGTAAATGGTGCCTTTGTTATACGTTGGGAACCAGTATAGGTAAAACGGAGTTTCCCGGACCTATTAACCACCATTACTGTGCATTTTCCGTGGTCAGACACACAAATATCTAAATTTCTGTTCTAATTGATGGATTTCGTGTTTCCTTCAGTTGAAAATATTGGTTTTCCTCTACCGTTGAATTGAATACTTTGATTTGTTATGGAGCTAGAGTAACGCAGTACTTTTGTTTGTCTATAATCATCACTGTTCATGACAACCAGGAGGTCACCAGAAGAAGTACAACAGATATTCAGAGGTTTCCAGCCCGTAGCCTTATCACCTCCCGAATCTGTCTATCCCTCACTATATTCACAGTTTTGTCGTTGTAATCAACATATACCAAATCCCCATTCTTTGTCGCTGTTATATCGAATGGTGTATTCCCTGCCTTGGTCTGGATAGTCTTCATTAGTTCCCCCTTCAGGTTGCACAGACTCATGATCTTATTATTTTCATCACCAATCAAGATTTCTTCATCACTGTAACAGGAAATACTGTTTAATTATTTTAAGTCCCCTTTGTATTGTGTGCTTATACATGTAATCATCTGTGGAACAAAAAGCAATGGTTTAAGTAACGCAGACCCAGCTTTTTGGGGTTTCCCTGTTTTAATGCAGTACGCCGACAGTTAATCAAATTGATTGTAAAATTGTTCTGTATGAATGTTTTTAGAGGTGAAGTTTAGTAGAGAAACTTTGGGTTTAGCTGACAATCTTGTATACTCTGCATTTCTTGATTTGTAGGCAGAAAGAAGATTGATATCAGTAGAGGCTAGCATCTTTTTAAGATCAGCAATGCTTTGAATTATTTCTGAAGTGATGCTTTTTATTTCAAACTCCATTTATCAAGGATAGTCAGGTGTTTTGAGTCCATATCATCGATTTCAGATTTCAATTTCTTAAAAATACTCTCAATTTCTCTATGCCAGATTTCTTTATTTCTGTTGATTGCTGTTTTTAAATTTTGGGAGTTCTTGCTTTCTAAAACAGTCGAAAATGTCTACTGCATCGTGCGTGAGATGCTTCTCAGAAAAAACGCAAAGTTTACAAATAGGAACATCGCACTGTTCACAGTGATATTCACATATTTTATGTGAATGGTTCAGACATTTGGTACTAAATTCCTTCTTTTCAAATGGCAACACTTTGTGTTCTTTTGATTCATCTATCAGATGTTTGCCCACACAGGCAATACACAAATGGTTGCTACAAATCTTACAGGTCATAGATGGCCCCGGGGTCTCACATAAATCACACCGTAATACATCTTGCGCACTCTGACGAGAATCCATGGTATTTTTATAAAATATATAAGCTCCTCAAAGATAACAAAATATTTTTTATGTAATTCGTTTTGAGAGTATGCATACAAGCTTGAATATCGGATTGAATATTACGGAAGCAAATAATAAACTAGCTATTTCTTGTCAGAATAGATTGCATTGAATAAATATGGTGAACTATCTACCAACATGAAAAATGTGCTTACTTTTTAATGCGCAATTGTCACTGTGTGAACGACTTAAAATTACTGAATTAAGCCACGTTTAGCTGTGTTGTAAGCATCTATATTTATTTTATACTTTAAAGTTACAACAGTGTTTAAACATTCAATTTCACTTAAACATCCCCGTAGACTTTTTAATTTGTATCTACGCCAGTGTTTGACATTTTTAAACACTGCATGTTAACGAATGTTTCTAT